>CM074947.1:14769582-14794095 GCA_037577455.1 Pangasius macronema
GCCAAACTGACACACTATAGCCTAAACGAGTGTTTTTAGTGATCCAATATATATAGATATATATATATATATATATATATATATATATATATATATATATATATACATAAAAGGGATAACCCTTTGCAGTGGCCCTTCTAACTATGTGGACATAACATATTTTTCATATTTTATATGAAATTTATAACATCATATTTCTCCCCCTTTAATTTGTCACCTGCTTGTATATATCTGTATATATGTCTGACTGCATTGGTGTTGAGCTTCCTGTTTTTGAGCCTTGTCTGAGAATACCAGCTACAAACATGTGACACCACAAGAACAGATCAATTGTTTGAGGAAGCTGAAGCTTTGAGCTGCCAAGACACTTCCCCGACGGGAAGCTTTGTCAAAAAGGATATGATTATTACAGTGAGTGCACTAAAGAAGGGATTTAATTTAAAATATGAAAAAGGAATCAGGAATTTTTATTCGCTCTTTCTTTCTCCATTTAGAGAGCTTTAATGTTAGCTTTAAAAGCTTTAACTGATTTATTATTAGAGACTATTAATGTTTGTTGTAAATAGCCATATTGTACTCTAGGACTGTCCACTAACAAATGCTTATTTGTGGCTGCTCAACATAGCAGCAGGTTTACTAGCTTAGATATTTACTTGGTCTTTGACCATGAAATTATAATTATATACAATGATTTTATAGGTGATCACTATAGACCAGAATTGAGAGAGAATTTTAGCCTTTATTTTTTCCTTTAATCCTTTGTTGGCAGGGGGTTATGCCAGTGGAGGATGTCTGTGGAGGATAGACTGTGAACAGACTGTTAACCCCAAGGGGATTGCAGCAATCCACTTGTGATGGAAAATAATCTTGTCTGGATCTGACTAGCATGAAGCAGGATGATGAATGGACACTTAGACCTGTATTGATTTTTGGGGCCTTGATGTAGGTGATACTGTCTTAAGGCAAAGCTCCCCTAATGGACTGTTGTGTACAACCACAGGAGTGAACTGCTTCAACAGAATATTAGTAAGAGCACTAGTATGGTTAATAATATGATGGTTCAAGCACAAGACTGAAAAAAAAAACATCATTTTAAATGTAAAACACTCATCTTTTCAGAGGATTCTCCAAATCATTATGAGCATTGTAGTTCAAGAGGTAAAATAGCAGAGGTTATGTGCTTGCAGTCAGAATCACACCATGGCATCACCATGGTTCATCTCTCCAAGGCTCAGCTCTCAAAACAAAGAACACACAGCTGACAGTAACAGTTACTCATCTAACATGGTTCATGTAAATGAGAGAGATTAGACATTAGATTTAGGTAATGTTGGCATTTTGTAAAGGATATTGGCTTAAAAAGAGAATAGTTAAAAAGATGTAGATTAGTAGAAATGCATTGTATTTACCACATACAGTAACCTCTAGAAATACTGGCACCCTTTATTAAAATGAGCAAAAGTAAATAAATAAATAAAAAAACAAATAACAGACACAGTAAGTGATATTTTGAACTCAAACATACAGTGATATTGTACAGTTTTCATTCATTTATTTCACTGTTCATTCATCCATCCATCCATCCATCCATCCATCCATCCATCCATCCATCCATTCATTCATTCATTCATTCATTCATTCATTCATTCATTCGTCTCACTAACCGTTTTGTCCTCTTCAGGGTCACAGTGGATCTGGGGCCTATCTCAGGAACACTGGGTGTTAGGAGGAATACACCCTGGATGGGATGCCAGCTAGGGGCAATTTAGCATAGCCACCTACTGGCTTGTTTTTGGACAGTGGGAGGAAATGGGTGAACCCAGAGGAAACGGACATGGAGAGAACATGCAAGGAAACACCATACTGACAATATCCTGAGCTCAGAATCAAACCCTGGAGCTGTGAGGCAGAAACACTACCTGCTGCACCACCATGCATTTTATTCAAACATCTTATTTTTCAAACATTTTTATGTAGTACAATTATTTCTACAAAGCAATGGTTTTAAATTTAGCAGCACCATTACCATTAATATTCTGTAATGACTGCCCTGAAGAGAATAACAGCACTGAATCTCTTTCTTTAATGTCTAACAAGGTTGAAAACACAGGTTGAGGGATATTGGTCCACTCCTCCATGCAAAACATTTTAAGCTCCTTCTTTTGCATTCTTCTTCAATTCAGACCAAAGGTTTTCAGTAGGGTTCAAATACAGATACCAATATGTTCAGTGAAAAACATTGATTTTGTGTTCATTTGTTTGGCTCATTATGTTATTGAAGACTCTATCTATGGCCAAGTCTGAACCTCCTGACAGAAGTAACCTGGTATTTAACAGAATTCATGATGCCATCAATGTTGAACCCCCAGTCACAAAAACAGCCCTAAGGCATCAGTGATGTTGTTGTTGTTGATGTTGTTCTTTCGTCTGATCTCATTGGGGGTCGCCACAGTGAATCACTGGTCCGTATGTTTGATTTGGCACAGATTTTATGCCGGATGCCCTTCCTGATGCAACCCTTCCATTTTATCAGGGCTTGGAACCGGCACTGAGAGTGCACTCCCAGTGGCTGGGTTGGTTCCCTGCACGGGAACCAAACCCAGGCAGCGGCAATGAGAGCATGGCATCCTAAGCAGCTAGACTACCAGGGACCCCCGCCAACGCACCAATGATACACCATTATATCCTACAGTGGGGTATCAGATGCTGTTCCTTGTATGCATTCTCCTTTTATTGTCAAACATGCTGACGGTATGCATGACCAACAAGTAGTTCTAATAAGAAAGAGAATCTGCCTTTATTTAAAATACTCCTAAACATTTTATTTAAAGGTGTGAACAATTTAGACACTATTATTAAAAACATTCTAACAAAGATAGTTTATTAAAGATTAAGATAAATAGTTTCTCCTATTGTTTGATTGGAAAACTAGAATTATTGTGTGTAATATTTAGTTCATTCCACAGGTTCTGCTCATTTTTATGAAGGATGACATAATTTTGCAGGCTACATTAGGCTAATCATTTCAAAATAGTTCAAAGTTAATCTTCTTTGCTTAAAATATGGTATTTAACTATACTTGGCACCTATGAAAACTCCAGTTCAATCTCCAGAGTCTTCACTAGCAGCTTTGAAATAGCAGTACACCTTATGTCCATTCAGGCTGTAGGTATTTCAGAATAGAATGTATGTGAATGTATCTGCATATGAAAGCAAAATAACTGGACGTTCCTTGGATTTCACAGCAGGTTCCATTGATCTTAAAAAGTCATGGAGTAATGATAAACGCTTTTGCAAATGAATGACTCTTATTGGAAAACAATAATTTTGCAGAGTGCCCTTCCCTTTCCTGCAGCCTCCACTCCCGTTCTTATCATTGGTGCTTTATCTGAGGTGGTCTCCTCTGGATCCATGTTAAACTCCTCCATCTCAGTGTCATCTTCTTTAAAACTCTTTGTGAAGTGAACATTTCTTTGCTCAGCTTTGCTCAGTGGATTGTAAATGTTCCGTGTGGAATGATCTGGTCCGAGCATGGCCCGAGAGCAGACAGATGAGTTGCTCAGTCTGCAGTTGTTGGGTAGGAAAAATGATGTCTTCCTGGAGATTATGTGGAAGAAGGACAATGTTTGCTCAGGTCCCTCTGACTCAGTGATGCACACAGTTGAGTCACCAGAAGATTCCCTGGATTCTTTGGGAGGATTTGTCTTTTTCCGTTTGCTCAAAATAAAGTTTAACAGTCCTGTCAGCAGCAGCATAGTCCCTAAAAGAGTGATAAAGACTTCAATCTATTTCCATGAATCAGCTACAATTTGCTGTAATCATAAACACTGTTCTGTGCTCATCCTAGGACTCATTCACAATAAGCTCATCTTGAGTATCCTTACAGCACACTGAGTAATCCTTGACTTTACATGTCGAATATTGTATAATAAAAATGACATAATCCCACTATCTGGTGCCACTAAGAAGAGTATAGCTTCCCTTGTGAGTCTTATTCTTTAAAAGGTTTCTACCTCATGTCACCTGAGGCAGTTTTTCCTACTTTCACTTCTGGTGTGCTCATTAGAATCTAAATTTATAATCAGACTCCTATGAAGCTGCTTTCTGACAATGCCTATTGTTTAAAGCACTATAGAAATAACCTTGAATTGTATGAAAAAAAAGAAAAGAATCAACATGCTAAGTGCTGCAGTTTTAAATGGTTAGTAAACATGAACTGTGTAGTGAAGTGATCAAATAATTTTTAGTTACTCAGGAAGTTGAATTGTCTGGTACTTGTATGTCAAAGTGACAGGATTTGTAGTATAATTTTGAGTACTTGGATATTATTATTTTCCTGAATACTTTGATTTGCCAGCCTGATTGGTTTTTAAGAATCACAACCACAGGTCTAATGGCTTTGATAGTGAACAAATATACACTGTACCTGGTATGACAGCATGCCAGACTAACACCGGATGCAAAAAACACATCACAGACATAACGGTGTAGTAGAGGAATTTTTGGAAGCCTCCAACATTAGCCATCTTTTTCCAAATGACAAAGAATTTAGAAGTAACTGGATATCTGCAATAAATTGAACATGACATTTCAGAGAAAGGCAATAAAGCAAAAATATATATATATATATAGAGTAATTAGTAAATTATTATAGTAACAAAATACATATGTGAAATTCTTTTTGCTGCTGCTGTATGATCTGGAACTTACGGAAGCCATGTCACCAAGAAAACATCAATGAAATATGTCAGCTCAAAAAGCGTCAGTCCAGCTGAAGAGACCCTTTAGAAAGCAAGAACCAAAATCATTTTTTAAAACCAATTTAGGGACATAAAATCAGTTATACAAAAGTAGCAAAGAGGAGTATTTCAGGCTTCATAATATATTGGAGTTTATAACCTATTCAATCTCATTGTCTAAGAATAAGCCATTACCAAATCAGCAAATTACCACGTGTATGTACTTTCAGGGCTAAACCTGGCGTGTTCCAGCAATGATTCGTTGTGGTTTTGTAATTGCCATGGACACTTCTCCTTTTCATTCCTGTAGAAACTTTCGGTTTTCAAGGCAAGCCCAGACAGGATGAAGTAATAAAAGTTTTAAAGTATTCTATTTCAACTCAAAGTAAATGGCATGGCTATAAAACATGGTGACATAAAATAAGAGTGAGACTTACTGTATTTCATTTTTTAATAGGGACATGGTCAAAATGATACTCAGACAACAAGTCTCGATTGGCTCTGAAGGTGTTTGCCACTAATTATATTATGCTTCCCCCTGCTCCCTTCGCATACAATACAACATTAGATAGAAATGAACAACACAAACTGTTATAGTCTAAGGCTGGTTTAGTGTTCTATCTTTTTATATGTTATAAGACAAGACTCCCAGCATATTCCACACCCAAGGCAAGATTAAACGCAACTGAAAGACAAGTTATTCAGAAATCCGAGCCAAACCCAACATGTTGCTAAAAGTGAGTGTGGTTGGCAATAATTGCCTCATGAAATGTCACCTATAAGAACACACACATATATAAATAATCCATATACTATATTCATCGCCCCTGGAACTAGACTGGTGACAAATGAAAGGAAAACTCCAAACAGTGAGGGAGTCCAGTGGTTATTGCGCAATTCCAGTGTTTATGGATGTGACGTTTGTGAACAATGCAGACAAATCTCATTCGTATTCGTTCACACATTTCAAATACATAGCAATTTGTCAGTGTTATGGATGTGACATTAAATGATCAAACTTTTGTGAAAGACTACATGTTTTCTACAAACTTGCAGAAAGCATCATAGGTGTAGAGGAAAGGCACTTGAATTTTTTGAACACAAAAAGCATACATTTGTAAATATTTCTTGTTTTGGATATACATTAAGAAAATAACCTGGCATCATGGATGTGAAATTTTTGCGGCATGGATGTGAAATATCTGAACCAGCACTCTATATATTTGACGTATCTCTATAATTCAAGCAGAAAATTTAAATACAGTGAAATACAAACCTGGGTGAAGTAGTTTTCCTGTCCTCACAGCTTTATTTTTCCATGATAAGGTTGACATTTGTGTGGAAATGCCCTATCCTGACTGGTCTTATTATGAAACATTTCTATCCTGATGGGAGTGGTCTCTTCCAGGATGACACGTCCCAGTCCAGAGGGCACAAGGGCTCACTGAATTGTTTTGATAAGTAAATTATGTAAATCATATACTTATGGACTTCAGAGTTAACAAACCAACTGAGCACCTTTGGGAGATTTTGGAGCAACGCATTAAACAGTGCTCTCCACCACTATCATCAAAACACCAAGTGGGGGAATATCTTTTAGAAGAATTGTGTTCATCTCTCCAGTACAGTGCCAGAGACTTGTACAATCTATGCCAAGGGGCATTAATGCTGCTCTGGATTCCTTTAGTGACCCAACACCTTACTAAGACACTTTATGTTGCTTCTTCCTTTAATCTGTCACTTGTCTGGACATTAACAATCGAATCGTTTATTCCAGTGTGGAAAGCTTTTAGTAAATCAGTAGTGTCTGCAGACTGTGTTCATGCTGATTAAGGTAAGGGGAATACTTACAGGAGGTAGACAGCCAGGCTGTAGAAGTCTGTCTGATGCAGTGTTTCCACTCCCACAGCACACAAGACTGAGATGAGGAGATTGAGAGTCAGTGCTCGCACAAACATTAATGTGGCTACTTCTTCATTTGCTGTTGTGTATACTTATGTATGTAGGACTGGCTACTACTTCTCACTTATAGAGTAAATGTCAGCTTTAACACATTTTATTGTATAGCACTTTTAACGGACATTGTCACACGGCAGCTTTACAGAAATATTAATTCTGGATATACATTTTAACTGTATAAATTTATCCCTAATAAGCCAGACGGTGGCAAGGAAAAACTCCCTGAGACAATATGAGGAAGAAACCTTGAACCATCCTCATCTGGGTGATCCTGGGTAGTGCGATTATAAATAATTTCCCTTCTGTAACTGAAGGCATATTGCCATAATTGCGGTAAACAAGTATTCAGGAAAATGCTACTTATACCGCATAATACTAGAAAATGTTTTGGATCAATTTATTTAAATTGTTATTTAGGATTAGTGCTTATACATTATACATTGGCATTAATAAATGGGAATATGTTTCTTATTACCACTAGATGTCAGATTTGACACACAGTTTGAGAGTGTAACTTTTTCCTCCTCCTCCTTCTACTATTAAATAATAATAATAATAATAATAATAATAATAATAATAATTATTATTATTATTATTATTATTATTATTATTATTATCATCCCTGGAAAACTGACTATGAAGTGTTAAAATACACCCCTGATGGGAACCAACCAACCAACCAACCAACCAACCAACCAACCAACCAACCAACCAACCAACAAACAAACAAACAAACAAACAAACAAACAAACAAACAAACAAAGAGCTCAGGGTCAAACCGGGGACCCTGGACCTGTACAGTGGCCATGTTAGCCTCTGGACCACCATGCTACCCCTAGACATTACAGTTATACTGAAATATAATATAAAAGCTGCAAGCATGAACACATGCACATTTATATTTAGTGGGACAAATAAAAGAAAAAAAATGCAACTCATTATATTGTTTATAGCAATACATTACTGTGCAAAGTTAGAGACCAACATTTTGTTTTCAGGCAAATGACTGTTTAGCTCCTATTTATGCAGATGAATATTAAAGTTCAATATTACAAAAATATTTGCAGATTTTATACTGTATTTTTTTTTTACTGTTGAGGACCTTTGTGTGATTTAATTTAGATGTTTCCCAACTAATTGCCTGAATTTCCAACTAAATGATTTCAGCTGCAATTAAAATACAGTGGAGTCCAAAAGTCGGAGACCACACAGAAATTCTGATTTTTTTTTTGTTCTTGATTTACACTTGTTTTCTCTCTATACTAATTCACTGCACATAATGATCAGATCACACGGCTTCTCCATCGCATCTACCATATGCTCATATCAGACACCCCATGAGAACAGATGTTTAAGTGTAAATTCAAATTGAAAAAAAAAAGTCTTTGTTCAGCTACCAGAAAGAGGAGCTAATAAAATGAGTAGCATTTATTATCTGAACCTCAAAGTGACAAGGAGGACAGTATGGATGTGAGTGTGATGACAGAGGAGGAGGAGGAGCACAGGAATTCCAAAAGTGATAGACAATATAAACTCAAGAGTAATGAAACACTTGGAGAGAAAGGGCATACATATGCAGCAACTGAAAACCAAGAGAATGAACGAGACATGAAAGTATCTGAAAATCTAGAACAGATTTTAACAGGTTTGCAGTTTAATCAGAATCTGATAACGCACAAGCAGAGATGTGTTAAAACATTTGAAAGATAAGAATGAGGACACACACACACACACACACACACACACACACACACACACACACACACACACACACACACACACACACACACCAATTCACTGCTCTCTGCCAACTTTTCTATAATGTCATTTTTAGACTAAAAAAAAATGAAGGTTTCTTTTTTCTGAGTAATCAAGGTTTCTACAGATTTCAGGATAGGACTGGTTCCCACAGGCATCTTCTTTGACAGACAGTTTGAGGAGTAACCTGTATGCGTAACAAAAATGTAGTTATCAGACCATCAGCATAAGATACCAGTATATCTGGCAGATTTCACATACAGATCAACTATTGCTCACTGGCTCCATGTTTTCAGGCTCTTCAGAGACATACTACATGACTAGCCTGATGTTATACCCATTCAAATGGATCTTCAGTCTCTTGCTATTTGTAGAAAGATTTATCGATTGTTTCTGCAAAGTCACAGATTTGGCACACTCCTTCAGAGCTGTTTTTCTCTCTACAAGTGGTGAAAATATCTTCTTAATAAAACTATCATGGTCTAAGCTCACATTTCCAGACTATACTGTGAGTTCCTTCATGTTTGTCTCCTCTATGGTGTATGGATCAGTTACTTTCATTATATCAAGTTACATATTCCAAGATTTGCCTTTATTTTCTGACCTGAAATTAGTTTACCACCCAAAGCAGATGCCTGGTCTGCTAGTTCTGAGAAAATAGGGCTTTGCTAGGATCTCTGAGCCTTGTTTTTATCTATTTTCTGATCTACAGTGGGGTCCAAAAGTCTGAGACTAAACGTAGTCTCCACCAATATCACCAAATTTGTGACTTTTAACTGCTTTGTACAAAATGTCAGATTTTCCTCATTCTCTTCTATTGAAGCATGCATTCAGACAGCATTCTGGTGGATTTGATTTAAAATGGATCAGGAGGTTTTGCACAATCTTGTGGAGTCCATGCCAGCTGAAGTGCACACTCTCACTAAAGCAAAACGGGGACGTACTAAATACTAATAAACTGTGACATTCATGTAAATATATCTCAAGGATTCTACTTTTCACTCAAGTTGTTTTCAAAATAATTTGTAATAAAAATTGTTGTAATCAATTAAAAAAAGGATGCAAAATAGAAGCATTTTCTCTAGTGGTCTCAGACTTTTGGACCCCACTGTATGTTTCCATTCCTATATGCCTCCTTTCATAAATACACTGTCACAGGCTTTGAACACGCATCTGGTATTAAAATGCAAGATGCACTGAGCAGAAACATGGATGGGTTCCTTCACTGAATGTCAGACATTTTCTGTTTCAGTCTTTCTCTTTAGGGATGGCTTTTCTGGGATTTTATTGTTTATATGAAATGTTGAAATATCTGGACTGAGCAAAAGCTTGTCCTGATTGTTCCATGACGTGCGCTCCTGTAATCGAGAACATGCGAGAATGAATACAATGTGTAATCATTGTGAAAATGTGTGTATATTACTCTACATAGAGTAGCAGGCCTGATAAATAATTGTTTGTAATTAGTTTGTAAGGCCATGGTTTTTCATACATCTCTACATTACATAAGACTCTGCATTACTCAGTTTGCTTACTCTAAATCTATTTAATCTCATATCATTTTGAGCACCTGTCTGAAAATATTGACAGCCCTTTCCACATAGTTTGGTGCAATGCATCACAGTAGCAGACTAGGCTACTGGGAAAACTCCCAGCACTCCTGATGGACATCCTGAAACTGCCATCATTACAGTCATAATGATGTGAATACACTTTGTAGGGAATTCCTAAAAAATCTGGAAATGGTAAGTGATGGTCTAAAATGTTTCCTGATGTGCTGACATGTCAAGGGAAGTAACTGAAATTGGAATAGATCTAAAGATGAGAATGATAAAGTTAAAGTCTAATGCAAAAGAGGATAACTCCCTATCAAGAAGTTCTGCATTTACTTTCTACACTTAAATTTTGAAAAATTCTACCACTTCTGTCCACAGAACTATCTATCTGATCCATAAAAGAGTTTGAGACAATAGCAGGAGAACCAAAGATCTGTTGCTGGGGAAATTGCAAGAGAGCAAAATTGGCCCTGCTCGCTGAGTGGGGCACTCTCTTCAGCCCCAAGTTCAGCAACTGACATAAAGTCAACATGGTGTTCACAGCATTAACAGTAAACAAAGGAGCACTTTTTTACTTTTAAATCAGTTACGCTGTATGTACTAGTTGCTACAGGATGGTTTAGTGTGGACCCAGTTGCAGAGTGAAAAGTCCTGCATGCTTATACAAAAATGGGCAAGCAGGGTTTATATTTAAGATGAAGGTTTAGGGAAGGGTTTGAATCTCTGTGCATGTGCTCTGCCCCCGTGCCATGGATGGGTACAACACAAAGTTGGGAAAAAGGCTGGAAAAAGGAATCTTCTTTATCAAATAGGAACAAATAAAATATCAAAATGGGATGTTTGTGTGTGTGTGTGTGTGTGTGTGTATGTGTGTGTGTGTGTGTATAATTTTCAGTAATATATATATAGGGTAAATAAAATTTACCCTAACTCAGACATAGCCCTGATACCCTCTACAAAGGTGTGACGAAGGGCTGCGTACAAGGCTGGCCTTATGTATCCTGTACTTGCAGGCAATCCCGGTTAATCAGCCTGGAGTATTCTGGGCAACCTGAGTTCTCCCACATGGCAGCTCTCACTGTGCGCCAGTGCTGCCCTCTGCTGCTGCCCTCTGTTCTCTTATTAAATGAATAGCACTGACTATATAGTTCACTGTTCTGAGGAGGTAAATTAACATCAGACAGTTAGCTGGCCAACTGGCTGCTAATAAAAAATGAGCAAGAAGCCATCCATGTTTTTCCACTTTGTAGCTCAAATGCTCGGAGGTGGAAAATGACATAATTAAAAGGTCTAAGTTCCAATTTCTGAAATCAAATGCACCATTACTCTCTCTCCCCTATCAATCAGAGTAACACAAGCCAGTCACGGGTGTCTGTGAGCTCATGTATGCAGAAGAAGGTAGGCAGCAGTTTCCTCTGAGTGTGTTCTCTTGCTATTGTTATGCTGCCCCGTCATGCAGCATGAACAGCAGGTTGAAAAGATGTGGTAGCTGGCTTTACATATCTTGGAGAGAGCATGTGATAGCTCACACTCCCTGATTAGAAGCTATCATGTGATAGGCTTAGTTAGTTAGTGAGTGGGCATTTTCAAGACCAAATTGGGGTGAGAATGGTCCTGTATTTGCTAAATGAATAGTATGATCCAGAGAATGCTGTTTGTGCAGAAGACTTATAGAATGCCATTACTTCACTCCACATGATGTCATGTTGTTGTGCATTACAAGAACAAGCCTAATGCACTGACCATCAGGGCTGCAGATTTTAGACCAAGGGTGAGGAAAAGCTGATACTCTGTGTCAAAAACAATGACTACATTATAACCTGTTACTGTGCAACATCATGCCTTGGCACAGCAGGCAGATCCTGCCCTCACATGATCGTTTCATAACCAATTTATCTTCTCTACAGCAACTCAAGTACTATAAGGTCAGGATTGAACAGGACGGAATCCAACAGCTTATTGCTGGAATGCAGTACACAATGTACATGGCTGTTAAGGGAGCTTGTTGCACAGGAAAATGGAGGAAAAGGCTGCAGCCTTTTCCAAAATTTAAAGGTGTGTTGGGATCACACTATCAGAGAGTCAAGGTCTGTGGTCCCATTAATTATATTTATGTTATATTTATGAATAACTGGAAGTTGTAATAAAGGCAAAATGATTTTTGGAAAAACATCCTGACTAAAATTCTCATTGGACGGTAGTTTCCTACTCAATCATGCAGCTAAGTGATGCAATAGTGAAGCACATACCAAATTGCATTAGACTGCAATTTATATTTGCTTTTGAGTTTTGTGGAAAATAGAATTGCTTTAGCATTTTACATCGATTCATGATATTTACCAAGAGTAGCAGGAACTGAGATAAATGGGTGAAATTGAGAGGAGGTGTGGTTCTGGTGCAGCAGGTAGCATTGCCACCTCTCAACTCCAGCTCCACAGCCTGACCCTGGATCAATCTTGAATATTGTCTCTGTGTGTGAAAACTAGTTTCACATGTTTCTCCCATCACCCAAAAATATAGCGCTGGGTGCACTGGTTATGATAAATTGCCCCTAGGTGTGAACGAGTGTGCGGACATCTGTATGCATGGTGCCTGCAATGGACTAGCATCCCATCCATGATGTATATTCTGCCTCACACCCAGTGCTCCTCTGTATCCACTGCATCTCTGACCAGAGTAAAGAGATTACTGAAGATGAAGAAGAGGGCATGATTCTAACCCCAAGCCCCTCGACTTCTTTCTTTCTTCCACCACACCCACTGATAGACAAGGCAGGTTCACATTTTGTATTTTCTCGTTTTAAAGTTCATTTATCTAGATTATGAATTTTACATGAAATTTGTTTAAAATGTGTGAATTTGGAGACAACAAACAGGATAACACAGCGGGATCGCTGAACTGTTTACAATTCAGTAACAGCTTACCATCTTCTCCATTCTCTTGCACATCTGTTCACCCGAATTGTACATTCAGTAATTAAAATGTGCAAGGACTGGTGGATCCAGTGTTGATTTCAACACACTTTGCTTGCACTACACTTTTTGCCCTTATTTCAATATTTGACATCAGCAGTCCCTTAACAATCTAAGAGCCCATGTTTTTTTATATAGTTTTTGCTATGGATTGGTGAACAAAAAGGAGGGAAATGATGTATACTATGTGAGCTATAATATCATGCGGTTAAATATAGTGGATAAAATGTGTTCCATTTGCGTGAATCATTGTTAAGAGGATGGATAAGGTAAACAGTAGGTTCTCAGACCTACAACAGACAAATAGAAAGAATAGAAATATTGATATAGCAGGTTATTTTTAAAATGCATTTAGCCCTATGATGCAACTTGCATCCCTAGTTCCTACCCCAGGAGTCAGGGTGTGTGTAATGGGTGTAGGAGCCTCCAACACCCATTACACACATTACCTCCAACACCATCACCAGCGGCACTCTTATGTGAAAGAAAAAGCAAGCTCAATCAGTTTTCATTACAGAACGCTGTAAATAAACGGGACTCATAAAGCAACCCAAAGCAACATTACTCACACAGCTAAACCTACAAGCATGCAATGAATACATAACAGGGAAAAACCCACACAGTAAAACTAAATCCTGAGTCTCTACTGGGAAAAAGCAACTAACCTATCTCTTAAAACAAAAAGGGGGCAAATGCATAATACCTAAGTCAAAACAAAATAAATTATAAGAAAATGTCTATGAATAGATGTTCCAAATAATTCAATGGTAAAAAAAATTTAATAACAAGACTTGTTTTCTAATAGACTTTTAACGAACTGGTTTATGACTGCTAATGGTCATAAAAAGTTAAGTCAAGAAATATGTTTCTTCAAACATGTTTGAGATCATTTGGCAGGAGCATTTAAATCATGTCCTCCTCAGGGAACTGTTAAACAATGAAGTCTCCTGTGAGATAGTTTCGGGAGACATCTACTCCTCTTCATGATTTAATGTGGCCATTTGGGGTAGTGTAATGTTTGTAGTAGAGGTGTAATGAAAAGAAAATGTCAGTGGAAGAGCAGCATGTGGTAAACTCAAATTCACAGCTAACTGTGTGTTTAAAGAATGTGTGTATGGTTCCTTAACTGGGCTCACATTGCCCATAATGGGATCTGTGTGGGAAAGTCTTTGCTTTTGATAAGAAAATCACAAATCTACTAAACTGAAAAATCACGTCTATTTGCCTTTCAATTATTTGATCTCTCTGACAAATTTTAAACACTGTGAACAGCAGATAATGGCATCTAATCATTTCCCCTTCTGAACACATTTAAAAACAAGCAGTTATACTCCATAATAAACTATTATAGTGAGTACTTCAAAGATGGGCAGCATAAAAAAGTGCTTTTTGTATTCGATTTGAACTATTACTCCATTAATCCTACCTGCAGCAGTAGAGATGCCAAGAATTCTGCACACATGCTCCACCACAACCCACAAAACCGAGCTACCCATTGCCAAATCCGACGACCTGTTCCTTTTTAGCGTTCCTTCAACATATCAATAGGAGTAATACTATTCCACAAGTAAAGGAGCTCAGTGCTGTGTGTGTGTATAGGTAGCTTAACCATGGCAGCATGGGCTCATGGCTGATAATCTTTCAGCCTTAGGGTGCTGTAAAATGGCTACAAGGGAAAGCTTTTCCCTGTTAATCTGCCTAATAAAATAGCTAAAACTTCCACACCGACCACGCCTGCTGGTTTCATACACATTCCACTTCCTTTCAAAGTGAGGGATAAAAGTCTGGAAAAATAGTTGAGGATTACCTGTTTTTGTGTTAGCCAGTATTGTGGGTATAAGACCACGCTCTCTCCTGGGGATAAACCATAGACGTACATACACAGAGAGTGCAGTGAGGTATTTCGTTTGTCTCAGCACTGTTGAGGGATAAGTGACCTTGCACAAATCTAAGCTATTAATCAAATCATGCTCATGTCAGAGTAGCAGTTGTATTTCTTCTGAACAGGATGTGCAGAGAGAGACTCTAACATGTCTGGCTGATAAGCTGGACTGAATGAAATGATTAATGGTATTCAGTGCAGACCTGCCATACATACAAACATGTAAAGACACCAGTTCTGACATGAGACAGAAGCTCTGACACCGTACCTACCAGCCTAAAGATGCCCATGTCAGAGGTCACACATGCACACCCTCTCTCCTTCACAGCATATTATGAAAGATTAAAACCATTTCAGCATGATTAGATCCCAAAAGGCAACAGTACAATATAAACAATGTAATTCCAATGTAACTGAAAATTCAAGAACTTCATTGTCATGTGCAAGCTTTCTTGTACAATGAAATTTGCTGCAGTAGATTTTAAATAAAAGATAACTAATAGCAAGTAATAAAACAACTAATAAAAAAAAAACAACACTACATGTTGTCATGGTCATATTTAACATACTACTACACAGATAGGGGGCAGTCGTGGCCTAATGGTCCGAGAGTCAGACTTGTAACCTGAAGGTGAACCCGAAGGTTGTGGGTTCGAGTCTCGNATCCCCCAACTGCTCCCCGGGCGCCGCAGCTAAAATGGCTGCCCACTGCTCCGGGTGTGTGTTCACGGGTGTGCGTGCACTTGGATGGGTTAAATGCAGAGCACAAATTCCGAGTATGGGTCAACATATTTGGCCACAAAGTCACTTCACTTCAGATTCTTTTGACTTGTGTACAGTATTTGTGTAACATTGTGAAAGATATTGAGAAAGACTGGAATAAATGATGGCTCAGCCAGTGCGGTAAAAGGAGTCTTGGTCATATTTACATGAAGAAAGGTATTGTGCATAGTATGTGCAAATAATGTGTTGATATATCAAAAGTTAATGGGTTGTATGGAATTTATATTACTAAACTTCCCCTGGGCAGCACAGTGGTACAGTGGATAGCATTGCTGTGTCACAGCTCCAGGGTCCCTGGCTGAATCCTGAACTTGAGTTACTGTCTGTGTTGAGTTTCATATGTTCTCCCCATGTTCAGGTAGATTTTCTCAGGGTTCTCTGGTTTCCTCCCACAGTCCAAAAGCATGCATATAGGTGGACTGGCTACACTAAATTGCCCCTAGGTGTGAGTGAGTGTGTGAATATGTATATGCATGGTGCCCTGAGATGGACTGGCACCCCATCCTAGGTGTCGCAATCCTTGTACCCAGTTTTACCCAGATTGGCTCTGGATCCACAGCGACCCTGAACAAGGTAAAGCACTTACTGAAGATCAATGAATGAATGAATTGAATTTCCTCCTTCAACATGTATAAAGTGTAATCATTATATATGAGTAAATAAGTTTAGACTTTACTTAGCATATGGAAATGCTGTATACTCAAAAACCTACAAACCTTTGCACAAGTAACCCAACAAGGCCTCTTAGAAATCACAGTATGAGGTAAAGTAAAGGCAGTTGAAGCTGTGTTGAATTGGCCTGGAAAAAACTCTCTTTCAGTTTATGGTTGGTATCTTGGCTCCTGTTGAGGGGAAAAATGTAAATCTCCTTACACACACAAGGCTAGCTTTGTTTTCAGCCTGGCTTAAAGTCATGCTTTATTACTTCAGGTATGTATGGATGTGTATGAATGCATGTGTGAGTTTTCCTGACCCAAACAGCAGGCATCTGAAACAGCCATAAACAAGTACAGAATACTAACCAGATTCACTGATTTCCAAACTGTCCCTTAGTGACCTTGAGCCAGTCCATATTTTTCCTCTTTGCCATCTTCCAACACACTACCCAAGCAATCATGAACACATTCCAATGCAGATGTGATGGAAGCTGATAGAAAGTAAAAATGCAGACTGTATGTTGTCCCCTAGGATTAGTTTGATAAACACTGAACTAGAGTACTGCCAAGGATTTTATCTTCACTAGTTAGTATGGAAAAGACAACTTGGCCATTTCAATTAGTCACAAAAATCAGTAAATCTCTCTGTAAGCAATTTATTTTCTATCTATGTTTTATCCTATGAAGTTTGTTTTTATAAATACTTGGCTGAGCACACAGGCACCCAGACATTTTGGATTTTCTCTCCTGAATCTGGTCTCAATGTGAGTCAGATGAGGTTCATTCACTCTCCCACCCAGACTCTCCCAGTCTTTGGTCCTCTGCCAACATAGTGTGTATCTCCAGCTGAGAACCCTGTCTGTTTGTTCTTTACTGGTATCAGTTCAATGGACCATCATTTCTGTTGATCTAAAGACAAAAGCAAGGTCAGTGGTCTTTTGGGTATACTACATATTATATATGGCTGTAACAACTGGGATGGAGAGTACATGATATAATACTCCATCCTGTAAATCATATTCACATGCACAATCTCTTATTTGATGATAGGAAAACACAACATAGAATATTCAAACAACATGTTCATACCATTTAATTTTGCTTATTTTAAGTTGGTAAACTGCACACGATTTGATGAAGCATAAACAACTCAAAGCTCAAATATCTCCTGGAGCACTGCTAGCTAGACACAGTAATACTTCAATCATTATCTAACATATACAAATCTAATATGTACAAATTACTTACTCATTTGGAAAAGATATCTCAAAGTCTGGCGAAGTAAGAGACGTACATGTATTTATGAGCCGTCTCTTGTGTGCAGAAACAAAGGGTGGGAAGCAAGAAATCTATTCTGTGAGACACTAGTGTTTTAGCTTGAGTCACATTTGTTTTCCAATGTGCACATTAGATCATTATGCAAGTTTCAAAGAGAGCTCAGAAGGGGCAATGGTGAATACAGGGTGTGTTGACCTCTGTCTTTTCTAAGAATGCATTTTCATGCAGCTACATGCATCAGGTAATAGTTATTTAATAGTAAGACAGCCATTTGATGTGATAGTCATTTAATTGGAAGTTACATAGTAGTTCTCCAGGAGGTATACACTCATGGAGAAGTTTATTAAGAACACTATACTATTACTGGATAGGGCCTCCCTTTGCTCCCAAAACAGCCTCAATTCTTCATGGCTGGGTTCCACAAGATGGTGGAAATATTCCTCTGAGATTCTGGTCCATGCTGACATGACTGCATCACACAATTCTTGCAGATTTTTCAGGTGCACTTTCATGCTGCAAATCTCCTGTTCTACCACATCCCAAAGGTGTTTTATTGGATTCAGATCCAGTGGCTGTGAAGGCCACTGAAGAACACTGAACATGTTCATGAAACCAGTTTGAAATGACGCTTGCTTTGAATATGGTGCATTATCATGCTGGAACTTGCAATTAGAAGATGAGTAAATTGTGGCCATGAAGGAATGCACATGATCATTAACAGTACTCAAATAAGCTGTGGCATTCAAGCAATGATTGATAGGTATTAACAGGCCCAAAGTGTGACAAGAAAACATTCCCCACACCATTACACCACCTCCACCAGCCTGAACTGTTGACACAAGGCAGGTTGGGTCTATGGATTCATGCTTTCGGTGCCAAATTCTGACCCTACCATCTGTGTGCCTGAGCAGAAATTGAGATTAATCAGACCAGGCTACGTTTACAGGCTACGTCTTCAACTGTCCAGTTTTGGTGAGCCTTCAACTGTCCAGTTTTGGTGAGCCTCAGCTTTCTGTTGTTTGGCTGACAGAAGTGGAACCCATCAAGGTCTTCTGATTTTGTAACCCATCCACCTCAAGATTCAACGTGTTGTGCTTTCTGAGATGCTTTTCTGCTCACCACAATTGTACAGAGTGGTTATCTGAGTTATTGTAGCCTTTGTCTGCTCGAACTAATGTGGCCAATCTCTGTTGGTCTCTCTCATCAACAAGGCAACAAGGCACTAGATGTTTTTTATTTATTGCACCATTCTGTGTAAACTTTAGAGACTGTTGCACGTGAAAATCCCAGGAGACCAGCAGTTATTCAAATACTCAAACCAGCCCGTCTGGCACCAACAATCATGCCACAGTCAAAATCACTGAGATCACATTTTTTCCACATTCTGATGGTTGATGTGAAAATTACCTGAAGCTTGTGGCCTGTATCTGCATGATTTTATGCATTGCACTGCTGCTACATGATTGGCTAATTAGATAATTGCATGAATTAATAGGTGTACAGGTGCTCCTAATAAAGTCCTCAGTGAGTCTGTTATATATTTCATTTGTTCAAGAAGGTCAGAGAGTTATCGAGCTAAATTTTGAACTGTTTACTTATTTCACTAATCAAATATCTACATCCAGTAAAAAAATAAATTTTATTTTATTGCATTTTATGCAAATGCATCTCCATCTCCATCCATATAATTATAATTTTAATGTTATTATATGTTTTTATCATTTTAAAAAAATGTCTTTATATATTCAGACTATTCTTGCATAAACATTTAGATGTGAATGATTATGCATGAAATTGGAGTTTTCCTCAACTCCCTGAGAGAGGCTTATCTATGATGAGGTGTACATATATCTTATGACACTGAAGACATTAATGTTACTGCCACACAGGCCACAGAGTAAAATGAAACAGAGTAGTAAGTGCTCCAGGTAAAATGGGTCATTTATGTTCATAATTTCCACAAGTGGTGTGGCAATATTACATTTATCCATACACGCAACAGTGCAATTGTGTAAATGACAATATGTTGAAGCCATCTTGCCCAATACTGAAATATAATATTGAAAATGAGCTGCACCACAGGATCCATAGTGATCTAAACAAAAGCAAGGTACCTGGATCAGACAATACAACCATAAAATGTGCACTATGAAAATGAAAGAAGAAAAAAATATATATAATTGCCAGGAACCATATCATATTACATCTTTGTGGATTTGCTTTTATAGTTTCGACTGCAGGGACGTGATTAGGCATGTCCACAGCAAGTCAGTTTTTATAACAACAGGACCTCAAAGGTCATGAATGAACTGTCCTTTTTGTTTTCAAATCTTGCCATAGCCAACTTAAAATTGCATTTTTACAGTTACTCCCACCTTTAATCCAATTACTCATGTGGATCTGTTATTCCTCACAGCCAAATCTGTATTTAGTAATGATTACAAAAAAAAAAAAAAAATCATAAAATTACATTATGGGAAGATACAAAGATATACCATACAATAACAAAATTACTGATAAATATGCTTTTTGGTATCACAATAATGTCATTATGCACTAGAGTAAATGATTTGTTACATTGTCACATTTACATCAGTCATTAAATGTTTCAATAAAAAATAAAACTTGATGGGGTTTGGCTACAGGAAAATAATCAGAGACAGAGTGGTATGATTTTGGGCCATTACCCCCTGAATGAACATCAGGTCTCTAAATGTTTTATTCCTCTTATACCACAACAACTCTTCTGAACTATTATGAACAACATGTTGTGCTTTTTAACCATTCATCCAAGACAGGGTAGTTTTCATAACAGTGTAATAGTCAGCCCCTCACCAGCCTCACTTTTTTTCCTTTTTCCTGGAGTTAAAAATCTTTCCTGTGGCAGAGAAATGTGCTAACCATTACAAATCTCTGACACCTGAGACTCATTCTCTAAATATTAAAGAAATGCCTTCCTAAAGAAAGGCTCACCATATCAAAGATTATCCTTTCTCATTGTTAAATAAAAACATGTTTAAACATTTTATTATTAGCATAAGATTATGTAGAGCATCTCCATGTGAGTGTCTCTGTGTCCTTGTGAATGAATTGTTACTATAGAAACAATAAAAACATTAGAATGAGCACATTAATATAAACCTATCAACTGAAGTACAGCCAGAACTACTCTCAAAGCTGCTGTTATAGAAAACTAAGCAACACCTTTCGACTAGTCACAATCACACATTCGACGGAGCTGTGGTATAATACAACTATAACATAACATAACATAATCTAATTTAATAGGTTTCTATAATAGCTGAAGTAATACCCTCGTAACGTAACCTCGTGATCAAGAGACTGCAAACAGCAGCCAAAAACCTAATATAAAAGCACCTTACACAGTGAAGGTACAGTAATACGACTGACCTGAACTTTTAGTTATGGAGGATGAATTATAGTAAATGAGCAGTGGCATAGCTGATGACAGGCCTGAGGCTGCATGTGGAGTCTTTTAGAAGAGGCAGCTGTCTGGTGTTTAATACCGAGCCAGACCCACCACAGCACAAAATCACAGAAACACAAGCCTCCAACCTAGTGCACAGCTGTTTTTAAATTTGCTATAGAGAATCTTTATTAGGTCTAGCGGATCTTCAATCACTACAGTCTTAGAAAAAGGTCAAATATAGAACACTTTGAGGAAACTAAGGAGCCATAAGAATGCCACGAAGGTCCCATTTCGAAAAGTGTACACCAGATCAAATGACCACATATAACCAGGGCCAAGGTCCTCCTTCCCTCTGCCAAAAAAAAAAAAAAAAAAACCTAGGTAAGGCAATACTGAAATACCCTTTCTATGTCCACAAAGGAAGGGAGTACAATAAAGTGATGGAAAATGTTCATGCTGTACTTTTGCCTGGAAATAAAAGCTTTTGGCTACTTATGGCTTACAGAGAAACATTTCTCATGAGGCTTGGGAATGGGGATTTCAGGATAGCTTATCTGATGAGTCAGCTTCTACTGAAGTGGGGAAATGAATTTGAGAGCAATGAGCATGAGAACACATTGAACAAGTGGGCTATTAAAGCCATACACAAGTCTTGACACTTCAGTAGAAATGAACCAAAGGGAGAGTCAAAACTTGTAAAGTAACAAAACTTTGAATCAAACATTTTTTCATAAATAATACATACATAATACATAAATACATTAATAAATATTAATACACAAATAACTGGACTGATTTGACATTGTAGTCATTAGAAACAACAACAAAATGATAGTTTAAGGGCAACCTGTATACAGCATGGCCTTGCCACCAGACTCCTGCCATTTGCCTCTTGACTTTATAATGGATAACTCAAACAATGAAGGCATATTAAGAAGACTGGTTGGATTTATTGGATTTTTTCTGCAGTTTAATGGGTTAAAAAAATCCACCCCCTAGAACCCTGTGTCTTTAAGTCTGAACTAAGCGATGAGTATATCCTTATGGTTAGTACTATCCTCATTTGGGTATTGAATTTCATCAAGTCAGTGCTGTGTCACCCTGGCTATGATCCAGCATAAAGCAAAGTCAGGTTATAAAAACATGGTTCATACTAATACTGTTCTACATGGAGCAATGTGCAAGACCTACAAACATCCTGAAGGCACCCTTTCCACCATACGGTGCAGGTTATTTTCTCTGGGTCATATCGTAAATTAGAGAGTTTTTTTTAATATTCATACATTTAAAACAAGGCATTGAACTGCATTTTATTAAACTGCATACTTTTTTGTTGTAAATTTGCCAGTACTATTTCACAACATAATCTAACTAATGTTGGCCATTTAGATGTTTATTTCATTTTATCTTTTTTGTATGAAGTTTATGTTTTATTTGAAACACAGTGTAAATATACAGATTGTAAATATATAATGGAGTGGACCTTCAGCTTGTTAAAGAGGTTTAAATCCTGCCAAAGGGTATAAATATTATTAGAGAAGCACAGTTGTAGTGTATGAAATATGCACAGCAGATGGTGTGGCGATATCTCCAATATGTGATATACCATCCATATAATCTGAACCTAAAATGTTTCTAAAAAACCACCCAAAGAAATGTCACTGTTAAAGAATGGCAAGATTTAATATACATTCAACATACTGAAGCACTATTATATAAAAAATATACAGTACATTATGTAATATATTATGTAGTTTATAATGAGTGCCTTTTTGACCTAATAAGTTGCATTTTTTGATATTTATTTTTATTTTCAAGTGGATATGTCTAACTTCCTTATCTCTTCATTGGTAAATTTACTAGTGTATTTCTCATTTTAAGGATGGTTGCACTAACTGTTGGATCTTTGTACTGTATTATTCACAGATTTTTATTACTTTTATTTCTATTAGAGTTTGAATGAACATTCTTGGTTGAACATTTACTTGATATTTGCATTTCTATCTTTAACTCTCAGCTCATAAAAAAGCTTTATTTCAGGAACTACATTATATTTTATAACTGAGGTTTAAAACTTTTAACAATTTAACAATTACCTTAGAGTACAATTTTGCAAAAGTATGAAACATCCTTGAATTGGAACCTGTTCATAACCGATTTGCTTAAATTGAAATATGTATGTTTAGTCTCTTTTTTACGTCTTGTACCAGTCATGTTTAGCTGAGATATCAGTAACAAATTGCCTAATCATGTGTTGGAGTATGTCCAGAATTGCAGTCAAGGACATGGAGAAAAGAAGAAGTTCTAATGACCCGGTCTGCAGCCACAGGGTTGATTTGTCAGGGAAACGAATGAGAGTGAATTAACCTGGTGCAGACAACACTGTCAGTGAGGATGAATGGAATATAAGCTTTTCCCTCTGTTACCATCACACACTATGCTCAGACCTCTAGCAGTGTTTTTACAGACAAGAAACATGATTTCGAATGTATTGGACTAAGAATTCCCAAAGGAAAATATCAATGACTTTTTAATGAAGGCTGAATATCACATAGCAGCATCAGTCAGAAAAGCCTTGCATTTGTTAACATGATCAAGAGTAGCTGCTGAAATTTCAGTTGGAGGTAAATTGGGGATATTATAATTGGCCAAGATATTCATCAAGTGTGTTTATCTTTTCAAGTCTTAAATGCAGAGAGTGGCTTCAAGAGATTAGCTTTTATTCAAACCAGGTGAGAGAACAAAGGGTTTAAGAGAGATTGATTGATTATTCTGTTAACTGCCTGAGTTCGCCAATACTGGAATCATCACATTTTAGTATATACAGTACTAATGAAAACTAGTATAATGTCAAGCTGGAAATTATATTTTATGTCTTACAAATATTGTATGAAGCTACTACTGCTACATAGAGTTCAACAAAAATTCAACAAATTTCATTCATTCGTCTTCAGTAACTGCTTTATCCTGGTCAGGGTTGTGGTGGACCTGTAACCAATCCTAGGAACACTGAGTGTGAGGTGGTAATACACCCTGAATGGGATGCCAGTCCATCAAAGGACATCATGCACACACACAATCACACCTAGAGGCAAGTCGACACAGCTAATCCACCTACTAGCATTGGCATGTTTTTGGGAGGCAGGAGGAAACCAGGGAGCCCAAAAAAAGCCATTGCAGACACAGAAAGAACATGCACAGAAACTCCACACAGACATTAACCTGAGCTCAGGATTGAACTGGGGACCTGCAGGCTCTGTACATTTACATTTACATTTATGGCATTTGGCAGACGCCCTTATCCAGAGCGATTTACAATAATGCTTTGAAGTCTATCAAAAATACACTCTGTACAGTGTGTCACCATGCCATGCTATTATTGTTATAAATAAACTATTTTTTGAGTTTGAACAATCAGTCTTGGAGGATTGGAGATTTTGGTGAAATCCTTCTCTGTCATACACTCACATAATACTTTATTAGGGGCACCTGTACACCAA
>CM074947.1:14798766-14812225 GCA_037577455.1 Pangasius macronema
AGATGTTCTAGACAATTGTGTGCTTCCAACTTTGTGGCAGCAGTTTGGCACATATGGCTGTAAAGCTTAGGCATTCATGCACTTTTGTGTGATTAGTTGAATGGAGTACACCTGTGTGCAATCACAATGATGTGATCTCATCATAAATACACCTGTTCCAGGTATGCTTCAGAGTGTTGCTTTTTCAAAAAAAAAAAAAAAAAAAACCTAGATGAATAGCATCATGAAGAGCAAGGAACTATCAAAACAGGTCTGGGAATGTTCTGGAAAAGTAGCAATCAGTATTTGGTTATTAAAAAATATCCTAAACATTGATCATGCCCCTTGAGTACCATTAAATGTACCAAATGTACCAAAAAAACAATAAATATGACACAACCATGACTTGGCCTAGAGCAGGCTGTCCTCCAAAGCCAGTGAACAGGTTAAGAGGAAATTAGAGAAGCAACTGGGAGGCCACCTTGAGAGATTTATTCAAAATTCCTATACCACTACATTGAATATTTAAAACAACTTGAGCTAGATATGGTCAGTTAAAGCTGCATGAATTACACAGATGGTATAAACCTCTCAGAAATGTGATTTGAGGTCAGAGTTGAGATGGCAAGACTTATTTGAAGAACGGCTTCTGCAGCCACACCTATGATGACTAGTCTTCAAATTATTGTTAAAGATTTTGCTGAGGAATTGAACATTAATACTATATCCAACTTTTGATTATGTTACAAAGTACTTTAAAGTGGGAATTAAATATATGAGTATAAAATAATTTTTTTTACAACATTCACATTTTTGCTCCCTGTCATAAAATTCATTCTGACAAATATCCATCCATCTTTCAAGGATAATTGTGGACACATTTCTGCCATAAGACCAGATAATTTTACATGAAATGCTGAAATGCTGCTCAGACATATGCAGTGAATCCTGCTGGAGTGTGATAATCAGCTTCACACGCAGAGGGAATGTAAGAACAGAAGAATTACTCAGTCTCTGACTGACAGGCCACACTACTCATTTTGCGGCATGTTTTTGGCCAGGGATCAGTTGTCTTTAGGCTGTGTACAAACATGGTATAGTGTTGTTTTAGTTCCAGTGGCTGATGTTACACAGTGAGAACATTTCAAGCCCGATTGTCTACTGACTTTCTTGTTTAAATATTTTCAATTACCACAGTCTGAAGATCTTTTTAGATCTTATGTAGTAAAATATAAATCATGGCCCATTTTTAAAGAAAATTAAATATTTACCCATCTTTTCTCTATTTAATGGTATTCAATTAATCACCACTTACTGGGCCTCCTTCAAGATGCATAAAGCAAGCAGTTGTTGGCAGTAGTCTTCTACCCCAAATCCAAAGAAAGAAAGAAAGAACAAAAAAGAAAGAAAGAAAGAAAGAAAGAAAGAAAGAAAGAAAGCTAATTGTTATTGAATTTCTACTGTTATTGGATAATGTATAGAGGGTAGGATGATGCCTTGATAACAATAGCGCTATGCACTTTGGTATACAATACATTAATACACAGACATTGTGTATGTATAAATTGTGAAGGACAAACATGTGGCATGAGTTAAGAGCATGAACCCTTGATCCATACGAAACTTTAATGTTTTTCCTGTATTCGTGACATGCCTTATAATGGGACTATAAATTGGGATTTTGTTTTCTTTTGTTCTTGGTTTCACTGTGCTCTGGAAAGCTTGAAGAAATTACTTTATTAATACAGTGGATTATTGTCCACTTATTTTTAAACTCTGAGCTTTAGTATTATTGTACTGATCAAAGGAAAACCACAGGTTTATAAGCTACAAGGTTTGACTATGTAAGATTCAAGGTATTAAATAAACCTGCATAGAAAAGTATCATTAGGAAATGAATGCACTGCATTAACATAATGGTTATGTACATGTACATATGTCAGCTTAAGTAGTGTAAGGGAGTGTTGTAGTGTGTTGTAGGTCTAATGAAAATATAATTGGGTTATATAATTGATTATGCATACAGTATACAAGGGTTAGAAGAACAACAATGTACACAAGAACAAGGGAAAGGAACTATATGAAAAGATTACAAGAAACAGATGATCTCAAACCTCAGCACATGGTGCAAAGTGACATTAGTGCTGATAAGGTTTATTTATCCATGTGGTTTTTATACGGCTATAAAACACCAAGCAATAGACAGACCCATCATGCCTCCCTCGTGTACTAAAGTGCTGAAACCTGTGCCTGTGATGCACGTTTCCTGCCCTAAGACTCTGTGCCCTGAAACCCTATAAGCTCCTGGAGGCCCCTAAGCACAACACATAAAACACTCCACTCCTTTGACTGACATCTACGCTGAGAGACGTGAAGCTCTTTGATCCCTTAGGTTAAGAAAAATGGTCTCTTCTTTTAAGTGTTAAACTTGTGATTTGCGAGTGTAGATGGATTTGTCATTGGAAGAGATTAACTTGTGCACTCCTTTATATAAGCAGAAAAGCTTATAGCATTTTATCTGCATGGTTATCAAGGCAAAACACACTGTCAGGGATGCTTAGCAGTAAAGCAAACAGTGATAAACAATGAATGGTGAGATGAACCTTCATGTTTGGGTTCACTAACTGACAGGACACTAAGTAAAGCTTCTATCCTCTGGTACTAGTAAAAGCCACCCTCATTCACAGGGCAGTAAAACAATCAGGCTATGCCATATCTTCCCCTCATCAGCCAGAGGGGAATGTTAACATCCCTCAGTGTCGCAGCATTCCTCGCACTTTACTGTGGTTTAATGGGGAACCCTGTGGACAGCTAAGAGCGCCATGGTTTATAGAGGAAATTGAAGCCTAACACCAGTTAAGGAACCAAGTATTTTCTTTGTGCCATTAATAGTCAGGGATTTCATTACTCAAACCTAACCCTAATCATTCCCACAAACACCAGAAACTCACAGAACTGTAGAAATTAACATTTGCTGGAGCTTTCGTATGTTCTCTTAGATGTGACAGTAAAGTAATTAAATGCCAGTTTCCAGGGGTGGAAAATACTTGAGTAATTATGCTTTGTTACTGTACTTAAGTGCTGCTTTTGAGATTTGCACTTTACTCAAGTATTATTGAAACTGAATACTTTTACTCAAATACATTTCCAAGAAAAAAAACAACAACCTTTTTGCTCCTTACATTCATTTTGACCTCCCAAGTTGTTGTTGTTCTTTCGGCTGCGCCTGTTAGGGGTCGTCACAGTGGATCATCTTCCATTGTTCGCATATTAATTTGGCACAGTTTTTATGCCGGATGCCCTTCCTGACACAAACCTCCCCATTTATCCAGGCTTGGGACCCGTGCTGAGTGTGCACTAGCCTGTGCACCCCAGTGGCTGGGGTTGGTGCCCCGTGTGGAGCTCAAACTTCTGAGATCAAGAGTCCCATGCGCTACCAACTGAGGCATATTCCGTCTTCCAAAGAACTCATTACAAATGTCAAATTTTTCTTAGTAAGATGTTCTTTGCTGGAGTTTCTGATTCATACAGGATGAAATGTCTCATTTGCCTCCTACATAAACTGAAATAGCAACCTTTAAAATTCACCATCAAATCTAAAGAATTATACTGAGTAAAGTTAAGTTTGGTAAGTTAGCTAGTTAGGCTTTGTAATTTAGCTAGTTAATTAGCTTCCTAGTTAAGTTTTGTAAGTTAGCTTGCTTAATTATGTTTTGTTTTCATTGCTATTATGCATTAGAATGAATTCTAAACGGGTTATTAATCATTAGCTATCCAGCAAGCCAAATTCTAGTTTCGCCTTAGTTAGCAGAATATTTTCCTTATGACTGCTTAGCGAACTAGCTGGTCATGCAGGGTCAGCCATGATGAACTTGTGGTCAGCTCTTTTCATCAAGTAAAAATATTTACCTTGTACTCTTGAATATTTTAATATGTTTAAGTGTAGATATGTTTTGACTTTCACTCAAGTACATTTTTGCTTCCACACTTTTAATTGAGTATACTTATGACACAGAACACATACTTTTAATTAAGTAAAGTTTCTCCATATTTTTTTCCAATCCTGTCAATTTCGGAGTAAAGCACCATTATAGATCTGCTTCATAACAGAAAATGCTTTAAACCCTTTTTTGCATATGTGAGATGTCAGAACTTTCTGACATAACCTTTGCCACCATGGAATGTTAATAGATCTTTCGTTATATTTGCTTAGTTTTGTAAACACCTTAAGCATGTTCCATCTTCATTCCACCAGCTGCACAAATACGAATTGGTCGACCCAAAGGGAATATGTATTTCAATTCTTGTGCACTCGCAGTGTCAATGGCTGAGGAGTCTTCATCCAGCCAGAAGTTCACGTTTTCTTGAAGCGCTTTCTAAAAAAGTTTTGTTAATTTAGTATGCTTTTCATAAGGAAGGAGTCTGAGGAAAACTATGTTTTTCTTGGATACAGACATGACAGTTATAGATGACTACCAGAGATTTAGTGTATGTTTATATTTAGTTTTATGAAGAACAAGTTCATTCATGGGTATCTGTGCTATTTATATCAACATATAACCTTGGATGCTGAATTCCCATCACAAAGAGATTAAAAAAACTTAGTAATATACTAGGAATTGCAGTGATATGCTTGACATGAGACTTTAGAGTGAAACAGGAAACCGTATGAATCACATTTTAACCCCTGAGCTTATTATATGACTGTAGAGCAACTCATCAGAGTTATAAAACCTGGGTGAGTAAACAACAACCATTTTCCTGTTTCTGTGTTTGCCACCACAAGCCTTCTTCGTGCAAAGACAGGTTTTCATGTCTAAAGAGCTGCTGTGGAATGAGCGGTTAAGCTGACCTTTCATGTGGTCACTCACTTAGTTTATGGCTTTATGTCTCTTGTAATGATCATAGCCTCTTCCCCTGCCACTTTCCCCCTCTTCTCCAGGCGTGCTTATCTCCTCACTGACCCATCATCAAGAGTCGTTTTTGAAGAGGCACACATAAACAAAGGGCTTCACAAAGCGAAGATCTGTGGTCTGTCACCCGGCATCATGCTTTATCTGAGATTGATCCTGGAAACAGGCTGATTAAGCTCATGGTTGCTCAGCAGTGTTGCTCACCCACTGTCCTGCACGAGAAAGTGTGCTGAGGTTAGTTTGCTCCCACAGGCCCAGAACAGCAGGGAAGCAGACAAGCAGATAGACACAAACAGCTACACAAGTCCCAGGCTAGAAAACAGCTGCACAATAAAGAGCTCATTACTGTTGGCCATGGGAGCATTTCACTCTTAAAAAGAACATTACCAGCAGGGAATAAGGATCAAATCAACAACAGCAAAAAATATGGACTTTTTTTTTTTATTTTTATAAGTACTGAATCATTTTTCCAAAGTATATAGATTTGGTTTGCCACCATCGATCATCAAAAACATCCCCTTAAAACATTCATTTAAATTATAGTGCTTGGGAGACGTGCTATTGTCTCTGTTACAGAAAACTGACATTGTTTAGCAAATATAACTTGCTCCAGATTAAATAACTTTTGCCAAATCATGGTTGCATTATTGAAAACAGCTCCTTCAGCATTGCATCCATAAAACACGCGGTGCGAGAAGATGCTCACTGAACGCAGTCTTTAACTCCACTCTAACACCTGGACTGAGGTCACCGAGAGACACTGAGCTTCCTGTGGCATTCTGTTACGTTTTTAGAAGCAATCTGAGGTGCTGGAGGTGATCCTTAGTACAGATGGTTTGAATAAGATTCTCTCAATGGCACTCCTCAATATAAAGCATTCTCCATCATCACTGGCTGCTTGTGTTACAGATTACTAGCCAGTTAAAATGGTGAAATGACATTGCAGAGGCCACTTCCACTATCCGCTGCACAGCTTGCTGGTTCTCACCATGCTGTAATTCATACCACATGGAGCTACAGCCTGCCTGAGTCTTTGCCTGATAAAAGCTGAATTCTAGCTCATTTAGAGCACTGCCAAGCCGTTCTTTTCTGTTCCCCAGTAAATCGCATTGTGACACTGGGCAGCCTGCGGTGGGGAAAAAAAGCAGGAGTTCGTTCAAGGACTGTGACCCTCTGCAAACAGGTTTATTCCTCGTGTTGTGTTAATGGGATTCAAGTCAGAAGACAACAGCTGAAGCCTAGGCTTTCACAGGCCTGAGCTTCAGAGACAGGCCCCTTACTAAAAACAGCAGATTATTTTCCCAGCAGGCCTTCTGGACTATTATAATTTGTTTTAATGGGGCTGAATTCGAAATAAATGGCTTTTCCTTACATTTGTCTGAAATAAAAGCAGGAGAGTGAAAGAAAATGCCAAAAAGGAAGAAAGCCTTATTTTACATTCACCCATAGCGCCCCAAAAATGCACATCCAGCCCGCTGTTACAATGACAGCTTTTGTGTTGTAAGTCAGGGGTTAGCAGAATTCTGTCAGTATCCGGAGACGACCCTTCTCCATCCAGTGAAGTGGTCTCCAAGCATTTCATTCTTGTGTTCGTCATTGAGGCCTAACAAGAAGGCCCCTTTTTGTGTGCAATAAGCCAACAACGACACCCTTTTGAACAAAACCTTGCCAGCCAGATGGATTTCCCCAGCTCTCTGAACATTCAAAGTCAAAATCTACTATCTGTTTGTACTTTATCAGTATGAAAGCACTGGTAAAGACGGGGATGATTCTGAGGAATAGACACTCTTTGTAAATTTCTCCCACAAAAAGTGTCTGCCAACAACACTGACTAATGTATTTAAACCCTAACCGTGCAACCCATATATTCTGTACTTCCCACAACAGCCTGCTTTTCTTTGTGCTGCCTTGTCAGCGCTGCATAATTCAAGCTTGCATTGCTCTATCAGGTCAAGGATCTCCGTTCCTCTGGTCAGAGCTCTTGCTGTGTGAGAGGAGTAGGCACTGTCAACACCTTCTGGCTGCCAACTGGCATCATCATCTTTTCAGGCTATTGCTACTCATGAAAAGGACTTTGGCTTAGACAATATGGTCCTACTGTTGGATTTGCTTGGAGTGCTATACACTGTCAGATATTGTATACCAAACTCAACAGATAATGAATAAAGTAATATTTGCAAAATAATGTGGGTGACTATGAAACATTTGATTAATTTTATAGATGTGAATGTGAATTAGATAACAAGATGTGAACAAAATATTGTTTGAAATATTGATAAATGCTTACTTATGAATGAAAAATTAAAACAAGATAAAACATTATTGTTCAAACACCTAATAAACTGAACTCATCAGGTAGAAAATAAATTAATATTTGCTAAACAATATGGACTATTAAATGTTTGATGAATTGTGCATATTTTACTGTATAACTCTGAGTAGGACGTAAGGCTAATTTAGCTCTAGAGCTGTGTATACTGAGGCTGTTGGTGGTTGGTGGTGCCTGGTTGTCTTGTTTGGTGGGTTTATGACCTCCGGATCGGAAATGTTGCCAGATCTGGTCCCCGTGCCTGCGCAGCGGAGGGGCAAGTTGAAAAGTGCACATATTTAAGCCTCCCCCTCTCTTCTACAATGGTTACATCAAAGAGCACATGCGGGGATGCAAATTGGTGTTAAGTGGAGGACCTCCTGTGGATGCTTGCCCTCTCCATCATGATAAGGACATGAGGAAATCTGGATGGGATTTTATGGAGGCCACCACACAGGAGCAGGGGGCTTCAACCATGCCAGATTGCTGATTCATGCCAAAGTGCATTCTCGCATACCTAACATGCACAGCTGCCTAAACATCAGAGTCGTGCCAGCTCTATGGTCATACCATATCACCTGGACCATGACAACCAAACCTTTATTCTTTTTCATCTGCCTCTACCAAATGGCCAATGTTATATTAATGATATATTACAGTGAGCAGTGATGGTTGTTTACATGCAAATCACGTGAAAATTAAGGTGAATGGCTTTTAAAAAGTAATCTTTTTTCCCTTAATAAAATGATTTAAGAATTGATGTGAGTCATATTAATATTGTGCTTAATTAACTAATACATTCAGAATGACTGCAGACTAAATTCAATTCAATTCAATTCAATTCAATTTTATTTGTATAGCGCTTTTAACAATGGACAACGGACTAAACTAAAGGAATCTGTATCACAGGAATGGAATGTTATTACACAGTTGTGATTTCCGGAACTTTATTAGTGGAATCATTTATCCAAACAAAATTAAATGTGATGGATTTGCTTTTGTTTTCTGTACTATTAATAATGATCTGCTGATAAATCATAGAATAACACACTGAGAAATGTGAGTAGGTGTATGCACCATTGAGGCAATTACACGTTTTCTACCTCTCTTGAGACGCAGGATGTAAGTGACATGGCTTATGGAACCTTGTGCATCTTCCTAACCCACCCAGAATGGTGATTAAAAAATAAAAAAAAAGTGAAAAGACATTGCAGTGGAGTTAAATGAGAACAGAGCATGGCTGTGAGAGGCTAATCAAACACAGCTCTGGAAACACTGGAGACAACCTCCGCTTACCCTCGTTACTCTCTCCTTTCTTTGTCTCTATCTCTATCTCTCTCTCACTCTCTCTGTGGAGTTGAGTCAGGATGGCCTGGCATTTGGTGAAGTAACCGAAGTGCTCGGCTCCATGGTAGAGGAATGAACTGAGAAACGACCACAATCATGTTTTAAAATGCAGAAGCCTGTTGCGCATCCAAAATTAGGAACCGCACAAAACTGGAGGGAAAACAATCACGTCAAATTAAACAATGAAGCCATTTTGGGTAAACAGTGCTCCCCAAAATGGCTGTTGGCAATGCTCAAAGCGCCCTATGACGCAGAAGCTTGTACACAAGAATGGAGTGGTGTCCTGAGATCTTCTCACCCTTTTATAACGCAGCCTGCTCCCAGCACGCACTGAAACAGAGGCATATAGATAGTATCTACATGCATATAGATAGTATCTGCTACAGTAATCTTTCCTGTAACCAACTAAGAAACAACTAAGAAAACAAATTCCCCTTAAACAAATGGAAAATAGTTCATGTTTCCAATTTATATGCAATTACATCAAATCCATTTTATAACACTATTGGAATTGAGAGATATCTTAATTAATAAAATCTAAATGGAAGAACAGAAGAAAAGGGAAAAAAGCTGAGCGCTTTCATCTACGATCAGTCTTGATGGACAGCTGCTGCCTGGACACAGATGCATCTACAACACACCCATAAACTCTTTGATTCTTTAAGATGATGCCAAATAGTGCTGTAAAGTGTTAACAGATGCCCATTTATGGAGCACACAGCACTAAAGCCTGAGTGTCAGCCATGAGAGAGAGAGAGAGGGTGTGATGGACAGCAACACACAACCCTGGAAAAGACTCTGTACTCTTCTCTGAGAGAAAGACCTTTACCTATACACTTTCACTGACACATGCAGAGCCCATCAACTGTGTCAACAAGGCCTGTCAGGGTTTCAGCCATGCTGTTTTACCTGTGATCTTATCTGAAATTAGTCTAAGCTGATCTCAAAGCTCCAAGACTTTAATGACTGCTTTAAATATTGCTTACATAATGGTACCTTTAGAGTAAGAGAATTTTTTTCACACTTTTCCAATTACACACTTTTACAATTAAAGGAGTAAAAACTGATAAAGCAAGTATAAATGAAACAGTGCGCTGTAATAAAACCATCCAAATAAGCAACATAAGTAACTGTAATAGCAAAATCAAATAATGAAAAGAAATGTTTAACAATGTCTTTTAAGGCATTGGTGAAAAAAACTGATTTATACTGATAAACATTAAGATAAAATCAGTGTGTGGCTTCCTCTAAATTACCAGGCTCTGATTTCCTTTGCCTGATGATAATTATCTACAATAAAAAGAAAGAAAAAGGATAAAAGACACATTTCCTCTAAAGTTGTGCCAGAGGAGGGAGCCCACTTACTGATTAAAGCATGTAACACAAAGCATGTATTACACATTTTAAGCAGGAAGCAACTCTAACTTGTGAGTCAAAGGGTTCTAATCGACAGCTGCTTGTGACTTTTTTTTCTGCCTTGGATAAAGAGCATTATATAGTCACGTTTGTTTTGTGCTCCTTGTGATTCAGGAAGGCATGAGGAAAGCCACTTAACTGCTGGCTACCATATTGCGACATGTGTGCCATACTTAACCGGGCCATGCTTGGTTGCCTTCCCTCTCAGAGCTCAGTGAACGACGTTCCACAAGCTTTCCTGCAATCTGGCTGAACCAAACTTGTACTGGTGCTGCCCACAGTGTTCCCAATCCGAAAGAGTTAATGGATAGTGCTAGGTGGAGGAATGCTGTGGCCTGATTTTATGCCTGAGGTGGTCTGTTGTGGTAGGGGTTTTAAATTTCTGAAACTAAATTAAAGTTCGAACATTGTCTGAACAGTTAAACTGTTTATTCCTCAGAAGCAAAATGTTTGTGTTTCTTGTCTGACCACTGTTTCTCTTCTTTGTGTGGAACAGAGAATGATCACAGCCCACAAGAATCCCACCTTCTCTCTCAAGCCTCTCACTGCTGAAAAATGAATATGACAAATGAATGAATCAGAACTGAACTTCGCTGAACTCTCTATAGGTTTAATTTGTTAATAAGATTAACATTTATTTAGCGTTGCCTCTGTGGTGTTGGATTGTTGACATCATTCTCACTGCTCAAGGCCTCAGGAAAGGAAGGAGGATGTAGTTCTCTTACAGCAGGATACCCCACTTAATGACTGGAGCTGACTGACATCCACTGCAATGAGATGGCCAGTGTTTTCGGGAGGCCTTTAGGGACCGATACTACTGACTGATTTGTTCAAGCGATCATTTAGTCCTGTTTTACGCTCAAAAAAAGGCACTCACAACACAAAGCTTCTATACCACGTTGACTGCTACTGTCAACAGATCAGTCTGCACTTAGCATGTCGTCATCACATCAGTGTAAGCACTGTTTATGTCAACACTCAATTTCTTTGATTTGAGCAACAAATACATCAAAGCCTATAGGAAATGAGCTTATCATTATCAGTTGCCAGGGTACACACATGCACACAGAAAAAAAACAGAATTCAATTACATAGCTTGACCTGCAGTCAAAATAGAGTTTATTTGACTAGAAAATATATTTTTAGCTACTACGTCACAAACATCCTTTATGGAAAAACTACACTCATGTGAAAATGTGTAAAAATGAATTTCAAATTTGAAAATTGCACATGTAAATTAAGTGACATCATGCAAATAATCTGATCAACCAAACCACACGTTCTACATGTGAAAAATTAAAAATATAGGAAAGAGAAAGGAATCGTGTAAAAAAATGACATGAAAATAAATGAATCATGGCCAAAATCACTTGTGAAAATAAGTGAACCATGTCCATGTATAGAAATCACACATGAAAAATACATGAATCATATCTAAAAAAAAATCACATGCACTACATGTGAAAATGTGTAAAACATAAAGTGTAAAGTTCTGCAAATGATGCGTGAAGTTGTGTAAATTCCACATCTGATTATTCACTTAGGAAGTTTGTGTATCTTTGCTGTAAGGGATCATGAATTACTTTGTGTTTTATGCTGAGACATGAGAGCAAATTGTCCTCTTCCCAGCAACCACCAGGACCTCTCAGGTCTTTCTGAATTTCCAGGAATTCTTATTTCACAACGGAGGTCACTGACCTAAGATTTCAGAAGAAAGTCAGAAAGGAAAGCACATCAGCACTCCAGCTCTTTGGTACAACGAGTCATTACAAAACTGAAAGGAATTGGGAATTTTTCTTGAAGCAGCATAAAGCATATCTATACACAGTGATCAATTTTAACTTTTGGATTCTTGGATTCAGCAACCAACAGCATTCTGTTTCTAGATGTAGCTTTTACTTGTTGTCTGCATTCAATAAGAAGCCCAGTCATTCTAATCCCCCCATGCGTTACTGAAGTCGAGACCTTGTGCAACTGTGCATTGTCTTGTGCTTTCACTGCCTCGAACCATGAAAGAAACCTTTTCCTCCACCAGTGCAGTGCTATACCATCTGTTGATTAGCCCATCTGGTAGCCCATGTAGGAAAGGCTTGTGTAGCACCAAAGGAGGTAAAGGAAGAAGCACAAAGGCGCAGTTCTCACCACTTCAGATCCACAATAAGCCAGCAGCAGTCATCCCCGCTGGGTCTGATACTTCAGCGCCGCCCTCTCCCCAGGGTGAACCTTACATGTGGGCCTTTATCTGAGCCCAGAAGACTTCCCTCTTATTATGTGTGCAACCATTCAGATGCTACTGAACCACAGCGCCAAGCTGTGTCATGTGCTCAACTGAACATCGTTCATATGGAGCATATACTTTGCATATACTTTTTTTTTCAACCTAGCGCTCACTGAAATTATCCTTCAGCGCGTAAGCAGGGCAAATAAATCTGAGCATGTTATAATCAAATTGCATACTGAAGTCAAGTTTATAGTTACAATCCTTTCCAACAGCGTGGCTTTATAAGTCAGACATATATTTGAGTGTGGTGTAACAGTTGTGAACGATTATGATGAATTATATATCTTTCTTCTCTCCTCTAGGTTAATGTATATGCAGAAGAGTGAAAGACATCAGTGTCTTCGAGAGAAGTGTAACAAATCCTCGGAAGAATAACAGATCTACTATATCAAACCCCCCACTGTTCTTTCCGCTGAAGCTTTGAAACGCTGCCACATAGCACTCAGAATGAAATGATAGATTAGCAACAGGCCAGTATTCACAAGTTTAGATCAATAAATTAATACAAAACAGAGTTAGGAATTCATTCATGTCTGGTAAACATTGTATTCCAGAATAATTAGCTTCTTGTGTGTTCTGTAAACTACTAACGCAGGAGGTTATGTAACTACAGTTGGCACCGGGTCCAAAAAGTCTGGTGCTGGCATTATACACATGTCTCAATGCCTGTTGCGCAATGCACGAGACTAACACTTCTTACTTAGTTGCTGTATTAACAAGATGCAGACCACTCTGACGTTATTTTTTATCGTCACTGAAATGCCTCGGAGAAAGTGATCAGAATAGGAAATGCTTAACAAGAACAGTTACTGACATAGAAGAACAGCATGTTCCTTTTTTTTGCATGTACCATGAATAGTCTTGTTAAGACAAGAACCTGCTGATAGCAGGTTTCAAATCGTTATGCCAAAATAGGTTGCATTAGCAGTGCTCAGGGAAATCCAATTATTTGCTATGAAGTAAGTACAATTATGTATTCAATACATAATTAATACATAATACAATTACTTAATCAATGAATAATACAATTATGTATTCAAATAACCTTTTTTTTTAAATTCAGTAATTTAATAATGAATAAAAATAATATAGTATAGACACGGTTGGACAGGATTAGGAACGAGTACATTAGAGGGAAAGTTCATGTTGGACGTTTGGGGGACAAAGTTAGGGAGGCCAGATTAAGATGGTTTGGACATGTTCAGAGGAGGGAGA
>CM074947.1:14834793-14886084 GCA_037577455.1 Pangasius macronema
TTGTGCAGCTCAACAATCCTGCCACGTTCAAAAACAGAAAGCCTTTTTGCTTTTGCCATCAGGAGATCATGACAATGTGACTTTCTGAAGGACAATGACATTAAAGCCATATTTTTGCCCAGATTTTAACTTTTAAAGGCTATGGTGTTAAACTTTTGATCAGCTGATGACCAGCCTGTTTGAGTTTAAATGCAGTTTTCAATAAATTGCCTACTCTTTCTTCCTTTGGCATTTTGAAGAAGTACTTACAACCTGGTTATGATCCACCAGCGCGAAGTGTGAATACTTGCAATATTTTCCCTGGTCTTAAGATTTTGTTCAAGAGTTTATATATTCCTTGGAACGCATATATAATTAAGTCGTTATTTTGTGTGTGTGTGTGTGTGTGTGTGTGTGTGTGTGTGTGTGTAAAAGTAAGAATACACCTTCAGAATCTACAGCTATGAGGACTGACACTAACGGTTAGTGCACGCGAGGCATTCCACAGCTGTAGGCCAACAGTAAACGGTTAAAGTGACCGCTAGGTAAAGCTTAGCGTTACAGGGAACTAACTGTGTGTACGTTTAAAGCCAAATTTCCACTTTACTATTTACCTACCGTGTACAGTTCAAGTCTTTGTTTCAAATTGTTTCAGCTTCCTTTAATACTGAGAGTACATAGTGATCTAGTGACTAGCGAGCTAATCGACTCTTTGAGCCGACTCTTTTGGGTGAACCGTGAGAGCTGACTCGCAACTGTTTATTTATTTATTTATTTATTTATTTATTTATTTATTTATTGTGCTTATCTGCCATCTGTGTGTATGAGGCAGCATGATAGAGAGGACCCGTTTGCACTGTTGTTTGTTTAATATGTATGTAATCATGTAAAGGGGAGGAGATTAATTTTAAGAATAAATGTTGGCTAAATAGTTTCAAGAGAAATAAAAACGATTACATTTAAGGAGAAATGTTGTGCGTTTTTCAAAGCCTTGCTGATTTAACGATTATTCAAATATATTTTATATAATAATACTTGATCAATTATTTATTTCAATTATAACGTAGAGTAAGATTAAATCAGTCATGGCATGCAAAGAAGAATAATCATAAATAAAGTTCGAAAATTGGTTTAGAAAAAATATAATTTGGGAGCCGAAAGAGTCGACTCTTATCACTGCGCTGTGCCAAATGATCTGATTCAGTCAAAGAGCCGGAATTCCCAGCACTAGCACATGGATTAAATGGCTACACGGGGAACGGAGTAAATGAGCAGTTCAGTGTATAGGCGGTCATGTTGCGTTTTTTTTATTTTTATTTTTATTTTTTTTGGGTTGGCGCCCTCGGGTGGAATGAATTGAAATAACTATGGAATAAGTAAACATGAATGAGCTGTAGTGATATTTACAAGAGTATTTCTAATTTGTAGATATAAGCTGGTGTATTTTTGCCACTATGTCTTATACATGGTCGGGCTGTTTTACTTGCAGTATCTGTGTTTCACTGTATAAAAAAGGAAAAAAGAAAAGAAAGAGCTGGGACTTTTATTTTGAATAATTCCTGGCCCTGGGAAGTGGTGAGCTGCTCTTTCTCACTTCACAAAACCCTACGTGGTTAATTGTGTAACTGGCATATGTGCTGTTAGTAGTACACTTGAGAAGAAAGCGAATATAAATGGCTGTAACTGTAAACGAATAAATTTTTGAACAGAAACGGATCGTTTGGAAGGTTTGTTCTTGCTTGGATATAATTTTTCATCTCTGACTTAATATAGAAACAGCGTGTAACAAAGAACAGTGTCTTAATATCAGCTGTTTCTCAGCTAGCTAGCAATAACAATCTTGGTGGCTAGCAGACAATAGGACTCTGAGTACAGCTCGAAATGACACCTTATGTTAAAGTTAGCTTGGACACGGTATTGTCACATTGTAGTTAGCAAACAGTTAAAGGATAGATAATGTAATTAGTTAGCTTGCTACACGAGCAGTTTTTACACAACCAAACTCAGCACATGCTGGTGGTGAGAAGTCTGGTTATGCACACTTAGCTAGAAAAAGTTTGACAGCTGTCTCTGTCCATTTCCTGCTTGCTGAATCTTAGACAGCCTCTATGTTGTGTCTCTGTAAATTCTGATATTCCCACCCCCATGTCCAGCTCCATTAATATGCCTATAGACAATAATGAGGACCCAGACTGTCCTGCATTGTCCAGTCCAGTGAGTGCTCTAACACCAGGAGGGAAAGAGGACAATGGGTCCAGCAGGGCATCGAGTGGCCTGTCCATCCCGGAGAGCAGCCAGGAAGAGCCAGCTGCCGCAGCCTGCCCTGGTAATGCTGGTCCTGAAACCTCCAGGAAATCACAGCTCTTGCTCCATATCAACCGTCAGGAGATCCAGGCAGTGGCTCAGAATGATCAAGCCGACGAGCTCCAGGGTTTGGGAGTGGACGTCTACGATCAGGATGTTCTGGAGCAAGGAGTCCTGCAGCAGGTGGACCGAGCCTTCCAGGAGGCCAATCAGGCCACAGCGAGGGCCAATGCAGAGAAAGAATACGAATCCGTTCTGGATGATGTCAGGTACGGACAATGTCAGAGAGCTGCCAGTGAGTCAGTGTCCACCATGTAGTTATTTATGCTGTCCTGGATTCCAAGATCCCTCGTTTGATCCCGTGCTCTTTGGTTTTCTCCCACCTCCTAAACACATGCTGGTAGGTGGATTGGCTATGCTAAATTTTCTGCAGGTGTGAATGTGTATGCCTGTGGTGCTCTGCGATGGTCTGGTGTCCCATTCAGGCAGTAGCTCTGCCTCACACCCATTGTTCCAAAGATAGGTTCGGGATCCATTGGGACCAGGTTCCTGCTGAACCCCTTCGCCTTCATTTTTTTCTTTTTCCCAGAAACTGTTCAAACACTTTAGTGTTTTTATGAGTTGTAACTAAGTGGTTCCTTTAATAATGTGCACTCCAAATGTCGAGGAGAGGCACCACACAATTGCTCACACCTCCATAGTTTAAATTTTTTAACTCAGCTCAGCTGTAACATCACATGAGCAACATAGAGGAAAACTTTTGGATTAAAAAGGTTATAGAAACACTTAGAATATTTTGAGAAGTAAACTGGGCAAACTTTACGTTCACAAAGCATCAGCAAATGAACCCATATAGTGAACTTGAAAGGAACCACCTCCTGAGATGGTCTGAGTTTATTTAGAGCCTAATGGTTATAGAGTCGGAGTTGTGGCCCGAAGGTGAACCTGAAGGTCGTGGGTTCGAGTCTCATGACCGGCAGGGATTGTAGGTGGGGGGAGTGAATTACCAGCGCTCTCTTCCACCCTCAATACCACGACTGAGGCGAGACCCTTGGGCAAGGCACCGAACCTCCAACTTGGCCAGAAGTCACTTCACTTCACCAGCTTGAGGTGGGGGAGTCCATGTAAGTTGGCTGAAGTGAGCCAAGAGTGAAAACACACTAAGAGAATTTCAGTACTGGTTTTTGAAGGATATTTGTATTGTAACAGAAACCTGGTATCAGTGCACCCTTCTTTTGGACTTTGTTTTTGTCTTTAAAGTATAGTATATTTTAAAGTATATATATATTAAAGTATATTTATTGTCTGTAAAGTATGCCAATTACATGAATTTTCACACTTTGTGTACAAACCTGTAGTGTCAGAAGGTACCACTATAAAACATGGTACCATATATAAATCATTTACCTACCTGGCCTAGACACCGGTGAATTATAAAATTTCCAATTTGCGAGGCTTTATTCTACTACATACCAACATTTTTTTTGTATTGCGTCTTGTTAGGTCATGCACAAGTTCTCTAAAACACATCAACAAGATATTGGAGCAGCTTACTCCTTATGCTGCCTCCAGCAAGGACATCAGCCGGAAAATCGACTCTGTCAAAAGGCAAAAAGAAAACAAGGTAATTAAGTTTTTATCACTTTCCACAAAAGATGTGACCATGTGTAATCTATCACACTGGCATTTTAGTGCCTGCAATGATAAAACAAGGTTAGATACCTGTATCAGCATGTTGGTAAGTTGTGGACTCTTTTTATTATTTATAGGAGAAACAGTTAAAAAAGATCCGAGCCAAGCAGAGGCGGTTACAGGCCGTTCTGAGTGGAGAGGATATTCAGAAGCTCGAGGCAGAATTACTGAGACTTCTACTGCGTCCACTCTTACTTTATGTCGGGACAAAGATGTGATACCCTGATACGAGGGACGAATAGTCCCCTTCACTAATGTACAGTATGGCAATTTAATGTCACATGATTGTTTTGCTTGTGCCAGTGAGTTAACCCCCATAAACTCAAATATTCAACAGCATGCTCTCAGTCAGTGCCATGTATAAAATAGTGACCTGGGCCAGTATGTGAAAAGCAGCTCGGACTAAAATATTGATCTGAAGTGCAACAAATTCTTAGAAATCAGAAAATGTATTCCCGTACTTGCGTCTAAGAATGGGAGCAGTGCGCAAAATTTCTTTACCCTTTAAAGTACTCATGAATGAGCAGGTGTTTAGGAGAGTTTCAGAGTTGTGTCACGCTGTTAACACTAGCGAAAGGTGGCAGCAGTGAGACAGGAAAGACAGGCACACTTACTTCCACACTCGGAAAGCTGTACTGCCATTTAGAGATCCAGAGCTCATAAAGATGATCCATGTTGATCATGAAGTTATTCTTTTTATGTATTTATTTTATAAGTCGCAGAGTTGATTATTAATCAAATACACTGCAAGTTTGGGCAACCATTTCGATCTCACCACATCTGGCTGCTCTGTTCGTTTGAGCTCAAGAGTAAAAAGTCCGGTTATAATCATTTTCCTGATTTATTCACATCTAACCACAGTATCATTGGTTTCATTTCTTATGATTTGAGGAGTGCTCGGCTGTCACAGTACCTGTAATGACCAGTCACACAATGAGCAATTTCAGCCAGTGAGGCTTCTTCTCCCTGTGGCAGTAGAGGGGTTGTATGGGTTTGAATACAGTCAGAGGTTATATGCAGAAATAATCATTTGTCTGTGGCATTCTATCTGCCCGCACATATTATTGCAGCATTTCCTTTTTTAGGACGAGGGCCCATGTAATACTTAACTAATACTTAGACTAAGTATTTGAGTGTTGAGTGTTCATCTGAAAACTATATTGGATTTCCTGTTTACACAATTGCACTTTTTGAACATGTAGTACACAGTTATAGAAGGGAATTATTTATAATCGCACTATCTGGTGTCACCCAGATCCTCATGTCGTCTCAGGGACATGCCACCATCGCCTCTGGCTTGCTCATTAAGGATAAATTCAAAAATGTAAAATTTATGCCCTGAATTTATAGGTTTCTGTAAAGCTGCTTTGTGACAATGGCTATTGTTAAAAGTGCTATACAAATAGAATTGAATTGGATTTAGGCTTTATGGTCAGTGCATTGACATTTGATTTGAAAACTTTGTCTTTCCGGTGTGGTCTTGTGCCACACTATGTCTAGACACCAGAACTTTAAGGAAGTGAACGTTACGGTTACTATAAGTATTAAAGTTTCTTCCATACTTTCTACCGTCCAGTTTCCTTCGGTTGAAAAGAACTTGGAAGAACAATAAAGTGATATACAGAAACAAGTAGGTTATGGGGTAACCTTACTATGAATCTGTATTAACTCTGTCCGTGTGTGTGTGTGTGTGTGTGTGTGTGTGTGTGTGTGTGTGTGTGTGTCAGAGGCAGGCCCATCCACACAGGGCAGCATGCTCATGCCCACTCAGGAAACTGAATGGGAAGAGCTCATCCGCACAGGTCAAATGACACCTTTTGGCACACGCATCCCTCAAAAGCAAGAGAAGAAGGAACCACGCAAGGTGATGCTGAGCGAAAACTCTGGCTTTGACAAGTACCTCGCTGACCAAGCTATGATGGCAGAGAGAAGAAAGAAACCAACCCCAAAGAAGAAGGGGAAGGTTTCCAGGAGATCCTCTGCAGATGCCCCAAATAACAAAGCACACTCCAAGCAAGAAAAGAAACTGCAGAAACGGATGCAGAAACTACAAAGGACTGCCCTAAAGGCTCACCCCAAAGCAAGGCCTAAAACCGAGAAGGAATTTCCCCAGACCAGACGGAAGGGCTACAGGGAAGATGGCACAGACAGTGAGGGCTCCGAGTATGTGCCTAGTGATGAGCTTATGGATCCTGAGGAACCAGAGCGAGATGATGAGTTCTGGCAGGATGAAAAGGAAGAGTATGAACTTAAGCCTTATAAGAAGAAGGAGGCTAAAACCAAGAAGGCAAAAAAAGAGGATGAGAGCGATGAATACCTTCCCAGCAGTTCTGAGGATGAAGACGCTGAGAGAAAAGCCAAGGTGAAGAAATACAAAGACGATGGGGATATTGACTACTACAGGAAAAGAATTAGGTAAGTTCCAAATTGCCCCGACTGTGTTAATACTTTAGAAAGTTCATTGTTTGTCACAAGCAAAAATGTTTAGTTAATGATTCATGTGACCATCATTTGCTTATTATGAGTGCTGGAATTGATAATCTGGCAGCTGTTCCTCAACTAAAATTCCATTCATAGTCTTCTCATTATAATATGCATGTATTTATTCCACAATGTGAAAATATATGCTAATGTGAAAATAGATGGTACCAGACCTAACAAGATTTAGAATTCATATTTATAGTAAGAAATTGAGTTGGCACAGTGACTGTTTTCTGTACTTTCTGCACCGTGATTTGGAAGTGAATGTAGATACACACTGGCGGTTGGTTGGCGCTACAATGTGGAGTGAAGGCAGAAGGGGGAAAAAACGTAATTAACTGAACCAATGTTTAGTCTTGACTTAATTACAAGTGCAGTCTCGGAAGCCCCAGATAAAGGGAACAGTTTCATTGTGGAGTGACAGGGCCAGGTCCAAATGAAGATGGATTTTTTTTTTCCCTTTCACTCCTTTCTCCACACCTTTCTTAGGGAGCTCAAACTCCTAATTGTCTGTATCAATCTTAATTTGCTTCGATGATGACACTGCCACTAACTGCCGTATCCCTGCAGCCAGAAGTGCTTCAATTAAAGCTGCCCGGCAAGAATGATGGCGAGGGAGCTAACTAAGGCAGCGCTGTGGCCTCTTTCTCTCTCTCTCTCTCTCTCTCTCTCTCTCTCTCTCTCTCTCTCTCAGACTAGGAAATTAAAACTACCTGCCCATACAGTACTTCACCATGTTAAACCAAGTTTCCCAGAGGTGGCTAAATAAACAATGCTTGCTGAGTCAAATTAAGAATGCGAGCAGTCGAATCGTTTCAGTTGTGTCAGACTCATTTGGCTAATCAAAACCTAGATTGGACATTATGTCAAATCAGCACGAGAGCTATTTTCGGTAATGCAGTGACTGTGCTCCTGCAGGAATTGGAAGAAGCAGAGGCTCCGGGAGAAAGAGCAGAAGAGGCAAACAGAAGAGGATGAGTCTGAAGAGAGTGACGCTGAGTTTGATGAAGGTTTTAAGATGCCAGGATTTCTCTGGAGGAAACTCTTCAAGTGAGGAAATGGGAGCTACGCTTAAAACAAGAAATGCATTCACTTATGACTTATTTTATTCTTTATATGCTGACTTGTATTTGCTTTTGGCAGTAGTCAGACCATCAGCTTTTGAGAGTAATGATTGATTTTTTTTTATTATTAAAATTACTTATTTATTTGAAAGAATTATATGCAAGATCTGTAAGGAAAACTAGTTCATGGAACGCAGGATCTCCAGTAGATAGATTTATGGTTGTGTATGTTTAGAGTTTAGGCTTACAACAGGAAGCCTCTGTTATTGTATTGTGTTTTACAACAAATCAATTGGGCAACACTTACAGGCCATTTATTTAGAATCAATAGAGATAATGGCCCTATGATTAATTGATCAGGTGCAGTGTTTGTGTTGTGCTGGCCTGGCATTTTGTCCTACATGCCTGCTTTTGTTGTCCAGGTATCAGCAGACAGGTGTCAGGTGGCTGTGGGAACTGCACTGCCAGCAGGCAGGAGGCATTCTGGGAGATGAGATGGGCCTTGGCAAGACCATCCAAGTAATAGCTTTCCTGGCAGGCCTGAGCTACAGCAAGTTGAAGACACGCGGCTCCAATTACAGGCAAGAGACCACACGTGTCCAGACCCCTTAAATGCTCCTGTGGTCTCGCACACACACACATACACATACATATAGTCACACTTAAACCTAGGAAAATAATTGAATTATTTGTAACTCTGGAATCCTAGCTCTCCAATGTCTATTCTCCCAGGCTTTCTTTTTTAAAGTTTATGCAAACGCACACTATCATATGCCACGCCCACTCTCACCCCATCCCTCCAGACTGGAAAGTCTTGATTGCAATGAATATTTCAGCAGCTGGAATGCTGGTGGAGAGAGGTTTGGTGTGAATTATTAAAGACGTTTCAATTATGATATCCCTCTAATTCTCTTAGTGGCGACATCAAAGGAAGAACAAGGACGTGAAATGAGAGTAAGCGTAGGGGAGGGGCAGGGAGGGAAATTAAACATGAAACACATAATTAAATACATTTAAAGCAGTGCCTTTTTGTTTTTCAGAGCCGTGTTTGCTTAGGGTGGGGGCCTCCTTCCTGGTCAATACTACTATGTCTGGCGTCGTCCATCCACAAATTGATTGTTTTGCAAACTCAATTACGGCTCAATATCAATGGCTGCCGCGATCCGGAATATCATATCATATGCTATAAAGCTCCTAGAGCCATTTAGTGCATTTTGCCGATTCATCTCCATTGGCGAACGCACAAAGGGAACATTATGTTGGTCTAGCTTCAGCTCAGAGTTCATGACCTCCTCATTTAGTTTAAATGTGCTACAGAATAACTTTTTCTTACCATTTTCTCTCAACATTGCTTGGAAATGTAGGCCTCTCAGGGTTTTCTGTTTGTTGTCTTGTTGTCTTGTTGTCTTTGAATAAGAGTCTCACCTGGATGTAGAAATTTCATTTGCCTCATGCTCTCAATTAATTGCTAGGGTGTGTTCATTTGACCAGTCCTTGTGGTTGGACGCAATGTTATTTTTTGTCTACGCATTCAATTTCTCGACGGAATTTATTTTCCGTGCTCCTACGTATCCTTCTGGACATATGTAAACATTTTTATGAAAATCTTTACAACCCCAAAAATGATCTCTGTTATGTGTGTAAATATTTCTGATGGCTCTGTCTTCATCTGTGCAGGTATGCTGGATTGGGGCCCACAGTCATCGTATGCCCAGCCACAGTCATGCATCAGTGGGTGAAGGAGTTCCATACCTGGTGGCCTCCATTCCGCGTAGCAGTTCTCCATGAAACGGGTTCCTTTAATAATAAGAAGGTGCATCATAAAGTATTATGTAATATTATGAAGTCCGTGTGTAGATCTGAGATATTTGATAGATTCCACCTGTCAGAGATGGCCATCTAGTTGCTGATGGCAGGATAATTTTTTTTTTGTGGTGCCAAGCATGGTGATGTGGCACAGCAGCCTCATAAAAAAGACGTTTTTGTAATTTTGTAGTATATGACAGGGTTAGCAGTCAGCCTTTTTGCCAATTCCCAACCACTAGCTAGCATTCCCCGTCACTTGACAGTTACCAAACAGGTAGGGTAGGTTCAGGTAGACAGGTAGGTTCTTCCAGCCACTGTGTCTTTTCAGTATGTCACGAGGCAGCTGAACACATTCGTAGGAACTGCACTCTTCTGCATGCATGAGCTCCCAGGCACCCAGAATTAGCTAGTGTTGCTCTGATTGACAGGGGGTAGAGTAATGCCATCCATCCCACCCAAAGAGCTCAGCCAATTTTGCTCTCTTGGCTCCTGGCCATGGATGGCTGTGGCATTGTTGTGATGGTAGGGCAACCGATTATCTGTTGTGCCAGTCAAGAGCCCATATTCTTGGAATGAACGTAAATGTAGTGCGAGTAATATAACCCCTCACAGTTAAAAAGAAAATAAAACTGAGGAACATTTTGGGCCACTTATGGAAAAGCTCCCCTGATATGTTCGTTCATGATCGTAAACTTTCCCACTGGCTCCGGATTGTTCTGTTGTTCTGACTCTACTTCGCCACGTCGAAACTAAATGACATAAATACGGTCGTACCATATTTTCCTCCTGTAAACAGATATCCTGGTGTGGTGTAGATCTGGCTCCAAGGAAATGTTAAATTAATTAAAGCTAAGGTAGCTGGTGCTGCTATAGGGCTGCTGTGAAGTGTTTACTCTGAATGCTTTTCTCTAGTCTCCCCTTCTCCCTCCCTGACACAGTGATTAATGGGGGCTGTTGCCTGGCAATCCACGCTTTGCCCTCTAGGAGGAGGATCGGTCTCAGGAGTTGAGGGGGGCGGGTGGGTAGGAGGGGTGGGGAGGAGGGGTTTTAGTTCTGCTGCATTTGTGCCTAATGACAGAGTTTTCATGCTCAGGCTAACACTGCCTCAGAACAGATGTACCTTATTAATTGGCTGCAAAGTGAAAACGGGGAAAAACAAGGGGTTACATGGCTGCTGCGCTTTTAATTGGAATTCACTTGAGGCTTTTGGCATGAAGCATAGAGGTGGACGTGGGCTTTATAAAGACTGGAGTCTAGTGCGAGTGACCTACAATAATGAATGAATGTAACTGTAACTGAAAACAGTTTTTTAAGCAGAGTCATAATCATAAATGTTTTGTCACGTTTTTCAGGAGAAGCTCATCCCTGAGATAGCTGCTAGCCACGGGATCCTCGTTACCTCTTACTCATATGTGCGCATTATGCAGGATTACATTCAGAAATATGACTGGCATTACATCATCCTGGATGAGGGCCACAAAATCAGGAATCCAAATGCAGGCATCACTGTTGCATGCAAGCAGGTAATGCAAGCTGGGCCGTTAGTTCACTTGGTATGAACTATGCAGCCATAGATTTAGTGTTCTAATGAGGTAATGGAGGTATGTAAGCAAATGGAGGTATGTAAGCAAACTGTATATTGTTGCAAAATATTTATCTCCGATTAAAGCATTAACTCCAGAGTTAACTCCAGAGTTAATGATGTAGTCTGGAATATCAGCTTACCTTGCATAGATATCTTATTTTACTGCCAACCACTTCTTAATTAATTTATGTGTGCTGTAGCATTATGGATTACTGTATTAAAAAGTCCATTGGAAATTCCACATTGTTTCGATTTAATATTGAATAAACTGAAGCTAATGGCGCTTCTAAGACTAATGTATCATGAGGAGTTTTGATTGTCAAATAATTTTCTGATTAATAACTGCATACTCATAGCAATGAGACTCCAAAAATATTCGCAGTCCTCGTATTTGCTTCTACTATCTGTTTTTGAAAGAACGCTGCATATTATTCCGATTTGATCAATGTCTCCGTTTTCTTCCTCAGTTCCGGACCCCTCATCGGTTCATCCTGTCTGGCTCGCCCATGCAGAATAACCTGAAGGAACTTTGGTCCCTTTTTGACTTTGTGTTCCCAGGGAAACTGGGGACGCTTCCTGTCTTCATGGAGCAGTTCTGTCACGGATAGTGGTACCCTCCTATGAGATTACGGAGAGGTCACGTCCACTCCGACTCGACTACGTGTGTAATTTTGTCGTATGATGTAAACCTGAGCTTACAGGTACATAGGCATAAACTTTAACTTAATGCTGCTACTCATAAACTTACTCCTTTAACATGAATGTCTTTTTATTGTAAATAGATTATCAGTCTATACCAGAGCTTCAGACTATTTCAAGGAACGAAAAGAAAAGCTGGAAATGTGATAATCCTTAACTGTCCTGGAACAGAAACATTAAAAGGGAATTTCTAACTGTACTGAAAATTACTGAATTTGGACTTATTTTGATACCCTCCGGTAAATTATTATGGGCTGTTGCAAAGCTGTATGTTAGATTAAATTCCACAGCCATCAGTGCAAACACACACTACTATTTTTACTATTTTAACTACGTTATTATGTTAGGCCTTCATAGAGCATGTAAAAAAAGATGATCAGTGTCTTTGTTCTAGCCAGGTAGAAACGTGACACTGGAGTTGAATGTGAGTGAACTGTTAAAAGTTTTTTATTATTATTATTATTATTATTATTATTTCAATACCCTGCTGTATGCTTAACATTCTTAAATGTGTGTATGCACACATTTCCATTTACATTTCTGTTGCTGGAAAGTGTTGTTATACCACACAAATCATCAGATTTTTCACATCAGGATTTCTTAATTTATTTATTTATTTATTTATTTATTTATTTATTTTTTGAGGAGATAAAGTATTTGTAATGAGGAGCATTTTTGGTCTTCACTATTTCTGCCTGTACTGAAAATCATCAACCGGAGTTAATTAATTAAAACAGACATAATGTACAGTGTTTAGGATCCAGACCAAGGAAGTGTCATGAAAGCTATATGGATGCACGTTTATTCACTCTTTAACAATATACATTTGAATTTTATTTTCTTCTTTGAAAGAGTTCAACTCCTCATGCTTCCTGTACCAAAAGTAGATATCATATCATTAATATCGTATACCTTTAAATCAAAAGTTTTGCATCATACGTATGGGTATCTAGAGTGAAAATATTCGAATGACAAATGATAATGAATGACAACGACTATCTCTTAATATAAATATTACCCAATAAAAGGTAAAAATAAAAAAGCACAATAAAAAATACTGTAAGTCAATGGTAGTAATTTAATTAACAGTAATTTATCAGTTTCCTCCGAATTCTGTATTCATATGTCAAGACTGATATTGCTGCTGAGTTAATCAGCGATGAGAGGTGTACATGACGCCTGGAGCATTTTCCATAAGCTCCATTACTGTAGCATATGCTCTCCCACCCTACACATGCTCTCATTCGTCTAATCGCACCGTCCTCCCCTCGGTCCTTTCTTCTTCCCTCTCCGTGGTGCTCTCTTTTGTTTTCTCGAGTGGGCTCTAATCCAGGCTTATTGTGTGCCCTGCAGTGTTGTGGGCCGACTGCTGGCTTCCTTTTGATCTGCGGATCCCTTTAAATTACTGCTAAATGGCATTTGGCCTAACACTGGATCAGGAGAACATTATTGATAAAAGCGTTTGGGCCCCCTCTGGAGTCCAGCAGCACTCTTATGAATCTTTAATGTGTCAATCTGCTGAAAGGAAGAGAGGAGGGGGCTGCTGCTGACATGCCTCAGGACACACTGCTCTGCTAACACTTCAGAAAGTGTGTACTGGTTTGCCATTATTTAAAGCCAGTCTTTTCTGCGTCTAAGAAAAGGCACCTGAATTAAAATGGGTTCAATTAAATTGAAAACTTGTAGTTGAACTTGTCAGTCGTGCCTTAAGGTATGATCGTCAATGTTCGCCAAATGTAAATTGCTTGATGTATTTCAGGAAGTTGTTGATTTTATATATGTATATTTATTTATTTTTTCCTCGCTCTGTTTGTCTCTTCAGGTGCAGACAGCCTATAAATGTGCCTGTGTCTTACGTGACACCATCAATCCGTACCTGCTGAGGAGGATGAAGGCTGATGTTAAGGCTAATCTCTCATTACCAGACAAAAATGAGCAGGTTTGCGCACAATCAATGCTAGTGTGTTACACATGTACACATGACACCAGTCTGGCTTCAGTAGTTTTTGTGTCTTTACTGAAAATTGCATTGCACTGACTTCAGCAGCTTGACTAATTGTTGCAGTTGTGTCACATCCGTATGTATATTTTTCAGGTACTGTTCTGTAGATTAACTGAAGAACAGCGGCAAGTCTATCAGAACTTCTTGGATTCCAAGGAAGTGTATCAGATTCTGAATAGAGATATGCAGGTAATTTTATCACCTTGGCAGTGAAGTCAAGTTTTCCTAAAATGTGCAAGTGTGAAAAATCCGAATGTAGGAAGTTTTTATTGTTGAAGACTGCTTATAACTGTAGCCATAGATAGCAAGCTACTGATTAACTATTGATAGCTTGGAGATTAGTGTAGACTATCCATAGATATAGTACTCAAATAAAGTGTTTCCAGATAGGAGTACTATGTTCATTCACTGTTGATTTGTTTCCTGGAATAAGAAAGCCTTATTCATTATTCACTTTGCTCTCTAGCAATATGGCTGTCCCTTTGCTTCACTTTCTTAAATGTTTCGAGGGTCCTTTAGCTTTTAGCTTTTAGCTTTTACATTCCTAATTTTATTTGCAGATGTAGCTACTATTTTGTTTTACTATATATCTGTTATTATGACCTATTTAAGGTGTTCTGTTATATTAATTATATTCGCACAATGCACAAATCGACAGATTCACATATATAGTGTATATACTCTTTACTTTTATCTAAGCTGTGATAAATATTTTTCCAAGTAAGCTATTCATCACAGAGCTCTAAATGTGAGCGGAAGTGAAAGCTGTGCAACTTCAGTGCAGTTTACAAACCCCCTTTTTTGTGGTCACTGTAGTCCATTAACCCACATATATAATGCAACATTGAACACTCTGAAGTAAGAGATTTTACCCTGCTCAATGACCCTTATTAAATCAATTGAATTTATTAAAGCCTTCATGAGTAATGTTTGACATAAGGAATCTATTTTCCTCTTTATCTACTATTTCTATAAATAACAGCTAAATCGTTTTTTTATTTTTTTTTTTCATTGTCTAGATTTTCTCCGGCTTGATAGCTTTAAGGAAGATTTGTAACCACCCAGACCTGTTCAGTGGTGGGCCACGCATGCTGAGGGGCATACCTGCGGAGGAACTGACTGAGGAGGAGCACTTTGGCTACTGGAAGCGCTCGGGCAAGCTAATAGTGGTGGAGTCTCTGCTCAGGTTGTGGTTCAAACAGGGACAGAGAGTCTTGCTCTTCACTCAGTCCAGACAGGTCAGTGCTTCAAGCAGAGCAGCACATTAAAGACTGAATAACGAGGCAGCAGACGGTTGCTGAGAGATATGACAAAAGACCACAGTATTTCTTCTTCAGTATTTTGAAAGAAATAGGATCATATTGATGATATCGTGAAATAAATACTGATTTGTATAATGGGTATAGTTTTGGAAATATGAAAATATCTAAGCTATTAAATGCTTAGTTGAAAATAAATGTACCTCGTCTTTTCAAAATTCCTTCAAGATCACCCATTTCTTGTTCGCCTCTGTGGACATGCCTTTAAGTAAAATCGTGAATAAAGCCTGCAAGTGATGGCTAAGCTGGGCTTGCCGTGTCTCAAGAAGGAGCAGCTAAAGCACCAATAAAGTTATTATGTCATTTTCCCCTCTAACAGAATTCATTATGGGCTCTTATTGCATTGTAGGGTGTCTGTCAGGACCCAGCTGTCTTTGTTCAATAGAAATGAGATTTGGCTTCAGAGAGAACCTAAAACCCACACAGTTGGTACTTCTGTACATGTAATATTAATCTCCCCTAATCCTATTAGCACTAATCCTGTTCTCAATGCTCTGTCTGAAACCATTTCTCCCACACACACAGATGCTGGAGATCCTGGAGGTGTTTGTCAGGGAAAATGGATACACCTACCTCAAAATGGATGGCACCACCACCATTGCATCTCGGCAGCCGCTCATAGCGCAGTACAACGAGGCCAGTGATTATCGATTGCCCATACCTATCGTGATGTTCTGTGCTCTTCATGCTATCTTGTTTTATCTTCGAAATTGTGATACATGTATTAACTGGTGTGTGTTGAAAATAAAAACTATTTCCTGCAGAGCAAGGATATATTTATCTTCCTTTTGACGACCAAAGTTGGAGGATTGGGTATCAACCTGACGGGTGCAAACAGAGTAATCATCTATGATCCGGACTGGAACCCTAGCACAGACACTCAGGTTGGCCAAAACTGAACATACTTGTAATGCTTTGGTAAAATGTGCATATATCCACCTTTGCTGTTACAGCTGATTGAATGTTTTGAGAAGGAGCTCTGATTAAACGGTGTCTCTAGACTGTACTTGTGTCTTGTCTTTAGGCCCGTGAACGTGCTTGGAGAATAGGGCAGAAACAGCAAGTGACTGTTTACAGGCTGCTCACCGCTGGGACCATTGAGGAGAAGATTTACCACAGGTTAGTTCTCAGTGATGTAGGTTTAAGTATGTCGTTTCTGCTGGGCTTAAGCTGTTTGTTTTTTTTTGTTTTAAAGAAAATTGTTTTATTTCTAATGGTTCTTTTGCTTACTAGTTGATAATAAGAATACTTTGCTTCCTATTCCTCAGTGCTACTCTTTGCAGATGATTTAACTGACAGAAATTGAAATCGATTATATTAAGTATCAAAACAAAATTTGCAAATTGGCCACTAATGGCTATCTTAAATGATCGTGCGATTTTTATAAAAGGAGCCAATGGGAGTTCTCCGACAACATGAAATGATATTATTAATATATTAATTTATTAGTTTGTGGCTGACGGACAAGCTGATATGCTCGTACCATCAGCAGTGTGGTGTTAAAACAGGTCAGACTTTAAGCTGCTATGATATGAGTCATTATGGAAATGGTTGAATTGTGGGTCTAGCGTGTGTTGTAAGAGATATTGCTGAAAATCTAATGTGGTGCTTTTCTTGTCTAATTCCATAGACAAATCTTCAAGCAGTTTCTCACAAATCGAGTGCTCAAGGATCCAAAGCAGCGCCGTTTTTTCAAGTCCAATGACATTTACGAGCTCTTCACACTTAGCAATCCCGATGGCTCCCAGGGAACCGAGACCAGTGCAATATTTGCAGGTATTAATGAATGATTAAAAAAAAAAATGATAAAAACTCATGAGTTGATTTCTCTGTATTAAGACTGTCGTCCATCTTGAATATAGCGTGTTTTGGAGACATCTGGAAAATGTTAGATTAAATATATAAATTATATAATATTTATTGTATCATTTTTCATAATATGTATCACTCATCATAATTTTTTTTAATTAAAATGCACAAATTGAGCTTGTTTGCGAAATCCAAATCATACATTTCACAAACTGTCCACAATGTGGTTCTGCTACTACTCTTTTTAGGCACCGGCTCAGATGTACAGATTCCAAAGAGACACAAGGCGCCTCACCATTCACCATCAGATCTGTCATCGAAGCCAGAGAAAAGCCAGTCATCTTCACTGTGTAAAGAAAATGCTTCACCTGAGCCTTTTAACAGAAACACTCCAACTCTCAATGGCTTATCCAACATTAACTCCAACAAGGAAAGCGACTCCTTAAACGTCACGTCCACATCACACTCTGCTGATGGTTCATTACCAAATGGTCATCAGCAGGATCTCTTTATTGCCAACACTCCTCAGAAACACAGGGAAAAGAAAAAGCACTGTGACGTGACAGATTCAGCGATCCAGCCCTCCGATAAACATAAACACAAGCATAGAAAGCGTAAGCACGGCGAAGATGCCCGGTTTGAGGGTCATCGGATCTCTCACCTGGTGAAGAAGAGGAGATACAAAAGACAAGACAGCGAGGATCAGAAGGAGACAAAAGAGGAGCAGGAGAACGACGACTATGTTCTCGCCAAGCTCTTCAAGAAGTCTGGGATCCACAGTGTTATGAAACATGACACAATCATGGAGGCATCAAACCCAGACTATGTCCTGGTGGAAGCTGAGGCCAACCGGGTAGCTAAAGATGCCCTGAAAGCACTGAAAGTGTCCAGACAGCACTGCAGGCTGCCGCTCAGAGGCTCTGCACCAGCAGCACCAGCCCCTTTCCGGTAAGCTCGGTTTAGCCACAACTTCCCAACACTGGTCCTGGAGTACACAGCCCGTTCTGAGTTGAAGTGGGTTTGTTAAAGCAGGGAATACCTGTGCGCTAGGCTGAAGGACAGATTTATATTACCTCTCCTGTGTTTCTGTTTTAGAAAAAGATTTGGACAGAAGAAGAACTCTCTTCTCAACCAGCCCTCGAACACAACCCAAAAAACAGGAGAGAAATGCAAGGTACAAAACCAACAAAAGTTCATTGTCTTATGTACTCTAGAAGTGTTGCTAACTATTTCATCTAATCGTTTGTGTGTGTTTATTTAGGATGCGGAGTTTATAAAGAAAGCAGGCATCAGGAAACTAGGATCTGCTGCCCACTTCAGTGGAGAGGGAGTGGAGGAAGAGGCGCTTTCTTCCTCCCTCTCGTCCTCCTCATTGTTGGCCAGAATGAGGGCCAGGAATCACATTAGCTTACCTCAGAGCCAAGATGAAGAAGATGTCGATGATGAGCAGAGAGTGCAGTCTTCCACTCCACATGCTTCCCCTACTGAGCACGACGAGCTGCTGGTGGACTTGAGGAACTTTGTGGCCTTCCAGGCTCAGGTTGATGGCCAAGCCAGCACTCAGGAGATCCTGGGATATTTCACGCCGAGATTAACTTCCACCCAGACTCCAGTGTTCAGAGAATTGCTTCGGAACATCTGTGACTTCCACAGGCTCCCTGGACAAGAGGGGATGTGGAGACTCAAAGCTGAATACAGATGAAGTGAAGGGAATATGTATAACATTTACAGATGTTATACATTTAGAATGCTTACCATATGTGGTATGACTGAACTCTGCACTGGGATAAATGCAGTAATCTTTCATGGTTAATGTTTAGTATATGCGTTGATGTCATGTAGCAAGTTTAATGATATGTGATTTGATATAATACCTTGTTATTATTACATTTTAATCACTCATTTTGTACTTTATTGTTGCAGTGTACTCACTGATGATCTACTTGACAAGATTTTGTTTATTTTTTCTGTACTTTAATTTCTGTGATAAACCTGACATTTACTTGATAATATGCTCTGTATAACTGAAACTGAAATATCATTCAGGGAGACAAACATGGGCTACAACTGTGACTGTATAAACCATGTAAAACAACTGTAAGCTTGATTGAGTAATTTCAATCTTTTTTTTTGTTTGTTTTGTGGTGTGGCAATGGTTTTTGTTTTGTATAGCCAGATTGTATAAATAATGCCACCATTACTGTCTACATACTTTATTGGTTTGAGCTCATTCCAGTGCTGAGTTCCAGTGCAATCTGACAGTGTGAAGTAATTGATCTATTTATGTGGAACAATGTTCTGTTACTGTATTTGGATGATTGACAGGAAGGCATCATGTAAGACTATATTAATACCAGCCAAATGGGTCCAAATGTAGTTGGTTTATGTTTTGCCTTTGAATTTTTTTTTTTCTAGAATTCCGTGTTGGTGAAAGGTCTTAAAAAAAAAAACATCGTCCTCATATTACGCACATAAAAACTGAATAAAAGGGGCATTGAGGTGTTGATGAGATTATTTTAATTGCAGCTTGACGCTAGGTTTGATGTGGAATAATCATGAAATGTGGTGTATTTGTAAGATGAGATAAATGTCATCACACACATACATACACACACATTTTATTTATATATATAAATATGTATATAAATAAATAAAGCAGGTGTTACTCACAGTTTCCTTGTGCTGTGGAGGATGCTGAAGTTCCTCTGGTTAACTCGTTGGTTTAACTGCTGAAGTGTTAATAGTTATTGACAGTTTGGTGTACAGGCAGTCTATGTCTTTTTTCCCCCCTCCTGGACAGACCTGCTTTTCAGTGATTCCTACTCTCCGGTAACCAAATACAAAATTACACATAATTAGCCTAGATTGCTTTTGGATTTATGTTCTCCTTTAGACTGCATGAGCCAATAAGAGCACAGTGTGGCTTCAGATCCCGCTGACCGTGGTGCTGAAACTCAACTTCCACATGCTTTCCACCACGCTCCTAACTGCTCTCTAATTAATATAAATACGCCCTTTCTTTCATTAGTTACTGGATCTAATGCAAACTTTATCTTATTGTCAATGTAAAATACAGCTTTTTAAAACAGGACCACCTCCCCAACATTACTGGGATTGCTACACAAACACACACACACACACACAGCAAAATATCCATAATCAAGTGAAGACCAATGTTTATGCAAATGACTTAAATAAAGAGTGAGAAATAATTCATCGCTCTGTGTGTTTTATTCAGGTTCGACTTCTAAATTTAAATTTGGGGAAGCATTAAAATGAGAAGTGGAATATGGTTCATTTAATAATAATAATAATAATAATAATAATAATAATAATAATAATGAACGCTTGCTTCTGTTTATTATAACTTAGAATCACTTGCTATTATTATTAAATCATATGATTTCATTTTATTCTTAATATTATTATTATTTGTGCTAGTAGTAATTTAGCATGCTGATGTTGAGTTTCAGAGATGGGCAGCTCAGTAATTGTTGGGATGTTTAATTTCCTGCAGACTAAACCCACGCCATAGCCTACCACTTTAAAGTTGTAGTTTTTCTATTTCTAGTTTTCTTATGCTTGTTTTCCGAGGTCATAATAACAACTTTATTTTCAGCTGTGCATAAATTAATTACACGCATTTAATAACCAAAATATCATTATATTCCCCTCCTTTAATATCGTAAACGCTTTACGCCAGGGAAGCGCTTCATCGTGCACGGGGGCCGTAACGGGCTATTATCCTTGGGTAATGCTATTAGAGAACCAATTATGCGCCATTACACTTCCTCTTTTTGCCGTTTATGTGATTTCGTCCAATCCCGCCCTCGACTGCAAAATTTCAGCTGCTACTCGGAGCCTCATTTTCCACAAAGCGGAGGAGCGGCCTGCGTCCCGCGCGCGTCTTAAAAGTAATTGAAAGGGTCCCGGTGTACGTCATTTACGCGCGCGAGGCAGATCAATCCTCGGACCCCTTGCTGTGAACAAAATCAAACTGTGGACGTCCGGGCGCTCGATGAGCGCATCACCGCGCAAAGCGGACCCCTTAACCCATATAACGAGCAATTATTGCGCTGACAGCCAATTTAAAATTCAAAAAACAGTCATCTGGATTTTTTAATATAAAAAGCAACTGTGTGCAAAAAATACACTGAGTGCGCGAGAGTTTATGATGTGGGAATAACAAGGCGCAACGCCGGGCGACGGGTGAAGTGGGCTGGAGGCGCGCGCTCGCGCTGCAACTGGGAGACGCTGCAGAGAACGTGACGTGCGGCACCACGTGACCGTGGCACTGGGCGCGCGTGCTGGTGCCCCGTCCCAAACCAGTCAGCGCAGAAGTCAGGGCAAGACATAATCAGGTTAAGTCCGATTACGCGTGAGATTATAAAGGCGAGCCGGTGAAAGCAGACACATTCCGCGGACTGCTGTAAAGACACGTGGCCACTTCATCCTGATGTCCAATAGCGAGGCGGTCCAGAGCAGGCAGACGAGTGAGTAGTTCAGAGAGAGAGAGTGAGAGAGAGAGAGAGAGAGAGAGAGAGAGAGAGAAGAGTGGGAGTGGAAGTGGTGGACATCTGAAGCTGAACAGGAGGAACTCGTATTCTCCCACAGACTCTTCTTCACTGCTCCGATCGCAGCACAACTCCTACTGCAGGTATGAATATTACTGGCATTTCCACTGCAATATTATACACAGATATTATACACAGATATTATACACAGATATTATACACAGATATTATACACAGCTGCCTGCGAACTTTAAGCCTCTGTGCTGCGAGCTTTCGTGTAAACATTATACAATTAGTTAGAAAAGCTCAGTACTACTGGAAACTGTTTTTTCCTTTCCTGTTATTATTATTATTATTATTATTATTATTATTATTATTATAATATTTTTCCTCACCGCACAAGCTCTTGGATTACTCTGTGGCTGGATTTCTTCGAGCTCAGTGAAGCAGGATGTTTTACTTCCACTGTCCCCCACAGCTGGATGGGGAGTGCTGCAGGACTAATACCTGTGAGTACCTTCTTCACCTGTCTCAAACTTTAACAGACAAGTTCATCACTATTCTACCCTTCCTACCCTGCTGCTCCTCTACTGACCTACATGTGCTGTCTTTAAAAATCATCAACACATTTATTCGATTTTATCCTTACAGATAAAACTTTATTTGAACTGCCACATCAAAATTAATTCCAGTATTAACTTGTGTCCAGTTGGAGTTATGTAAACAATGCAATATTATATGCTGTATTGTAAAATATGTTTATATATCGCGTGTAATACTTTTTCCAGTTTGCCCTCCAGTCAGAGCCTTTTTAGTGCCGTGTGTTTGGCCACAGATGGTCAATGTCATGCCTTTTAGTCTTTTTCACCATTTTATTATCTCATTTCAGTCTTTCAGTTAGTTATAAGACCCTCAGGCTGGCAGCTATAAAATAAACAGCTCAATTTCGTTGAAGTAATTATTCGAAATTCATTCTAAAAATATGTTCATTCTTATATAAAATATAAATATAGAATATAAAAGCATGAACATATATAACGAAGCCCTTTCCTATTCATATATATATATACAGTATATATATATATATATATTGGATTTTTTTTTTTAACTAAAATCTGAACTATAATTTCAGTGAACTCCAACGGCTTTGGGAACCATGCCTCTGGAGACTTCGATGATGGTTTTCTCAGAAGGAAACAACGCAGAAACAGAACAACCTTCACTTTACAACAGGTAGCCTACTGAGCTCAGCTTAGATCCTATTTAGCGGTTTAATATGCTCCGACAATAAGATATGGGTGGATTTCTTTTAAAAAAAAAAAATTATACCCTAGGCTCTGTGGCATCTTTATTGATGTAACAGACTCATCTTTATTTAGTCCATGAGTTATGACTAATGCAAACGAGTTCTGGATAAAATAACAGGCTGCTCTGCCTCTAGGAAAGTCCATATCGTCATTATGATTTATAACCATTAATAACTATTAATACAATAATTTTTTTTTACATTTTATTTTGCAGTTAGAAGCACTGGAAGCAGTGTTTGCCCAGACTCACTATCCGGACGTGTTCACAAGAGAAGAACTGGCTATGAAGATTAATCTGACAGAGGCCCGTGTCCAGGTAAAAGCTGCTCTCAGCTGAAAACACGCCATACCAAAGCTCTATGATAGTACTGTTGTTGTGCTCAATTCCCCACTTCATTTTGGTTATTTAGAAATTATAAACTAATGACGGGAATAAACTTCATTATGGAATTACAGCAGTCTCACAAAAATAGTACTAAACTGAACCTTTCCTTTTCTCTGGGGTGCTACTGTTATCTTTTGTACCTTTAATATGTATCTTTCCCCTGGAATCCTGGCTATAGTGTGTCTTTAAAAAAATAAATAAAATAAAAAAAAGCAGGTTCAGATTTTAGGGAAAAGCTTTATACACTCCATGCATCTTTCCAAAAGGTAAAATATAAGATCACTACTTATACTTAAGATCACCACTCCATCGCCAAGGAAAAGCAGAGTTCAGTCTCCTTTTATTTTCTTTCTGAAAGTGCATGATGTCAGTGTGCACTAAACAAAAATAAAGCCCATCCTGTTCTCTAAGCACGTTTGGCCAAAGACACTAAATTAAAGCTCTCCGTCATTTGCACGGCGCACTTTAATAACATCAACATAATGGGCAATATTAGATTAAGTTGATTAATCGGTCATTCATAATTAACTAGTGATAATGTCCTACACTAATTTGTCCGCGTCTCCAAGGTATGAGAATTACATTGGTGTTTTTCTTTACTTCAGGAAAAAAAAAAAAAAGAAAAAAAAAGAAAGCTTTGGAGTGGAATTGCTCGCATGTGCACTGGCTGAAAGCAGAAGGGTTTTTTCTTGAGGTGCTGCGCATCTGGAAACTTTCCCCAGTCGTATTTTGCAGCCTTAGTACACATATTATGTTTGTTATAAATTCGTCTAGGTGTAATTAAATCCACGTATACCCGTATGTAATTTCCTGCGTTCCACATTTGCTACTGGCTTCCCTAGATCTAATTGTAGGAGATGGAATAGTTGGCCTTGTGCTCCCCAGGGTCATTTTACTATCGCTTAAACCCGGCGACGGCAAAGCCATAATGGCATTCGCTGCTGTAAATTAGGGACTGTAAACAAATTATTGCCTCTCTAATCGGATTACCAGATTCGCATTATTAAATCTGAACATGAATCAGTTGCAGCATGCGGGGATATTAAGCTTACATTATTATTAGGAAATAAATTTTCTTTCTGTTGTATAGGGTTGCAGGCCACCCCTCCTCCTCCTCCTTTTGGAAAGTGTCAATTGGTTTTGGTTGCACTAAGACCAAACTGCAAATTGAGATTAATGGTGCAATTATAGAGCATGCAGTGTTAGGGGATCATGACTCCTAGCTGGAAGGTGCAAGGGTGAGATAATGTTGCCACAATTGCATTCGGAATATTGTTGTCCTGCCAGTAAAATGTTGCCTCCTATTATGCTGAATGAATGCTCAGTGTGTAGGGCTTTTTGTTTGCTGACATCATTGTACCTTTGCACAATGCTGGGCAGGCAGTCGAGATATGACTCCATTATAGCCCTTTCCTATTCAAATATGATTAATGCGTTCGAGAGCGCAGCCTTAATCGAATCTGATGTTGTCAAACAATCACTAAATAGGGAAATAAACGACTTCATCACAATTCCCTCTTAGAAGCAGGGAGACTGTCAGTAGGAAGTCATTAAAAAATGATAATGAAAAATTGCTCAATTAAATGTTGTTATAGGCAATGACCTTCATTCAATTAAGATACAAGAACTTGGGTGCATATGCTCGGCAGTTGTGTTCATGAAGTTAGAAGTAAGTCACCATCAACTCATATAAGGCTGACACTTAAAGGGCTATGACAGCAATCATAAGCAAAGTACTGTCAGAAAATGTAGAACCAGTAAGTGTTCTTCAGTTATCCCCGGGGAGAACTCTTAATTGTTCTACGCAGAAGTCTACAACAGAGTGCATTGCTATCAGGAAGGGTTCCAAGCAGAACCATTTTTAGGGGGCCAATAAACCCTTAAACAGCACTTTTTTTCTAAGAGTGTATTAAAATGTATGTGTAGTGTTTTATATTTTGGTATAAAAGCAGAGAAATACATTTTCAGCAAGGAAAATTATTCATTAGTCTGTAACGGTTATGTTGATAAATCCCATGCTGTCTGTCCAGGTGTGGTTTCAGAACCGAAGAGCAAAGTGGAGAAAAACAGAGAGAGGCAGCTCGGACCCGGAGGGCACAAAGGAACAAATGAGTGAAGGAACTCCTTCTGCTAGAAACCTCAACCAGTCTCCTGTGGATCAAAGCAGAAACAAAAAAGAACCTCTGGAAGCACAACAAAAGTGTGTTGATTATCCGCAGCAAAGTCTACGATGCTATTTCTTATGTACAACTCACAGTGTTGCTGAATTCACATGAGGTTTGACTCCATGTGCTCTCTCTCATGCACAGTGTTAACAGAGCGGTTGGTGCTGGAGGGCCCTTTTTCCCATCCTGCTTGCCTGGGACTCTTCTCAACACGGCGACTTACGCCCAGGCTTTGTCACAAGTGGCGACTTTAAAGGGTAAGCTGTATCAATTGGTCATACCTATCATGACAAATACAGTTAATATTCTGTAACCTGTAAGACAACGTGTGTATGCATCAGGGATATGCTGCATCTTTGCATGCAGTTGCCTGTAAGATATAGGCAACAATAACAAAATTAACATCATGCATATAGTGTACATATACAATATCACATTATTTATTTAAGGATTGTATTATGTTCTATACTCCTAAAATTATTTACATTTTACTTAAAATGAGTTATTGGATATTTATGACTTAGTTTGGCATTAGACAAATTCTTTGATTTCGGTTATTTGTCTATCAAATCAAATCATCATAAATTCCTAAGTACAAACCATTATTGCAGGTTGTGTAGGTTGTGTAATTCCCTGCTTTGTATCTTTTTAAAATGACAATCAGTGATTGATTTTCTTGATATTGATTGATTTTGACATATTTACTAATTGATTTAACACATTATTCCTAATCACAAGTTTGTCCCTGTGAGATCTTTACTGTATTTATAATGTGTACTGTATCTGCACCTCTGACATGCCTGTTTGTTGGCTGTGTATTACAGCAGGAAGCCCCCTGTGCTCTTGCTGCGTGCCTGACCCTATGGGCCTCTCCTTCCTACCTCCCTACGGGTGCCAGAGTAACCGGACAGCCAGCGTGGCAGCTCTGCGCATGAAGGCCAGGGAACACTCTGAGGCTCTGCTGCAGTCAGCCAACCTACTTGGGGCCGTACCAGGGCCAGGGGCCAGAGTTTCTGTTGGTCTTGGTCAAAGCACTAATGCAGCGGGTGGGGAAGATTCCAGTCCTGCTTCTGGTTCCTCAAAGCTACCAACCCAGGGAAGTACCCCTGAAAAGCAGCTGCATTGCCCAAAGGAGAACCCGGATAAGAAATAAGGAGGCATTTTTGTCTACACAGCACGTTTTCCCCTCCTGGACATAAGGAATTACAATCTCATAATGAATGCCTGCTGCCCCTTTCCTCACATGCCGTCAAAACAACAGGGCAAGGTGTTCAGTGTTATTTACTATTGTATTATAATTTGAATGTGGGTGCATCAAGCTATTTATTCAATTGTTGTTTATCTATCATTGTCACATTTTGCATATTATTATGAATGATATATTGCCTATATAGCTTTGGCACTGTAAATGGTTTTAATGGCGGAGAGACTGTTGGATGAATTTACCCTGGCTGCCAATGTGAATTCATATATTTTTCCAGCCACTTTGATGTAGGACTTATACTGCCTTGTATACTGTAAAGTCAGGTGATGTAAAAAACTGCATTGTGTGAAGGACAATTTTTTTCTAAAATGTAAAAAAAAAAAAAAATTATATATATACCGTGCGCTAATATAAATGGCCTAATGTGAAATAATATGCAAGTGTATATCTATTGTGTTTTCTTGATCTGGTAAAAGCAATTTCGTCTCACTGGTCATGATGGGACACTCTTGTTGTCATCACATCTGCAAGGCAGTGACAGACTGTGAGTGTTCTCACTCTGGTCCTGTTTTGACATGCTCTTTAAAACAATTAAACATGTAGACATTAATGTACGTCTTCTGTTGCCTATTGCACACACCATCTGGCTGTGATCAATTATTAATTGACTTCCTTGTATACGAAAGGTAGAGCTGAAAAACGGAAGCAAGGGTTGGTCTTATTATTTATTTAGTTTCGCTAAACCACTGACTCTTTTGCATTTGATGTACAGACTCTTTACTGAGGCTGAGTAGATGCTTATTATGATGGTGTAATGCACAGGCTTTACTGTTCATGAGGTGCCTTTCATGCTGTGAGACCATCAGTACACTTTGGGTTGAAGCTGGTTATACATACAGATATTTTAATCAGCTATTTCTGACACTATGAATATACACTACAGGCTGGTAGCAAGCAAGTGAAAATTTTCCCCCAAAAATATATTAGTTAGGAAAAACTAAATAAACACAATGTTTTTTTTTTCTAAAGTTAATCCTTTATCTTGTAGTAATTTACTCCTCATCATCTTTGTTGATAACACTCCCTTGCATTGACCATTGTTGTCTATACGAAACTCTTAACACATCTGATTGAAGTGTTCAGATGCATCTGAATGTCTGAATCAGATGTATATTATTAGTTTTAGTATAAAAAACTACATTTTTGGTCTAGCTGTCCACTGTTGGAGGTCCCATGATGTTTAACTGGCTCTATGTTTAGTCTTTATAACTTAACGTTAAGTCCAGAATTTTGGCCTATAGCGTATATGCAGTTATTCTGGGCTATAGATATTCTCTAGATAAGAAAGAATGACAAACAAATACAGTTTAAACACAGTTACTGGTGTAGTGTTAAGGACAATACGACAGACACCGTATGGCATTGTGGTCTTTTGAAAAGTGTAATTGAATTTGGCTAGTTCTCTTTATTGAGTTCACACTGGTATGTTTCCCAAATAGTGATCAATTTTAGCATTGATAGTCACAGTACTGCGAGAGGCAGAGTGTGGGAACTGTTACAAAAAGTAAAAGTTATCATCAGTTATCATAGTATCAGGAGACGATCACCATTTTCTTCTGAATTCCACTGAAAATCTCTAATTAAGGGTCAGACACGTGAATGTACAACACTTAATAGGACTGCATCTGAAAAGGACTTAAACTGATTAAATTCATGTCCTTGAGGATTTTCAGGAAATTACTTTTGATAGTCAATAACGCAATTAAGTAAACTACACACACATTAGCATGAATAATTGATATGGAATTATGTATCATCACAAAGTACTGTCTTAATAATTCATGACGCAACACCCTACTGACATGGCAGAGCTCGATAATGTCAGAAGAGCTGTGTGCTGCCAGAGCATGCTTGTGCTTCTCTAAAATGTGTATTAAAGTGAATTTGTGTGCTCAACATTTAAATGGTGAAAATAGACTTTAATTTAACTTAATTTTGGATTACTTTACCATTGTTCAAGCCACATTACACATTTTAAAGAAGAATGTTATTAAAGTCAGTCCTAATGCCAGGATTCTTGAGGAATATACAGTATGCAGTTATATATATATATATATGCACACACACACATATGTGTCCATATATGTCCAGCTTAGAGCTATTTCTGATATTTCTGTAAAATAGTAGCTCCGAGTGAATGAAGCAGTTCGTATATACTTAGGAATTTTGTTGCATGATGACAAACAGAATAATTTGTATTTTTTTCCTTGGGTTTACTTCATAGAAATGGCACTTGTTTCAAGGCTGATAGAAAAAAAAAGATAAAATTTATTTATTTGGTCAGTTATTAACTATGGAAATTTAATAGAAATAACTGAACCTATATGAAGTTAAATTGGATATCCTGGTTCTTCATACAGAGCCATTCTTGTCAGTTACCTGTTTATTATATTACATTTGTAGCAATTCAATTCAGCTATACTGGCATTATTTGTATACCAACTTTAATGAAATTCTGGCTTGTTCAGTAGCAGATGAAACTTATTCGCATACATACAGAGTGTACACATCTTCCATCTTATTACGGGTATCATTTGTGGCTCACACAATATAGACAGACAGGGGAAAGACACATTGCATATATTTCATTTTGAATTGCCTGCTTTGACCTTGTCTTGTGATACATTATTTACATTTTTATTTCTAACAGTGTTCTGATGCTGTGTTTTCTATTGTACATAGGCCTCAGTGGTAAATCGAAATATTATATATCAATTACAAAATGATACAGACAGAATATATGTAAATACCTTATTATCAGCTGAAACGGTCAGATTGTTGGTGTTGAAATGGGTTAGTTAAAAAAAAGGTTAATAAATTATTTTGTGTTTGGAAGTATTGATTAAATGTTATAGTAAATTTTGCAGGTCAGTCCTCTTTCTACATGTACACACAAAGGTTAAATCTATAACCATTTTGCTATTAGAATGGACTCCTTTAACTACTGAAATAATCCTTGTAAAAGCCTTCAAGGGTACTAAGTTAACACTAGTTTAATTTGCTCTCAGGTGACAACTTGACATTTTCCCTTTGCATCAACTGATATTTCCTTTTTGGGAACCTTAAGGAAGTGAGGGGATGAGAAATTTGTTAATAATCTGCTTTCAAATGAGTTATTGCACTGTTGAAACAAACAAGTTGCTCTGAGTTAAACACTCAAAAGTTGTATGTTTGAAGAGAGGTTTTCGTAATATTTGCATGTTCGTGTGGATTATTGATTATTCAGTGCCATTACATACATTTCAACATTCTCTTAATTCATTCTGAAAAGCATTGTTAGATTAAATTAGCTGGAGAGTAGCCAAAACCTAGAATAAATGATAAAAAAAATCATTTGGTTTAAATTCTGTTTTGTCAGTCTTAATGGGTTTTTTTGTTCCATTAATGATGCATTGTCAGTGACGCTGTATCCAAACTCTGGAGCACTGTCAGTTTGGAGATGTAGGCCTGCTGCACATGCTATGATAAGGTCATTTGTATGTACCACAACAGCCCATTCCTGCATTAGAAGATCAATAACTCAATCAATTGGGTTCATCTGTGGTTAAAAAAAAAATTGTTAATGCATCTGACAATATCCTAATATTTCCCTATGCTTTCCTCATAAATAAAACAAAAACATCTAATGATGATCTCGAAAACTTCTTTTAAACGCAATCACATAATAAGGGAAATTTGTGCTTGTAATTATGGTCAGTACGTTGCTAATCTACATATTAAATATTTTACATGCACGTACTAAAGAAAAGATTCTTAGTTATTTTGCATGTATTCATTTTGCAACTTGACACCAGCCTATGATAAATTATGAATGCTACATTCTGAGAATTTGAAATAACAACAGATCATAAAAAATTCATTATCGCTAAAGGTTTCTACAGAATTTATTTTGTACAAAATTATCTATTATAATATAGCCTTGCACAAGTGACTATAAAATTTCATCATGGAAAGTGATCTAAAAGGGTACAATACTATCTCAGTCCACTAGAGTGGTCCATTGTGCAGATGCTGTAACATTCAGCACTCCAACAAATCCAGATGAAGATGATGAAGAAGGAATATTAAGCCCAGTGAAAGAAAATAAAAATAAAAAATGCAGATGGCAATGTTTCAGCATTAATATCATAATTAATATTAATGTAATGTCATGTTTGTTAGAAAATTAGTGGTAATGCATATAACTAAATACTCTGCAAACACTTTGCATTCATTTTGTTTTCTTTTAATAACCTGGAGCTACAAGAAATTACTCTTTTTTTTAAACTTTGCATTGAAAAAAAAATTAATTATGAATAAAATAACAAGGATTACTTATTTTAGTGATAGTAACAAAATTATATGGCAACAGACCATTATGAGAGACATCCTATTATTTTACTCATATGTACTAATCATTGAATTAACTCTGAAACACTATATAAAGAGTCATTCAACTAAAAAGGCACTTTATGGCTAAGAAATCTGAAATAAAAATGGACTGACATTTTAATCAATAATGTGGACCATGATTGTGTAGAAAATTGTGTAACCATAATGTCTGGTGTAACCATATTCAATAAGCAAATCTAATTTTTATGCAATTTATATGCTGTCAGGGGTTAAATAGTTTCAATTTCAGTTAACAGGAAGTTTACAAAGCACACATGTTGAAATACAGAAAAATGTATGAATTGAAATTGAAATGTATGAATTGATGTATGAAAAATGTATGTTTGTATAAAAGAAACTGTCACATTTTAACCCTTTACTGCACATTGTTGCCATACGGCAACAATTTACAAACTACCCCCCTAATTTTTTTTTTAATTTTGAAATATATTTTCATTTCTTGAACTAATTCAAGTAATAAAAATCCATAAAAAAATAAATAAATAATTCATGCAGTAGAGGGTTAAAGCCTTATGCCAATCATGTTCATAGAGATTCAAATGAGCTAGGGAGTATTCGCTGCATTTCACACAAAAAGTCAGAAAAAGCTGTAACCACGACCTCCTAATTCTAAGCTTAAACATTCACACTGGTTTCTGGTTTTACAAATTGAGTTGTGTGAATTGTGTGTATATATATATACATATATATGATATCACCCTTTTCCTCAAAAAGAGAGGTATTATTTTGCAGTGCAATGCATCTGGTAAGCACTTAATACCAAAATATCAGTGTCTTATTATAAATTTTCTCTTTGAATGAACGTGACTCATTTAAGACTGGGGAGATTTGTGAGATATTTACATGCGATTATAAATTATGTAAAAATTGGAATGCATATCTCCTTTATAAAATAAATAGCACTGTTTATCTTATAGCACAACTGCAAAGAAATATTGCAGCTTAAAAACAAACCTTAAAATCATTCTCAAACAGCATGTATTTAATGAATCCTTAAATAAGTTCTTATTCACAAAGTCAGATATACATTAATTCATGTGTACATCAGTCAGGTGTTCTCCACTGCAAAGTCCTCTAATTCACTCATTGTTATGATATGTGTTTGTCTTGGAGTCATTCTGACATTTTCAGTGTGCAAAATTTCCCTGCCAGCTTGTTCACGTGTCCTACACACAGGTCTGTTGTGCTGTTGGACATTTCTCTGACGTTCTGGTTCAAAAATCTCCTGATCGTTTGGCTCATGATTTGCTTTTAGCTGGTTCGGCTCCTCTGTGAGAGTGGCTGGTGCTGACATCTGGGATGAGGACCTTACAGAGGGCAAGGATGAGACAGAAACAGACATGGGCAGAAAACCCGGGTACACCACATACGGGTGACTCAACACCTCCACAGATGCTGGTTGTGACAAGGTGCCTTGGGCCCTCTGACGCACATTGAGCTGGAGATATTTTCCTGTCTCAGGGTCAAAAAATGTCTTTGTCTTGACCTGCACTGGCATGTCCACCATGAAGATTTGCCCAGAGTTTGGATCTTGTAGGAGCTTTCTTTGGGTCATTGGGAAAGAATGAGCAACAATGCTAGGTGCAGGAGGTGCATAATTTCGTTCAACATGATAGTGTGATATCAGAGGTGAGGACTGTACTGATTGAGATGTTGACATTTGCACCATAGGTGAAGCAGGCAAACTGGAGACAGTTCGGGTGGACTTGGTCTCAGGTTGTACTGAGGTATCAGATTTCATCTGGTCCTCTACCTTTCTGATTCTCCTGCTAGTGAGTCTTTTAGCACGACGAAGGGCTTTCTCTGTTTTAGGAAGAACAACAGGTGGCTTACTTGCTGGTCTCATGTCACTACAGGCAGATTCAGGCCTCTCATAGCAAGCTGATTCTGGTCTTTCATAACAGGAAGATTCTGGCCTTGCATAGGTATGTCTAATATGTTCAGTCTCAAAACATCTACTGTCTGTCATTACTACTGAGCTAGTAGCTAGACCCACCACATCCTCAGACACTGTGCTCATGACTGATCGGGATTCATCCTCTTCAATCATGCGGTTTCTTCTGTTGTAGATCCTTGGCTCTTTTGATGCTATGAACCCTGGGGACAATATTGTGTTTCGAGCCTGGATTTCTTTCGCTCCAGGGAGTCGAGGTGATGTTACTGATTGCTCACGCAAAACTGGAGAGTTAGCAGACTCTTTCGGGTCATTCTCATGATCGTATTCAACTTTGTCTTTCTCTGAACCACAACAGCTGTCAAGTGGGGACCCAATTCTGAATTCCTCAGAGAATGACCTACGAAAGCGTGGCCTAACAGTTTTAGTAACTGAGGACGTTTTGCCTGTGTTATCTTTCACTTTGAACATGATGGGCTTCCCCATGGCTGGAGAAGAAGTGTTGGACCGTGGCGCTGCTGCATGAATTTCAATTAAGTCTTTGTTTGGAGTAATTTTTTGGCTTGGTGAAAGTGGTTCATGATTATTTTTAGGTTTTGTCTCACTTTCCATAGCATTGACAATGTAGTATTGTAGCTCCTCTGTTGTTTCTTCATCTTTCACTTCCTCCTTTATTTGGTTATCTGCATGTCTATTTGCATTATTACGTTCAGTTTCACTTGACACTTGTGGTACTGATTGTACATTTTTTACTTGAGGATAAACCTTCCTTTCTACTATGTTTGCAATAGCTGGCTGTTTTAGCTTGGGGTCATTTTTGCTTTCAATCTGTGTTTGTACAGGATGACTAGCTCGAGGATTTTGGGATTGATACACTTCATGGCTTCTTGAATATCCATGGTCTTGTGCTGTCAAAGAGTTTTTAGTGTTTGACTGCATGCGGTTGGTTAATGTCTTTTCTTTGGTGCTTTCTTTACCTTTTACAGCAAATACTCTTTCATCTGAGCTTTTAGCCAATGATCCATGTTTGGGATAAGCAATGATCTCACTCCCGGTTGAGGACTGATTATGCCCCGCAAGTATCTCAGTATCAAGTATATCTGTAATTTTGTATGTTCGTCGTTCCTGGACTTGTAAAGGCATTGCTGTTGCATTATAATTCTCAGACTTCTTATTTACAGACAGCTGCTTGGTTTGCTCTGTTTCACCCACAGACATGGAAAAATTGACTTTCTTTGGCTCCATAGCTGATAAATTATACTTCTGATATGTGTTCATTTTTTGAAGTAAATCCTTTTCAGTAATGGTGTTATCTTCAGCAGAGATAACCCTCAGCCTAGCATAGTCAGCTAAAGCTGATATTTCTGGCCTAGTCATTTTCTTCTCCTTCTGTGGAACCTCAGTCTTAGTGAAGGTTCCCACTTTTTTTGTAGGTACTGTATCATGAGATTGACTGTTCTGATTAGATTCAAATGTATTTTTTCCATCATATGTATTTCCCTGTCTTTCTGGAAGAGCATCTTTCTGTGGATGGGACACATTACTATGTTGATCATGTTGTCCTCCTAAAACCTTTCCACTGCTTTCCATATCCCATCTAATGATATCACTACTTTCTTTAAATGTCCCAATGCCAGCCTTGATTTCTTTTTTTCCAGTGTTTTTTCTAGTGTTGTCAGTTATGAGTTTCTCAAAGTGATCATCTTTTTTGTCTTGTGGCTGAGCTTTAGCCTCTTTTAGATTTTTATAACTCTTACTGGATTCACGTTCTGCATCTTTGTCACCTTCAGTTACAGATGATGCTGTCTTGAGATCTTTATTTAATGGTGTGATTTCATCTTTTATGATTTCTCTTTCTTTTTGTGCTGGTTCCCTTTTACATTTCTCATTTTCAAGTCTTTCTAAGGCAACCCCTGTCAAGCCTGGAGCAGATGATGCTTTTGTTCCTGTGACTGTTGCAGGTGTTATGTTTTGAGCATTTTCACTTACGTTATTAGGTGGCATGGGAACTCTGGTACTCACAGTATCAGCCTTTATTTGGTTCTCTCTGACATTTTTATGCACTTCTTTAGCTTCCAGTGGAATATCTGGTGCTGTAAATCTACTCTGATCTCTCTTTCTATCAGGAAAAGCATATTTGATTTGATTCTGATTAACACTACCATTCTCTTTGGTCTGTTCATTATTGAAGGTTGAAATGTCTTTCTGTGAATCAATCATCCTACTGACTTCATTGCCTTTCATGAATTCGACTTCAAGTTCTGGGAATTCGCTTTTGCAGACCAATTCTTTTCTGTTGTTTTGTAAAGCATTGTTATCTCCGATTTGAAGACTTTCTTTGCTTACTTTCTCTTGTTTGAGGGCATCTCTTTGACATTCTTCTTGTGTCCTGTATTGCAATGTGGGGCTTTTTGTTTGATTATGTGCATTTTGACTGTTCTGAACTGAAGACAATCCTGTATTTTGGGTTTTAATCTTGCCCTGACAATCATTTGCAGAGATTTTAGGACTGGGTTTTGGTGAATCATCACGTGAGTGATTGAGTGACTTGTTGCTGCTGTTAGCAGAACTAAATCCAGCTGTAAGTTGTGTATCATTCTCACATTTCTCTTGTACCATCTCAGTATTTTTGTTAACTACATCATCATCATCATCATCATCATTTTCTTTCAGTTCTGTCTCCATTGTTTGTACTTTCTGTCCGACTTGCTTGTTTTCCTTCAGTTGAACATTTCCATTTGCCATGATTTGCTTTCCTGACTGAGTATCCACAATGTCTTCACAAACTGGTACAACCTTTGAAATCAGGAGTTCTTGTTTTTCTGCAACATCCTGTTTAGTGTTTCTTTCAGTGTACACAATTCCATCAGCTCTTTGCGTGCCTCCTCCATTAGCTGTCTGATGCTCTTGCTCTGAGTGAGTAACACATTGCTCATGGTTTTCCTTAGTGTTCCTCAAAAGTTCAGGGGAGGCTTCTGGAGACTTTGGTTTTCTCAATTCTGGAGAATGCTTTTTAGTGAAATCAGCTGATGTCAGCATTTTCTCAACAGGCACAGGGGCATTATCTATTGTATTATTCTGTATTTTTTGTAAAGAGTTATGAGTAGATTCTTCCTTTTCATCTCCATGCTCTATATCCTGCTCCTTTTGGTCTGACTCCAGATGAATTGTATCTCCATTAGGAAGCCCATTTTTGGCCAAGAGACTCTCATAAGATGAACTAATATTGTCCAACTCTGTTGATCTATAATAATCAAGTTTATCTTTGCTTGCAGAAAAATCATATTTTCTTACCACGGTTTCTTGTTCTGCCATGTCGTTGTTTAAAAGCAATTTTACCTCTTTACTCTCCTCTTTGCATTCATGCAAGTCATTTTCTTTATGTTTATTGCCGAATGTTTCTTTGTCATCTTTCTCTACTTGCTCTACTTGCTGTTTTTGACTATTTTCTTGGTTTTCTGGACCAGTTGTCATGGAAGTATCAGATAAGCTTGACACAGAAATGCTATAGATTATAGGTTCATCTTCTGAAACAGCTTCTGATGTGCTTGAAACACATATACTGTATATTACAGGCTCATCCATTGGTGAACTGTCTTGCTTGCTTGCAATGTGAATGACGTGGCTTTCAGTTACTGGATTTGTAAAGTCAGCACTTTTGCCTGGAGCAGGGTGGCTACTGAGCTGTTGATCTTTACTGTTTATCGTATTGATTGGCATGTAAAGCTTCTCTTCTGACTTCTCATGTTCAGTGCCTGGGGACTTTGAGATATTACTACTATATGTTCTTATGTCATCATTGGACTGTTTCTTTTCTGTAGGTGTAGTTTCTGTATGTTCATGTAAATCGTTTTCCTTTTGGTTATGATGTTCAGTGTCTGGGGCTCTTTCACTGTCTTGTAGTTGCTGATTGTCATTTTCAGTTACTTCTTTATCCCTTATCATTTGCTGATTTTGATTTTCATGCCTGATTTTTAATTTTAATTGAGACACTGTTGTTTGGACTTCACTGTTTTCACAGCACAGCTCAATTATTTTTGTTTCTTGCTGCAGAGAATGTTTGTTCTCCTCTGAAGAATCAAGTTTCATACTTACTGCCTTATTTAAGCTTAACGTTGTTTGATATCCCAATTCTTTGCTAGCATGTGTATTTTGCGAAGACTTCAATATATCAACATCAGGTTTCTGAAATTGCTGAAGAAAAGCATCTTCATTTGTTTTAGATGGTTGGACGGCCTCTGCCTGAATGTCTTGCCATGTTTCCTTTTCTGGGGGTTCTGTATTTGGCTTACGGTGCACCTGATTACTGGCCTTTGGTGAACTTTCAGAAAGCACTGTTTGATTTTCAGTGATTCCACCAGCTCCACTTTGAAGATCTTTCCTTTCTTGTTTGGCATTTGCCATTTGTTTAGTTTTGGTGTCGGTAAATCCCACTGTCACCTCAACAGCAGGTACTTCATCAGTTTTGTCTTGTCTAGTACTAATTTCAAGCTGTTTTACATTTGGTAGAATTAAAGTGTTTTCTTTTCTTGTGACATCTTTACTTTTGGCTGTTTCTGCCAAGTCATAGCATTTCAGAGAAGCTGCATTGCTATCAGCAGTAGGTTTATCTGTGTTGACATTTGACAGCTGTTCTTTTGCTTTGTTAACAGAGCGTTCAAGGGTTACAGCTTTCTCTGAAATGCTGTACAGTGTAAGATGGTTAGTTGCTGCTTTTACCACGACCTCATGTTTTGGACTATCATTGCCATTCGCTTTAAATGTTGAGTATCCTGTGTTATCTGAAGTGTATGTTGTGGGCAGGTTAGATGAGGTCTTATCTCCCTTCTTGACAACAGATTCCTCCTCACTGAAAACCTTGAGAGTTGGAGAGCTTGAGAAACATTTGGCCAGAATTGTTCCATTCACAACAACGTTGTCATTTATAGATCGATCTTTCTCTTTGTCTTTGGTAGGTTTGCTAAGTTGATTTTCTTTGGATTGCATGTTTGGCTGGTGAACATAATTTTTAACAAATTTCTGGACTTCAGAATTTTTCTTGTCTACCTCTATAATCTTTTCCTCTTGAGGTTTTATCATTTGAATCTCAGTCCTTTCTTTCGCAATAGCACCTTTGTCTGTCTCTGAGCCCATATCTGTTGTAGATAATTCCACTTTTTCTGTTGTAAAAGATTCATATTTTGGCTCATCCTTGTCTTGATTTTTTTGTTCTTTGTATGAGGGAACACTTGAATAAGTAATGTCCTGAAAAAGATGATTCAGTTTTTCTGCAGTAATTTCTTTCTTTGATGACCGAACGTCCTGGTTTATTTGTCCTTTTTCATTGCTTACAGCTGTACTTTGCTTTATTGGATTTCTTGATGGAATAGCATGTTTAGCAAGGCCTTTTTCTTTAATTGCTGATATCTCCTTCTGAGCATGTGCTTTTAATTTTGAGGTGAGTATCTCTTGTTTGGTTTGTCCTTTTTCTTTGTATGAAAGTGCTCTAGGTGTGATCTTATCATTCTCATTACTTATAAATATGTCTTTTCCTGACCTCTCTTTCACATCATTGGGAATATGTGACTCCTTTCTGACGTAGCCATATAATACATTTGTGTTATCAAGTTTGCAGTGGGAATTTCCATCTTGCGGTGCCTGTGACTGAACTTTAGATGGTTCGGTTTTAGCCGCTATGTCGTCGGCTATATCAGATGTAACTGGAGAAGTTAGATTTTCTAATTTGTTTGGGTCACCAACTCTACCGTTAAAACTGTGTTTATTTTCTCTGACTCTTTTTGCTTGTTCATTGTCTCTGACAGAGAGAATATCGTTAATGTTAAATCTGTCCCCTCTTATTTGTGAACTGTTATTTTGCAAAGTTCTTTGAATATTTGGTATGTTAAGGTCTGTGCTCATATTGCCCTGCTTGTGACTGGGGGCAATAGAATAGGTTGGCTTGTGTTCCTCAGTTTTGGCTCTGTCCTCTGTTATCAAATTTCTTTGGTTTGTTCTTGCTGAATATACTGCGCTTTGCTGCTGAATACAAGATGTCCTTGATAGGGAGTGTATGTAATTTGATTCACCTGGTTGTTCTGCTTTCATTTCAGATTGCTGCAGTTGTCTTGGCATACACTCTTCACCCTTAGTGTGTCTGTTTCCAGTTGTTGCAATATGCCACTGTTTGTTTGAATCATATTTGTATGGCTGATAAGCAACAGATCCTTCATTATATCGATATTTCTCCTGCATTGATTGCAAATATTGTGTTCTCTGACCATAATCCTTTTCAGTCTCTGTATCACTTATAGAATGTTTCATGTTTCTCTGAAGACAAATCTCAGCTTTTTCATGCGTCGTAATTTCTGATCCCCTTGGGCAGTTTGCCGCTTTAGGAGGAGATGCCATTTTTTGCAGGCCATTGTGCTGAAATTCGTACAAATTTTGAGATGTTGCATGTATATTTGCATAATCATTTACCTGCTTGTTTGAGAAATGTTTATCAGCATATGTCTGGAAAGAGCTTTTTGTGTCTTGAATGTGTTTATATTTTGGATGCCAACTCCCATTTACGTTCTCATTCTCTTTGTTTATGCATGTCTCCTTTCTCATAGTGTAGCTCTCATTGGCTGAAGGTAAATATTGCTTAGCGGTGGCTTTCCTCTGTTTGTCCATTTCTATCAGTGCAGCTATTTCTCCCTTACATGGCACTGCATCTTTTATCCCATTATTATTATCCATTTCCTTGGTCACCATATTTACAGGCCCTGCTCTTTTCCAAGGAAGGTTTTCTTCATTCACCTGATTGCTGATATATCCAAAACTTGGCTTTCTCACAAAGTTATTCCCCTCTTTGATGTTCTGATGACCTGCATCCTCTCTCCTACAGAAAGCTTGTTTTGCTGACATTTCAGCCGACACATGTGCTGGTAGATGTGCTTTGGAAAAGATGTTTTCTGTTTCCAGTCTTGTTGGGCCAAATGTCCTAGTACTGTCATTAATGTGACCCACTGGGCTCCCACCACTATTACCAAGTCTTGAATTTGTTGATAACTCATAATGGTCACTCCCTCTGTTAGTAAGCTGATCTGGATGGTTGTTCTGGGAGCCCAAATAAGAGATATTACAGTTTGTAGTGCCATACTGAGACACTAAGGTCATATTGTTATGTGGTTTATCAACATACTGTTTGTGCTCTGCAGTTTGGAGTAAGGAAAGCTCATAATTTGGTTTGACTGTGCTACAAAGTTCCCAAGCACCAGGAGCTGCAGAATGCTCTTGATTGGGCACTTTTGATACTGATGTTTCTGAAAGTCTGGATTCACGACCTTCTAGCTTTGATGGTTGCTTATTCCGATCTGATATCTCTGAACCTTTAAATTTCGTAGGACTGTAAGTGCTCTTGACTCGTTTTCTGTTGTCTTTAAGGTTGAACAATAGACTCGATGCTTTGGATTTGTAGCTATCACGCAGTTGTTTGGCATCAGACTTTGGTTTCAGGTCACTGTCACACTCAGAAACCAAGGGAGTATGTGCAAATTGCAGAATTTCTGATGTTTCTGTTTCTTGTCTTCCAGGAATTACAGGTGTCAGAAGCTGAGTAATGTTGAATGGGGTGGTTCTACTGGACACCTCACTGCTGCCCACTTTCCCTACTTTGTGTTGAATTTCATATGTATGTCTGCTATGATAAAGCAAGCTACATTCTGGCCGGTGGACTTTCTCATTGGTTGGTGAGACTGTGGATGGTCTGTTGTTTGGCAGTCTGTTTCTCGCAAAGTTATTATTTTTCCATGGGGGGCAGTTAGATGCCATTTCAGACTCACATCTCTTCTCTATGGCTGAGGCTTTCTGGATTACTGTGGACCTAGAGCGCCGAGAGGCAGCGATGTCCTCAATTTTTTTCCCGATAAACTGCCTGCCTTCTGCTGGAGAGCTTGAAATCCTGTGTGTAGCTGTGAGTTCTTTGTAGAGAGGAGTATTATACCACCTAGGAAATTCAGTGGCTGACACAAACCCTGATGGTTCCCCCCTTTCGAAAGGGAAACTGTTATAATCCTTCCACAACTGGAAAGGACTGAATTCACTGTGGAAGAAAAAGTTAGTGGTGTTAGGTGCCTTGAACTTTGTTTTTGAGGATGTTGCTGTGTTCATTCGGGCCACTGCATGAAAATGATTTCCATAAGACTGTAAATGGCCTGACTTAAAATTCGGATGGTAACCAGAAGAGAACTCAGACAGTTCTCTCTGAATACTTAGCAGAGCTGATTTGTCCCATGAGTCGTTATTAAAGTCTCTGTATTTGTCCTTTACAGTGTCAAGAGGCCCACTGTCACAGTAACTCTCCCCTGAACTGAAGGCCTTAATGAGCGAAGAAATTCTGGAAGAGCTTCTCTTCTCCTGTTGCCACATCGCCTCCATAGAGCCATTGCTTATATAAGACAAACTCTCATCTCTGAGAACATGCTCTTGTGCTACATCCAAATAGGAATGCTGGAATGTTGAGGCAACCTCAGATTTTCTCTCTGCCTCCCCATGAGAGGAGGACTCCTGGCAGGTTGTCCTTAAATCTTTCTTTTGTATGGCTTCTTGAGCACAGGCTTTGTGCTGATCAGCAGGGGAGGAAACCTCCAAGTCATTGTAGATGGCATCCTCTCCAATACACAAGCTCCTGAAGGCTCGGTCAGTGAGGTTGCTTACCTCCCTGTCTGTATCATCCATGAAGCTTCCCACACTCGATGTGTCACTGATGCCATCAGAGCACTTGCGAGGGCCGTGTGTGCTTCCCCGCCGGCTTGCTTTGCGCTTTTCCAGAGAGCTCATTTCAAAAACTTGCTCACATGAGCGGGACGCAGTTGCTTCTATCGGTTTCTGAGATTGCCTGCTTATGAAGTCTTGCTTTTAAGCAGTCCACCTTGCAAAAGGTGAACAGGTTGTGCTTCTTTCCTGCAACAGAAGTAAACAGTAGTGTCAAACGTGTGGCATGAGACAGTACTAAACAGACCACTGATTTCTAAGGAAAAAGATATTAAAATAATAACTCATTACTCAGAGTGCACTCTTGTTTTTTTTATTTTTTTATTTTTATTTTTTTTATTTTTTCTGTATGATTACAAATTTGTCACTGGGCTCATAAAACATTGTTGTCAAGCTGCTGTATAAGTCTCAATAATGACCTTTATGACCTGTGGTTAATAGCGACACGCTGTTGCTATGCAAAAGAAAGAGTGTTACTTACATCACATGAATTATTTTTAGAGCAGCAAGATGCTTTCCATTTTCAATTAAGGATTAAGTATTAATGGTATGTATCAATATACTGTATATATTTATAAATATTACTGGAAGTTAAGAAACTATTTAAAATTCAATAAAAAAAATCCACAATGTAATTAATTATCTCATTCTATATTTTAGCTGATTTAGCTGATTTATTTTGAATGAATAATAACACCTTTTGGACATTATAGGTATATATTTAGTCATCTCTTGAAGGATCTGAAACCTACTTATTAGGCATATTAGGCATTTTAAATACAGTGTTCATTAAGATTACATAATTAGATTCATGTGCATGTATTATATGAAATTCACAGGATATTTCACAGGATATTTTACTTAGTAATAGGTATATATAATATAAGCAAATATGTCATTATTATTTTCCATTAATTTTGCAGCTGCTGCACAGTCCTTATACATGACCCAGAATAACTCTTCTAAAATCCTCTTTTATCACTTGGCTCAGACTGCCACTCAGGAAAGCACCATCATGTCATATTCAGTTACAAATGCATTCAGTTAAACCCCATACAGCACTGATCAAGATAAAATAAAACTGAAAAAAAGACAAACTAATTGTAATCACGAATGTTATATTAACCATACTGCATATTGAGATTCTGAAATAAAAATGCCACCAAAAAATACACACTATCTTCTCACAAAAACAAAACATGGTCATATCACGAGCCTTTCCCAACACCAGAAAATGTCTGACTGCTCTGTACTTGCTTGTACGTCAGATATATTTATGAACCTACACAATTTCTCTGATAGAACATGATATCTTGAAGCCATGCTTTATTGAAGATACATGCCTATATGTCAATGCCATATCTAATGTAAATAATATGAAGATTGTGCTTCATAATAGCAGAATTAATGAGATACCGATACCGTATCAGAAACATTCCTAATGGTATTTGGATTAGTTTCTTTAATCTGTATCAAAATATAGCAAAAGCAAAAAAGCAGCAAAAAAGGTAAATTATGACTTTGCTTACCTTTTGGCCTTGGATTCCATGCTATAGTAGTTAAATTGTTTCCAACTCTTCTAGACTACAACACAATCAGCAAAAATCCAGATCACATTGTGAGTCCACAATTTTGCAGGAATGGCCTTCTGTCAAATTCTATCATTTCAACACATTGTGGCAACATTTTTTTAATTGTTCATTCCTGAAAGGAAACAAAAAAGAGAAGCAAAGCCCACTTACGATTAAGACCCCTGCTCCAATAGAGGCATGGCTGTAGCCAAGACTCAGTGGTAGAAAATACACTGAAATAGCAGTGACTTCAGAGAGCGAGTCCCTGAGTTGAGTGAGTAACCCAGGCTGAAGGCTGACCATTTGGTGTCAAGTGACAAAGTAATGAAATAAACATGCTTCGCGGCTAGTGTCATGCTCAAACCTTTTCAGTTTTACCTCATTTCGGCCTTTAAAATTTGTAAAGCCATTGAAGTAGAGATAATATTTGGATCCAAATAAATATCCTCTTGTTGGAGTTGTTGTGGTGGTTAGCAGGTGCTTCAGCTTGGACACATTTATCCAGGGCTAAAAATAGCCTGTTGCTTCATTCGCTTTTTTTTCTAGGACAGTGAAGTGCATTAGACTTGTTAACAAATGGTATATAAAGAGGTAAACACAATTGTGCATCTGTTAATTGCACTGCACTGCAAAATAACATTGTTATTGAACTGAACCTAAGTAAGTTCTTTATTTATTTGCCTCTTCAGATTTGGCCAGTGCATGATTCGAGTGAAAAAAAAAAGAAAGATATTCTTATTAATCTTTCTCTCTCTCTGGTCATTTACCTCAGAGTAATAAAAGAGTCACAATGCAGTGGGAGTGTGACTCTTCAAGCTATCTCTCCCTAACCATTTCATTTACAAATGGCCCCTAACATCAAGCCAGTCTTGCTTTACACCCAGTCACTGCTATAATAGGAGATGGGTGCAGAGGAAACTTTCCCAGGAGGCTTGGCTGCAGTCGAATGCTGGCTGCCTGTGAGTGATGGACACTCACATATGGACAGTGAGAACAGCAGGATCGGCCATCATTCACCATAGGCGTCCTCCCTGCTCTTTACTGCTCTGTTCCTAAGCTGTTGTAAAATCGGTAGCTCCCCCACTGTCTCCTCTCAGTCAGCGCTCTTCTTCCCTCTGGTTCGCCTCAGGGCTGTGTTTCACCGTGACAAAAACAGAACCTAGCATTCTTTATACTCAAGTGGAAAAGATACACCGAGTTAACGTCTTGTCAGAATGAAAGACTTTTTTTTTTTTTTTTTGCATGAATGAGGTGGGAGGTGGATTTACATATATACAGTCTTTTGTGAGCTTTGCAGAGGATTTTTATTACCTTGTTTTTGCACTGTAAGCTCCACCCTGACATTTTCCCCTCTTTTTTTTCAGTCTGCACACAACTTGGGGTGCTTCATTTACAGTTACACAATACTATCTATTTCAAAAGGCTTGGCACTGACTTTTCAAACAAAGAAAAGATTTACATGACTGTAAAATCTTCAGTGTATTAGTTAGTTATACCTCAAAGACAATTTGGTGAAAGGACCAAAAAGGTCAAGGGGACCTGGATACAGGAAAAAAGTGTTGTGTATCAGGTTTTCAGCAAAGTGTACAAGTATACCACACTATACATTAAAGTTACATGAATATACCATAGAATAATTGTTCTCAAACCAGGGACCCTACAGGGTCTGTATAGCATAGCTAGGGTTTCCATGTACTTACAGAGAAGAAAATCACAACTCACTGCTATTAAAGTTATTATATTTATTTGAATTGAATGAGTTTAATCCAAACCTCAGAAACTCAGAAATAAGCAGATTAGGTCAGATGATCTAATGTGTTCTGTCTGTGATACGTTCAGGACTAGAAAGTTCTACGGATCTAATAAACAGACAACATATTAATGTACTCATTTAAAAAATGTTCATGAAATGAACGTGTGCATGGAATTTATTTTAACAGTTATTTTCTGGATTTTCCTTGTTCTTTGTGCTTTACTTGCTTTAACATACAAGAGATTGAATTTACGTATTCAAAAAAAAAAAAAAAAGGAAAAGATGATTGAGTAGGCAGTAATGTAAAATCTAAGTGTCTGAATCAGGTCTTAAGGAATTTGGGATATGCTTTACCTCCCATATCAGTAATTCTCTATTTAAAATGCATTTGTAAGGTCAAGACACAATTGCAACCAGTTTAATTGTAACATAATTATCCTTTCATCATCACTTAACAATTGTATCATAACAAATGTCGTGGGAGTTTGTAGATCCATCCAGAACAACAGTTACTGTAGGCACTTATTACTCCTCCTGCACAACACCATGCAGTCTTTGATAGTCAGGGGACATATACAGTGTTTACTGTATGTCTGGGTCACTGCTAAATTCTGCCAACACCATGTGCTGAATGAGATTCATTGCATTATAATTACATTCTGTGAGAATTTAATAACTATGATGCCACTCGGTAATGAAATTACCAACATGGAAACAATTTGATATTGACCAAATAGTCAATATCAGTTTTTTTTCCTCTCTCTCTTTTCCACAGAAAATCACAATTGCAGTTTCAATCGAGATTCTAGTAATCTCCAGGTTTCCCCCCACCTAAACAACTCACTGCAGTGACTGAGCACTGCTTCTCGAAGCTTTATGAAATGTTAATAATTATCACAGTTCATAACAAGTATTTAAGTCATCCCACATTTACCACATTTACATATTTGCAGAGCTCATCTACCAAAAGCCGCTGAGACAGATTAATGCTGGCTGTTTCAAATAAAGCCAGTGTTGCTAACAAATATTGATTGCATCAGGGATATCATTCGGTGCATGACTTGTTAATCAAACCCCGCCTTCTCTTAAATAAAGCGTGAGCTAAATTACTTTCCCCTGGGAGAGCGGAATTATGTCTTCCTGCATTAAAGCATTGCAGTGACTGAAAAAATATCACCAGCTCGTCTACTACTCTGACCACAATCTCTCATTATTTGTCTTGGCTGTGTTATCATCTGTGTTTCTAGTCTCCTGGTTCTCACTCCTTTCCAGGTTTGATCTCTGTGTTCCAATCTATGCTATTACATGGTATAGCAATGCTATCCTATATTTAAACTAATATATGTTGCACTGTGTTACACAGTGTTGTAGTTGTTGTGCATTTGGATGGCACAAAAGTTCTCCACACTAATTTCATCAGGAGTAGTATTATTTTTTTATTTCCCATGATTTTCCCACAAGTATCACCCAGAAGTGAAGAGCTTCCCTTTTGAGTGTAATTTGTCCTCATGTGTCCTCAGGTCCTTTCTTGTTTCCACTGTCATCTCTGGCTTGCTCATTCGGGATCTAAACCTAGATATGTATTTCTGCAAAGCTGCTGTGTGATAATGCCTATTGTGCTATACTAATAAAATTGAATGGAATTCATTTTGCTTCTAATTTATGGTTAAACCTTACTCTGCAATATTAGTTGCTAACACTGTATATGATAATATATGATAATATTGTTAAAACCATACATTTATCTACAGTAATACCTGAGCCTGAGACTTCTAAATAATGTCAAATAATTTTACATGTACATTTATTCATTTGTCTGGTATTTCTGTCTAAAGTTACTTACAATTGAGAGGATACAATTGAACAGGTGAGGCTTAGGGGCCTTGCTCAAGGATCCAAAACTGGCAGCTTGATGGTACTAGGATCTGAACTTACACCTGTCCAATCAAACAGACCAAAGCGCTAACCACTGAGCCATCTTTGCTCTCAGTTCAGCTCTATTTAACTATTTGTATCATTTGTTTCTTGTAATCTGAAAACGTTTAACTGGAGCCATGGATTTGGCACGGATATTCACACAAACAATCTCAGTTTTCAGACATTTCCACAAGACATTTTGCCAGAATATGACAATACTCATACAATCGTCTTTCACACAACTACCATTATAATTACAAAACCAATTGAGTGAGAATAATTTGCCCTAATGGCAGAGCCAATAAACAAGTAAACTGAGTGATTTAATGGAAGAGGGTTTTTGTTGCTGTGAGAGTGGCCCACATGAGTTTAACAAGAGCGAAGTGCACCCACAGGATGGCACATATCCTGAACGCATGAAAGTGCATTTGCTTTGATTTCCCCTGATCCTCAACTTCCAAATAAAAGCTACAACAAGTGTCCCTGGAGCCTAGTCCAGTGCTTAACCATCCTCAACCTTGGCTGGACTGCCCTGAGCGCGGTGATGAGGTGTGTGAAGCATATTGAGATATAGCTGAGATAAGACGCCCATCTGTTATTTTGTTGTATCTCCCGCTGACTTGTGTATTACATTAACAAGTCGTTTACTCATTGACGGAAAGCCTCTCGCCATGAGCTCTTTTAATCTGCATTCATATGAAATGCTAGATTTCACTGCCGGCATCAGATCTGCAGGTGGCCAATGTCTTAGGCTTTAATTGAATAAGTGAAAGAATCAATTGATGTGTCTTATTATATTTACAAGTGATGACTTGATCGTAAATTTTAACTACTTATAATATTTTCCTCTATCTATTAATGCTTCAAACTCCTGTCTATGTCTATGTGTTGAAACCTCTTCATTCTTGTTAGTGCTAACCAGATGGTGTCACTGTGGAGTCCTTCTGTAAGGAGGGCAATATTACTACAGAATAATTACAGTTATCTGTCCTCTCTCTCTCTCTCTCTCTCTCTCTCTCTCTCTCTCTCTCTCTCTCAATACTTTGATTAAATCAGAAATGTATAGTCAGTGTTTCAACTCTTCTCAGATTATTATTATTATTATTATTATTATTATTATTATTATCAATAAGTTATTTCTTTTAAAGCATATTCTTCAGTATGAGATATGTCTGCTTTTATTTTGTAATTGTTCATATTAAAACCTTATGTTGTGTTCATATTAAAACCCTGTGTTACAAATCTGATAAACAATGGCATACGGGACTTGAATTTATGAAGTTTTGCTTTTTGAAGATCATATTCCCTGTGATTTAAAAAATACCAAAATTCCCTAATAGTTTTTCCTCCCATTCCATTTTCCAAGCTGTAGAATGGCTTATAACATGCCTGTCAAATGATTAACATGGGGAAACATTTGGGTTATGATTAACTTTCAGTGCTGCCAAATTTTCCCTGTTGGCAGACACGTCCATCAAATGAGACACATCTTGCATTTTCTTGCTCAAACTTATGCTCTAGGGTTTTGCTCTGCCCCGAAAATACCAGCCTGAAACCTGTTAAATTATAATTTCTTACTGTGTTTCTATACATAAGCTGTGTTGTTGTGTGATTCCCCTTGGCAGCACTCCACCGTCACGGAAAGCACCGGCTCAGCACATTGCGTTGCCCAATAAATGGTTATGCGTCTAACCACAGTGACTGGTGTACAAGCACTGTAAGTGTAGGAGAGAGGGAGAAAGCCAGGGAAAGCCGATACATTCCTCATACACCAGAATGCAAGTGCTTCCATAAATCCGATTGAATGTCAGCGATCATTCTGAGCCTTATCACACTGCTGAACCTCACTACACATGAATGACCGATTCTTCAGGGTTAAGGCTATACGCTTGTGGTTTCCTACACAAAAGAAATATTGTGAGGACGCAGCCCACCGTCTTCAGTCATTATCCAGGCACTACTGAGAACCTGGCCTCATCTGGAAATCTATGCTGCTTCCCAAACTCCTCTCAGGAAATGACATTTCCTACAAACACTTTACTGGAGAGGGGAGTGATTAAGGGAGAGAGCAAAAGAGAGAGCCAGAGAAAAGAAAACGTGAGGAAGAGGGGTGTTTCTAACTGGGAACAGAGCTTACACTGTTCCGTATTATACACACACAGAAACACACACAGTGAGAAAGAGAAAAGGAGAGAAAAAGAGGAGAGATATCCCCCACACTTACTCTTTCTGGCTGTTTAGCTGAGTGTATGGAGAATTCTGGTCTGCAAAATGAAACTCTCATCCGTTGTGATGGTTCTCCTGACTAGGGCTTTGATTGGAGGTAAGCTTGTTTGTTTGCATTTCGCTCTTTCATGCAAAATGGAAGGAAGTTTAAATTAGCTATGAGAGTGAGAATGTTGAATGATGGTGGGTGGTGAAAAACAACATCTGTAAGAAAGTTTGACAAACTTAAAAGTCTTTGTGAAACTTGTACAGAAGTTCCTGTATAATATCAGGAGGATGGAATAGTTTTCTTAGCGCTATTGATGCAGTTCAGTGATGTGGTTCAGACCATGCTAAAAACCCATTTTGTTTTTAGTTTTTATTAAAACTAAAGAAATATCATTGAGTGTCATTGAGTATTGTCAAAGTTGAAGAACTTTTGCAGGGAGAGTCGACCAAGACACTTCAGTACTGTCATCTTTTGTGAGATTTCTTGTGAAATAGGACCAGTCATTAATGTTAAAACGGTGCTCTTGTGTGATGTGGTTTTTATACTGAAAACAATACCATGGCTAACCAGATATTTATCTCAGGACTGCGGTCCAAACATTAATGCAACAAAAGTTTCCAACAGCTGCATCCAATCTCCTCAATGTGTTCTCTGCTCTCTGGTTCGAGAAGGCAGGCAAATGTTTTCCACCTGTAGTTTTCTTGTTTCTGGGACATACTGAGCCTGGACCCATGCAGAACGTTTTTGTAGGCCATTGGATCAGACAAAGAGAAAACCACTGATAAATCTTTATTTATTTATTTATTTTGGTGGCAAAAAGAGTGCAATCTAGATCTTAAACCACACACCAACCTCTCTACCAGAGTTTCTATATTCGAGATTCTCAACAATATTTGCAGATTTCATTAAGCCTTGTCTACTTAATGTTCAAGCAGCAATCACTGGAATCATTATATATTCAAATGCGGGAAAGTAAGTAGGACCGCACATTCCCATATGTCATTAACGTTTCCTAATCAGTGCTAATTATTGCATATTTGTCTTTGTGTTGTGAACATTAACTATTTATATAGTGCTTTGCTACAGTATTAAAATCAGGATGAGAGGATTTAAAGCCTTCTGCCAGCCATGCATAACTATTCTAAGCTCAAGTTGGTCTCATCTTACTCTGCCTCTCTACCCCTAAGAGTTGACTGACGCTCTGAATGTGACAGTGACCCCAGGACCAGTCACTATGTGCCTGGAAGGAGAAAATATTACCGTGTCATGCCTGGTCTCGCAAAAGAAGAGGAGCAGCAGCGTGCTGGTTCTGCGCTGGCTCTACTTCCCGAAGCCTGAGGATGAGCGACTGGTGGTGAAGATGAATTTCAAGAAGGCTAAGTACTACGGGAACTACAGCCTAAGCTTTTCCCAGACCAAATTTCACCTGTGGGAGGAGGTGGAAGGACAGATATACAGCCTGCTGATCCTCAATGTGTCCAGGGAAGACAGAGGCAACTATAGCTGTAAAGTGCAAGAGATACGCAAACACAGAAACAAGTGGAGGGCCTCGTCAAATGGCACAGGGACCATGGAGCTACGAGGTAACGGCTATGATTTGTTTTTTTTAATGATACTGTTATTATGCATGTATTTGCATATGTATATATTTATATAATAAGCAACTATCAAAGTAATGTGTTAAATAATTGCTGTGGCCTTGTACTGGTAGAAGTCCTGGTTGTTTCAGTGCGACCTTACTTTAACTGGTTAATGTGGTTGTGTTATGTGGTTGTGTCTGTTGTTACTGTGATCTCACAACAGTGCTGTACTACAAAACGATTTGAAATTGTTTGGAAACCAGATTTTGCATTCTGCATACAATTTATTGAAATAATACGCCAGTAATTCCAGCCCGTAGAAAAGATGTCACTGAGCATTTCCTAAAATTCATGCATCGATTCAGTTCAGTTTTATTTGTACAATGGACAATGTCGTAAAGCAACTCTACAGGAATATAGAAATTCAGGATGTAAATTTACATTTTTTGAATTGATCCCTAATGAGCAAGCCAGAGGCGACCGTGGCGAGGAAAAACTCCCGAGACGAACCAGACTCTAAAGGGAACCCATCCTCATCTGGGTGACAGCAGATAGTGCGATTATAAATAATTCCCTTCTAAACTGTGTAACCACGAAAGTTCATTATCGTGTACACATGAAGTCTATTTTAAAAAAGATTACATTTTTAAAAAAAAAAAATCAGTTTCTATTGTAAGTTGTACCTCATATTTTAGCTTTAGTGAATATGTAGGTTTTGGGATCCAACCTTCTTTGCATATACATTATTTAGTCTAGAAATGGGTTTGGTGCCAGTACAAATGGAGCACAGGGCTGTAAATGTGAGGGATTTGGACATGTTCTAAAGACAGTGCAGGGGATATTGGCAAGCGTGCACCA
>CM074947.1:14886184-14905773 GCA_037577455.1 Pangasius macronema
TTCTTCTTTTGGCTTTTCCCTTCAGGGGTCTCCACAGCGAATCATCACTCTCCACCTATCCCTATCTTCTGCATCCTACTCAACACTGACAATCTATATACAAAAATAACAGAACTTGTCTTACTTCACCTTCTTATCTGACAAAGATATGAGATTAGATAAAATTCTTCACACATTCATTTGCAATTCTCTGTGATATCCCAAGGGATCCCATTTGATGTGTTTAAGTGGCTTTAAAATAAAAATTATTTAAACTTAAATCACTAAAACTTAATCTTACATGATCATGTAACCGTGTTTTTTTTCCAGAGATCCTGGCGATCTGGTTGATGTGTAGTTTATGACCTCAACATCTTTTCTAACATCTGATATATGAAACAGAAGAAACGTTATGTAACGTTATTCGTTACTGAGTCAGACCTCAGCTGAACAAAATACCTCTTTATATTTACCATTAAAAATAAGAACAAAGCAAAAGAAAGAGTCCTTACCCTTTCAGGGAACTGCGCCGTCTCCCACATGACAGAAACGTTTTCATCCAGAGTGACTTAGTAACTCAGTCAGGCTCTCACATCATCTGCCATTCATGGTGACCACAACATAATACACAATCCAGTGACATTCCAGACTGAACATATGGACCCTCTACTTTGTATTTAATCCCTACAAGGTGGTGTGAGACAGCGCTGCTGAAATCTCACAGAAATGTCACACATGAATAACTGCATGATTCACACAAGAAATATACACATGGTTCTTAGACACTATCATGTTTCACACATTTTTCGAATGTAGGATGTGCTTCTATTTTCACATTTGATTTTTTTTTACCTGATATATTTTTCAAAGTGATTTTTCACGTGATTTTTCTCCACCTGGTTCGTTTATTTTCACGTTAACTCTTCAAATCGATTGCACATGGTTTCTTTTTTCATGTGATTTTTTTTTATATGATATATAAATGATGATTATCATTTATGTTCACATGATTTCCCCTATATACTGAGTAAATAAAAGGACTAAATAAAAGTTTCGGTCCTGTACGAAATAGATTTGTCAGTATGCAGACTGCAGTGGTGCTGTTCCAGTAGGTACAAGATGCACACTTCCTTACAAATATGGGACTGAGGGTGAGCTCAGTCTAAGACATAAAAGTTATTAGGGCTGTTAAGGTGGAAAGAAAGTGTTTTATTTGTCCTAGTAATCAAAGCCCACTTTGATCTGTGCCACATATGATGCCTTTCTGGCAAAGTGATGCAGCCATTCTCTCATGCATGTGATTTTCTGCAGAGGATTGGCTGCACAAACATGGCCTCTTCTCGGGCTGTGAGATAAGTAAATACGTGTGGTGCTTTTAGTTCTTTCAGTTTGCTCTTGATCTCTGGTTCAGTTGATTCCACTCCCCCAAGAATCAGCACGGTCAAACTGTAGTTGCCATAGAGCCATTGACACACACAAAAAAAAAAAAAAAAAAAGAAAAAAGAAAAGGGTTCCCCATTTGGACAAAGAGCAATAGCAGTTGTCATGCACACAATCCAACACAATTTCTCAACAGCTGCACAAGGCCACAAGAAGAATCTGGGAGTCGTAAGAAAATCACGCACATCGATCAATAATCATCATAAAAATCTAAGAAAAGAAAAATGACTAAGGGAGGCAGTGGGGGGAACAATTAGGAAGGGAACAACACACTAAAAATAAACATATGTGCATGTTTTCACACATCACAATTATATATTACTTCCTTTGCACTCATAATCAAAATTAAACCCGGTAATATTGAACCCTGTGGCATGTTAGATGTTGTCCACTGGGTGAACATGCCCGCCTCTCAACTTTGGGCCATCAGCACCCCTGCCCCCACTGAGCACCCTCGTCAGAGCTTAACTGCAGCATTTCCATCTCAGTCAGAGAGGCGGTCGATGATTACAGCGCAAAGTGTACAGGACAAACGGCACCAAGGCTTCCTGTAGGGAACCTATTAACAGGCAGATCCCGCATTTAGCCTCCTGACTCGCTATGAAAATACAATCCATACTAAAGCGGTCACATTCGCATTCCATCTCCCAGAAATATTTGGTCATTTCTGCCAATGGAAGGGCTAAGATGTAAATATATTTAAGTGGGGATGACATTCATACCACAATTCTTAAAACTTAAACTGATCCATGTGATAGATATAGACAGAGGGAGTAAATTAGAAAAATTTCCTCTAACCATTTTAAATCAGCTGTGTAACGCAATGCCACTATCTGTATCGAAATTTGTTTAGTCCTCCGCATATCTGTGCCTACCATATATTCACATTTAAATCCATAGTGCGTGTGGTCAGAACTGGAAAGTTTAGGCCATAGATGTTCGTGGGATTGTTTTGTTTTTTAATCTCACTCACAGAGTTATTACTTTTGTTTGTACCCACCTGTGACATTTTCTTACAAATTCAGTTAGTTCTATATTGCACAATATAAACAAACTAGCAGCCAACCACCATGACCCTGAGCAGGCAGTTATTAAGGCTGAATGAAGAAAGACTCTGTAAATGGGCTCATGTTCATTTCTTTTTGTCCTGAGATCTTCATATGCGACCACTCACCATGTCATGTGGACCTTTCTGGGTTCGAAACACCGTTGGGACGTAATGTTCTGTCGGACCGAGTCCTCAAAAGATTCTTAGATTGTAGTAACGGTTGATATGAAATTGCCAATCATTCTGCAAAAATATACCAAGAGCTTCACTATAAAAAGCTTTCACTGACTGGAGAAAGACCTTTTGCTCTGCATGTTCTTAATTGACTTGCATTGCAATTTATTCCAAAATATATATTAATGTTTTTTTTCTTTAGCTAAACACATGTGTCTAGTTTTGAAGCGGTGAGAGGAAAGTGTATTTTTCATATTTTGAATGCACTGATTGGAGAGTGACACGCATTTGATTATCTCATGTTTTTTATTGCAAACAGGAAGGGTATAATATAAACTCTTTGTCAGGTCCTCACTGTGGGCACTGGGGGGTGAGTGTTTTATTTCGGAGGAGCCTGGGCTTGCTGCCCTGCGGTCTGAGAGGAGTTCTATCACTCTGGAGGATCTCAGGGGGCTTGGAGTCAGCGGGGCTCCCAGAAAAAAATCCCAGAAGGCCATGCCAGCGTCACTGATAACACCTTCATCTCCGACACTCACATTGGAAACGTGTTTACTTATCTCAGGAGTGTTGCTCAGCAAGACTCACCTTCATATGCAGGACTTACAGGGATGGGGGGTACTCAAAGACTGACCTCACACTTCACTGTAAATGGCATTTCCCTCATTACAAGTAGATGATAGCCAGAATAGTTAATGAGCTTTAATCCAGAAATTCCTGATAAATACCACATTAGCATAATGATGTTTCTTCAAACGTCACTTGAAATGCATTGCTGATCTAAGAGACCTTGAAAGGAAAAACCACTGAAAGACTAAACCATAAACCAAAACTTTATACAGTTACGTGATCCAGTGTATTGTCCATTTTAAATGGTTTCCATCTCCGCATTATGCTACAGCTAACCGCCCGTCTACAGAGTAAACTCAGCTTATTTGAATCACAAAGCAAATCTCTAACATTAAAACACTGGCCATGTAAAGAGTAAAGGAATTTGCCATTTGAAAATAAAGCAGTGGTTGCAGACTGGGCCTGTTTAATATGTGTATTAGCTTTCAAAGTTATGTTTGGATAACAAATGAGGGGGCTGTTTTCGAAAGCAAGTGCAAGCATACACTAGTGACCATATACGAAAAAAAAAATCACATGAGTTATGACTTTTCATCATCTCCATCAAACTACTCATTAGGGTGGCTGCCAGGTTATCACAGCAAATCTGCTGCGTTCTTACATTGCAGAAAAGAAAAATATGCATAGATGAAAGATTGGGCTGCGTAATCCATGAATCCATGGTGTTTATTAGACGTGGTTAGACATGCTTGGGGTTGTTTTACATAGGATACATGAAAACTACACTGCACAAGAATAACGTTATTTGGCAAAGAAAAAAAATCAATTGATTGAAAACAACTAAAAAAAAATCTCTTCTAGTAAGTTTATGGTTTATGGTGTGCTGTGGTGTGATAATAGACAGTTTGTTTTGTCTGGGTCAGCATATGGCTGAGCTTTAGCCACCTGAGCTGCTGATCTGCAAGCCTTCAGGAGTGATTCACAGACAAGAGAATTCACAGACAAGAGACAAAGAGAATGCACACACTGTGCAGCACCAGAACAGTGAGCCTCGTCTCTCACTCTGTCACACTTCTTTAATAATAGGGATACGATGTAGTGCTTTTCACCCACAGCTCTGCCTCCTCTACTCCTTCTCTTCCCATTCTGGCTCGCCAGGGCCAAGTGGGAACGGGTCTGCAGAATCTCAGAGCGGGTGTGAACTCTCCCGCTAGTGCCACCTTGTAAAACGACATCTGCATTCAGCGCCTGGCTTTTGAAGAGAGCAAAGCTAAAACTCAAAGTACTTTAAAGGCAGTCAAGTGAAGGTAAAGCGTCAGCACATACAAACGAACGAGAGGCGAAAACATTTACGGACAGACATTTACAATTTTCAATGAAAACGGTCAATCAAATACAAACTCTGAATGAGTAATTAAGGTGCCTATAGATCAAACTGTAATCAGAACAATGGTCCACTTTGGATTTTGGATGGATCTGGCTGTGTTCGCCTCATCAACCTCTAAAAGCTGGTAATTCATGGAAGGACTCTGAGAAGGCTGAGTAATGACTGGTCTGCATGAAATGCTGGCTTTTTTCTGCGAGCACTGCGCTGTTGTGTTGTTCTGGTCTCCTTTCTTCTCTCCGGCTTTATTTTAGGTGAGTGACTTGGCTCGCTCGAGTCATACTCCTGGAAACCGAGCTCACATCTGCGTCCTGTTATGCAGCACATCCTAATACCCATACTGCCCCAGTCCACCTCATCACAGATTAGGCTGGATAACTTCATGGAAAGTTCTAGCCCAGTGAAAATCTAATTGTTATTTTTTAAGGGAAACCACAGGTCTTCCTTCACACTTGTGTTTGCAAAAACATGTCTGAACACTGACGTGGTTTCCCACAGCAAGTTACGAGAGCTTCAGTTTTAGGAAAACACAACAAGTGACAAATCTTGTTTGATGTACAGACTAAAGGTCAGTAAAACATTTATTATTATTATTATTATTATCATTTATTCCTGTAAAGGATGCAAAGCTGTTTGGCATTCCATGTGCAGTAGTACAAATGGATTAACATGTATTAAATGATCATTGTGATGGGTGGAATTCAGATAATGAAGAATGCACTGAAAGAGGCTGGGATCTGGTTTACAGTCAGAGGCGCACAGCAGGACATAAAAATGAGAATAAAATCTAACGCCACGGTTCAGAATAAGTAAGCAAAGCCAACAGCAATGAGCAAAGCCAACATTTTTAATAGTGCGTGGGATGCCAGGAGGCGGTAAATCACTGAGTGAACGCCCACTCTGTCGGTGTAAAGGGGAGGATAGGGGTGTAGAGGGGCTATGGGTGAGTTTAACACGCGCACGCGGTCGCTTCTCTCGTCAGTGCGGGATTCTGCAGTGCGGTTCTCTTCTTCACGCGCAACATGGATGTGAGAGTGATCTTAGTGGCAGTTCTGGTAACGGTGACTATCTACGGAACTGTTTCACACGGTAAGTTACTTGTGCTTATTTATAGGAATGCACGTGCCAATGCTTATTTATAAGGAACCTTTGCCATAAAAGTCAAATCACCCCAATATGTGCTTGAATTTCATTTGCGTAACTGTGGTGAATAAATGCAACATTTGGAAAAGTATAAAATGTCTGTCAGTTTATACCTTTTTTTGTTACGACTATAATGATTTTAAATTTAAACATGTCATTATCCATCTTATCCATCTTGTCCTTTCTATCAGCATATGCTCCAGCTACCGTTTTCACTTTTACTTGTCATTTGACTCAAAATAGTTCCCAAGAACAGTGCAACTCATGTGCACTTAAATCATCCCGCATCATTTCCCAGCTCATCCAGCGTGCTGAGGCACAGCCTGCCATGCAACCTGCGGATGAATAATGTGTGTATTTGTTTTCCTTTAATTACCCACAAATGAGGGACCAGCACAAAAGCAGCAGAGAGGGACAGAGTGAGAGATAGCGCCAGTCTGCACTTCAGTGCGACAAAAGCGCAGGGGCTCTATTTATCATCCCTCTTTAGCATAACAATGCTGTTAGATTACCTGGCATGGCGTTTGCATATTTTAAAGTGGTTGAAAATGGTCGGATCTCGCTCCAGCGCAGGTACTTCTCACCCCTGAGCATCTGTGGGAGCGGGTGATGTCCGTTTGGCCTACGTGCGCCTTGCAGGGCTGCTCATGCGCGTAGCGGGGAAAAACAAGAGAAATCCTGGTGTTCACTTCACATCTAGTGTTTGTATAAGGACAAATGGACACTGCAAGAGTTAATTCAACACCCCAAGGGTTCATATAGTGCTAGGAGTTTGGATGTGTGTGATGTCTTCGCGCGCAACCCGATCTTTCACTGTCCATGTTCCCCACTGACATGTTGCGCCATGCCTGTGTGTATATTAAATGTGATTGTGTGTTTGTGTATTATGTGCGCATTGTTTGTTATGCATGCACGATTGCGGCTGGGGCATCAACTTTCCTCTCGGGGATCAATCATTTATTTTTTTTAATCCAGTCAGTATGAATGTGAGCGAAATATTGCCAAAAAAAAAAAAACTGCGCTGAATCAACACTTTCAATGCTGACAGAACAATTATGTCCTTTTCTACTACACTGTGGGAAATCTGTGTAACTGTAATTATTTTAACTTGTCACCGTTTTTTCCCGTTTCATTGTCCAATCACACATTTTCCTATTTGTGCAAAATCCATTACCAGAACATGTGGATTGTACAATAAACATACACAAGAAATCCAAAGTCAGAGTGCCTGCACACACACCATTAAAATCTGCTTGCCAGCATTCATTTATTTACTTCCTAATGAAGTTTATTTTATTATTATTATGATTATTTTTTATAACATTAAGATCAGTTGTTTTCCTCATTTTAATGTCTCACAGCAGTGAAGAACTTTTAATGACAGGAATTAACGATTTAGGAGTTTAAGCAGTTTTACCTTGCGTAATTAATTATGATAATCCTGCTGGAAAGGTGCAATATGATATTTTTAATTATTCAACCTAACTCTCTGCAGTGAACATTTTTAAACATCATTATGAGTTTCTGTGATTGAGCACATCTGTTTTGGATCACACTTAAAAGCAAAAGGCCAAATACCTCTGTAAACCTCAGTAATTAGTGTTGCAGGTCTCCAAACACGACTGAGGGGGAAAAAAAACAAGTATTAGTGGTAGTATTATTTTCACAAAGAAAAGTTCATTTGAAATATTCAGCAGTTATCAATAGTTACAGTATCAGTAATTATAGCTTTGTGTAACTATCACACTTAGAGCTGAATGTTAATGAGTAACAGGTGGCTACATTATGTAATGCAATCTGTGCAAAATTTATAGATGGATTTTCTATAAACGTTTTGTAAACACCGGATTGTGTTAAAATATTCCTCTGCTACAAATGTTAGGTTACCTTAGGATAAACAGTGTCATTCACCAACTAACACTATTAACACTAGCAGCAGGATATTGCAATTTATTACTGCTTTTTATAGTTTAAATTATATTTTAATATTTTTTATTTTCTTGGGATCATACAAATTCAAAGTGGCAGCATTTTCACATATGTTTCATGATCTAATGAATTGGGAATGGACTTAACTGCCTTAGGAATGCTGGTTCTGTTCAAGCTGTGTTTTCTGTTTTTAGCCTTGGTTGCTACTATACACGTTGAACATAAAGCCGGGTTTTTAAATACGTCTTTATTTTTCTATTTAATCCTGTACAGCCAAGCCTATCAGCCTGGTCGAGAGATGTTGGTGCCGTTCTACAGTCGCCATGGTCCCACAGAGGAACATCCGTGAGCTGAAGTTCGTCCACACACCCAACTGTCCTTTCCAAGTCATGTGAGTATCAACTGCAGTGTCTTTCTCACACACACACTGATCCTGATGCAGCGCTGCTTCTTGGGGGTGTGTGTGTGTGGGGGGGGTGTCTCACGGAACCCCTTGACCCATTTCACACCATCAATCTCCTGCTGCTGAAGGAGCAGTGAATGGAGATGGAATAGGCTTCCCCTGTCTGGCATTATGCTGTGGGTCACACTCTCACAATTACACACACGCAGAGGAAATGCTATAGAAGGGGGGTGGGCTTCGGGACTTCGATGTAGTTTTGTTTCATACAGGAAGATGTCACAGGGTTCCACTTGAAGGACTTTCTCATTTCTCCCATTGTGCCTGAAAATCCTTCTCACATATCATATCCTTGCATGCTGATTAGAGTCTCCCATAATCTTTTATGTTTCCATCGAAGTCGACAGGAAACACTTAAAACATTCAGCAATTACCAACCAGTCACCTAAAACTCACCTTAACCGGTGCTCAAATCAAACATTCAGGAATGAACCACATTCTTTGGAGGTCGTTCATAGTTAGTAAACAAATAGGCAACTCTGTAAAATGCAACTGTAATATATTATGACATTTCTCCAATCCACAACGTCAAAAAAACTATATAGTGTTTAAACCAAGTCAGCAATTCAAGGATACAAAAAAAACAGCTGTGCACACATGGCATACATGGACAGACCTGTAACTGACACAGGGCTTATCGCAATATCCCCAGAGGACAGATCAGAAGCAGTACTCAAAGCTCAGGGATTCTCTATACCATAAAACTGTCTTGATGAGTGAAACTGGTAACATTATATGCCATGGTTTTTTTGTTGGCCTTCACTTGCTGTGAAGCAATTACTACCTGCTGTCCAGAGACCTGACACACATAACGCCCGCTAAGCAAAATCTAGATAGACAGGCGAGTACCAGGCTATGATGCACTCCTATAACTATATTAGGAAAGATCAGCAAAGGCATCTATATAATTGGTTAAGAGTACACAGCTTGATGACACATCAGTATGACACAATGCTAAAAGATAAGATCATTAAACTCAGGCAGGAAGTCTGGGAGTTATCATGTAAGTGATTTTTAGTTCATATTAATGTAACTGAATCAATAAGAATATTGTGTCTGGTGAGAGTTTATAGGGCAGAAGTGCCTTAAATCACAGCTCTTATTTATTATTTATTCACCTTAATCCATATTATTCTGTAACTTATCAGAAAAAACTAAGAGTTAATATGTTATTACGAGAGGCAGAAATGTAAGTGTGGATCTCTTCAAGGAGTTAGAAATGTTTCTGTCCTGAATGTGTGATTCAGTGGAAGTTTTAGACTTAATGCATGTGGTTAAGTGGGATGTTTGATGATCATTGGTAACTATGTATAATAAGATATTAACCTTAATCCTATATATCTTAAGAAACTAGATCTACAAGACCTAGATTTGGTTGTAGATTGAAGCCTAATTATATTACTGTTCATAAGCGCCCAGTACATCCAATAAAATAGGTAAAACATTAAAGGAATTTCAGCTTATTAATATATAGATACACAGTTTAGTAATTTGTTTGCATCCATAACTTTGTTCTTGCTTACTAGGACACACATGAATTTGACAAAGCTTTAGCAGTCTTTGCTGAAGTCTTGAAGGATGATAACAATCTGTAAGATAATCTGCCAAGATGGGAAAGTGGATTTGGAAAGGAAACAAAGAAAAACAATAACAGACAATAAAAGCCTGCCACGGTATATCACTTACTAGAAGAGAAAAGTAACTGCTTCAGTGAGCGCCAGTGAGCTTTTCAGCTGCTTCAGCCCTTGTTCATGTGTGCCTTTGTGTAGCTAGTGCTGACTATGGCATATCTATTGTGTTGCATTCAAACCTTCTTTACAATGGACCAAGTGCTTTAATGCTTTAAAAGACATGTAATAATTACATGGATGAGTGGTACAGATGAATATGCATTATCGGATAAGTACAATTTAATTATTTCCCGCTCTCTTCCCCCACAGTGCCAAACTGAAGAGCAATAAAGAGGTGTGCCTCAATCCTGAGACAAAATGGCTACAGCAGTACCTTGAGAAAGCCCTTGAAAAGTAAGTAGAAAATCGTTTGCATGAGCAGAGAATGGGAGGACTGTGAGAACCATAAACTGAAATACTGCTGTTTTTACGTCTTTTAACATATTGCCAATCAGACTTAGCAAGCATGGTCCACATGTTTACGTGTGATCAAACAGATCTCTAAACACTCCTTCAGTCTTTCCTAAATATAAGGTATGCACAGTATTCGCATTAAAACAGGTAACTGACGATACAGTGGTATTTCTGCTTTCCTGTTTCTCACATTACCAAAAATGTCCTTGTCCATGTGCTTTTTAGTCATGAACTCTGGCTTCGTACTTCAAAAGCAGCTGTGAAATATGTATACCTTTGGTTGCTGAACATAATTTTAATGCTTACCAGGCCCTGTCTACAGTCCTAATGCAAACCATGCTCTCATGCCTTGGCCTGGTTCAAGGAAAATCCAAATTTATACAGATTTTTCACTTACCCCAGATATTGTTTGTCAGACAGGACATGCTTGGTGTCCAAATTTAGCTTTTATGGGTTTTCTGGGAACTACAATATGAGCACAGCCAGCAAGCGGTGAAAGATTAGGATTACCAGTTGGATGACGTTCTAAACCACCAATTAGCCTCATGACAACCGCATGCTGAAATTAGTGTATACTAACCTTAAACCACATGGAGTTCTATATAATTGATATTTAGCTTATTATGACATACTGTTGTAATATGTAATGTAATATGTAAATAAAAATTGAAATATAGTCTTGTGCTGCAATTTTATGCAATATTTATGTAAAAGGCTACTATTGAAATTTTATCAGAAATAATGTTTTTCAGACATATGGTTTGCATAATCTTTGGTCAGTAAACACCCGAAGAAGCTAAATTAAGACATCATGAAAGTTAAAAAGGCGTACATTTTTACTGCGTGTCCCGGGAGGTCTCATTTTAGTTACTGTACAGCACTAAATATTCCTACACTTTCTCTAATGCTGAGTGCACACTACACTGTCAGTCCTGATTCTTTCTAACACGGACAGTTTTTAATCATACTTTGCCAGGGATCCTTCAAGGTAAAAGAATGTGTGTGTACTACTACATCCACAGATCGCACATAGATCTGAAAAGTGTCCACTGGGCATAACATCTGATGTAAACACTGTATAAAAGGTGTGAACAGTCAAGTCTGCACAACAAAACAGCCCTAGTTTTCAGTGGACAATGGACACAAGTGCCTCTGAATAGCTGCTAGGTGCTGATGAGCTCATACTGTGCAATCAGGAACAGTGTTCAGTCAGAGAGAGGGGAAGTTGTACATCTGATTTAAATAAAGGGAACTGAAGTTGGCATACTCCTGATATACGAGATATATGAGATGGACCACATTTGTATTATAGCTTTCAGATTTATTAGATTTGCTATTTGCCTGAATTGTGGGTCAATAGTGTAATAGTTTGATCACTGTCTGGCATGGTGGTGTCTCATGGGGAAAGCCTAGACCTTTTACTAACTATGTAGCTACAAGTACAAGCTGCCTGTAAAACCCACTGACATGTCTGCTGCACTGTATGGCCAACATCACTGGCTCTGTGTTCTAAGTGCTTTCCCTGTTCAGAGTTTGGCAGACTGTGAAATGGACCTGTTTCCCTTCATTGTCACACTGCTTTAGCACTCAATATAAGCACATGGCTATTAATATCATGGTGCTGCTCACTACCTAAAGTGCTTACTTAGGTCTTCATAATTTTGGTAGGGTGCAGTGAAAAAAGTGAAGTGAAGGGAAGTGACTTTGTGGTCAAGTACTCGGAATTTGTGCTCTGCATTTATCCCATCCAAGTGCACACACACACCCGGAGCAGTGGGCAGCCATTTTAGCTGCGGCGCCCGGGGAGCAATTGGGGGATCGGTGCCTTGCTNCGGTGCCTTGCTCAAGGGTCTCACCTCAGTCGTGGTATTGAGGGTGGCAGAGAGTGCTGGTCATTCACTCCCCCCACGTACAATCCCTGCCGGACCCGAGACTCGAACCCACAACCTTCAGGTTCCAAGTTCGACTCTCAGACCATTAGGCCATGACTGCCCCAACAGAAATGTTTGTACATGCTGTATCATTGTCATACTAAATGCATTTTTCCCTTGTCTTTTTTCTCCAGAATGAAGAAGGCCAAACAACAGGGCCAGTAAGGAAGCAGCTGGATGGCAAGCCCGTTTGTGTGCCACCACCACAGATATGTACCTGTACCGTATACTGCTCTGGCATGCTTGCTGAACCAGCACTTAACCTGCAAACCTTGCTTCCCTGTCAGTGATTTGCCACACCTTCATCACCACCTCTGCTGCCGCTATAGGCGCCTCCTTTGTTAGCACAATGTGCAATTATATATGTATGAGTGTGTTTTTATACGTATGAGATGTATATACAATGTTTTTATATCGACTTTAAACAGTAAAGAGATATTTTTGGAGTTGCGTTTGCTCCTTGCCTGTCTGTTAACAGAGTTAGGTAGCACTGAATGTAGTACTGATGATTTTGGAGCAAACATCCCAAACTCTGCAAACTCACAGTGTTCTGTCAGAGGAAAGGAAAAAGGAAAGGAAAGTACAAGAGGAAAAGTAAAGTGGGAATCACACACTGGTGCAGAGCTGAGCCCCAATGGCAGCATACCTGACAGGAGAACAAATAGGAAGGGAGTTGACTTTCTCCACCCAATTAATAATCATATTTAATTAACCCATATCTTAAAAAATTTGTAACACTGCATATTGCATGTGAATGTAATATTATATGTGTATATATACACGAAAAGTGAAACGTTGCTTGTGTTTTTGTTCTCTGACTAACAGGGTGTTATTTTATAGAAAAGTAAACCAAAAGACCTTGACCTTAGATCAGCCTAAGTAGTCCGAATTCCTTCAGGGAACATACTCCCTCAGAAGTAGCTTGTGAGAAAAAAAAATGGAAAGGAATGCTCTTTTTTCCCCCTAAATTCTATCATTGTGCAAGCAAAGAAACATCTGGAGTCACAAACTAACTTAATTGGACAGCCAGTGTGTGGAAGGCATGAAACTTAAAACAGATTCACATTCAAGCAGAATGATTCAGAATTAACTCAAATTATTTAGAATTAACCAGAATCATTTAAGTAAATGTGCGTGAAATTACACACAATATAAAAAATACAGAAGACATCAAAAGCACAGAAGATATAAGAAAATATCATCCAGATTTATCATGCAATTGCAGCTTTTATCTCACAGATGTGAGTTAACATTATGCAAATATTATCTCACCATTGCGACTGTGAGAAAGGAAAGTTGAAGTTGCGTGAAAGTAATTGCAACTACTTTGTATCTCATAACTGCAAATAATTCAGCAGTCTCAGCTGCCACACAGTCTTTCTCACAACTTTTCATAATTGCAACTTTTTATCTCTCGCCACTCCAGGAGAATGTCTTGGGCTGAACAGGATAGCGTGCCTGTGGTTTGGTGTGGCTTGGCTAGGGGTTGGGGGATAGCCTAATAAGCGGAAGCATGAAGTCAGCTCACAACTGTGAGATATTAACTCGCAACTGCAGGATAAAAAGTCTCAATTGTGTGATATAAACTCTCAACTGCAGGATAAAAAGTCTCAATTGTGTGATATAAACTCTCAACTGCAGGACGAAATGTTTCAAGTATATGATATCTCTCGAGTGCAAGATGAAAAGTTGCAATTGTGTAATATTAACTCTCAATTATGAGATAAATCTATATAATATTTTCCTCAAGCTTCAATAGAAATGTTACTAACTTGCTAACTAGATTAGAATATTGATATGCACGATTACGAAGGTAAAAAGAGGCAGAGGTAGACATTTCAAATTACTGGACTGAAATACCTAATACCTATTAATAACGGTATAACAGTGCACTTTATTTACTGTGTCCTGATATCTATAATGAGGAATACCATCCACAGCAAATAGTTCACCTTTCTATGGTTAAAAAGAAGTTTTTAAAAAGACTTTTCCTTTTGGGAAAACAAGCCTTTACAACAATCAGTTTTACACAGCTATTCAAAAAAGAAAAAAAAATTAATTCTGACCATTATAAAAGTGCACTATAAAACTAACCTATATTTCTGTCTGCCAGACACCTCTCGAGGAAATCAGTGTATGAAATTTGTCTGTAACATGACTGCCAGTTTGATCCTGTCAGGCGATTTAAAGCAGTCGTTAAAGCAGCCAGGCCTCTTTTACACAGGCAGCCTGCAGGCACACAGGCCAGGAAACATAATGCCCAATCAGCATTAGAGAGGAAGTCTGTAGGCAATGTTGTGGGGGTTAGGCCTCCAGTTACAGTCCATTTCATACAGTGATGTGAGAGAAAACAGAATCGAACACACACCCTAATGATTAATTACCAATTTGTACCCCTGGTTTCTTCCATACTGGCTAAGAACATATGCTTCGAGAAAATGCACATGCTTATACAAGAAAATTGAACCACTGAGCTCGATAACTGGCTGATTAACTCACTTAGTGGGCATTAACAATACATTTCTGTAGTGTCATTGAACAGCATGAACTATGCAACATTGAATTCAGGACAAATTTCACTTGAATGAAGCAACACTGAGCGGTTATGTATACAGGATGTGTAAAGGAAGATGTCAGTAAATCGTGCTCCATTACAGCGGTTATTTTGCTTGCTAGACAAAAACGCTTACCCAACAAACAATGAGAGAAACTAAATAACAACGCTTCGGGAGTGTCTTAAATCATAATGATAATAAAAATATAGCAATAAGTTGAGAGCACATTCAAATAATACTACTTTAATGGGCATTTTTTTTGTTAATACAGCCATTAACACTACTCCTAGCCCAAGGCACGTTCTGCAAGGTGTAAACAAAAGAGATGAGTGTGTTTATCTATCACTTTAAAAAAATAAGGTGCTACCATCATCAAAATGTGATTGAAGCCATTGATAGTATGTATATTTTCCCCTCATAACTCCCAAATAATGTGAAGGACATTACTTTATAGATGGCAGCTTATTCTATTACATATTTTGTATCTGTACCCATGTTTAATTTCATTTATAAACTGGTTATTTTTAAAAAAATAAATCATCTTGGATTTATGAATTCTGTCTCAAATCTTCATTTAATGTACAGTGGTAAACATGTTGTCACACAATTCCACATGATCAGAGGTACAATCCAGCACCTTCATATACCACCAAGTCACACATCTGAGAGTAGGACTTGTAACCCGAAGGTGAACCCGAAGGTTGTGGGTTCGAGTCTCGGGTCCGGCAGGGATTGTAGATGTGGGGAGTGAATGACCAGCGCTCTCTGCCACCCTCAATACCACGTCTGAGGTGAGACCCTTGAGCAAGGCACCAATCCCCCAACTGTTCCCCGGGCGCCGCAGCTAAAAAGGCTGCCCACTGCTCTGGGTGTGTGTTCACAGGTGTGTGTGTTCACTACTGTGTGTGTGCACTTGGATTGGTTAAATGCAGAGAACAAATTCTGAGTATGGGTCACCACACTTGGCCACAAAGTCGCTTCACTTCACTTCACTTCACTTCATATACTCTGGTTAGAATTATTTAAAAGCCAACAAGCAAGTTTTATCAGACACAGTTCACAACATTATACTACATTTTAATGTTGAAACCCCACCTCAGGACGCCATGAGTTCTAGTCTTAATCCTGATGTAATATTATGGCGAATGAACAGGTAAAGAATAGGGAAAAGTGCAACTTTCTATTCATGACCTGCCTCATTTCACTGAGGACAGCATTATCATTTTTAGCCACTGTTTGGCTCCCTTTATGCCACATTCTCATGACCTGTTGAATATCTCATCAGTATAATAGTTTTCAAACGTTTTGAATAAGGTCAATACTGTGGTGTATTAAGACTATAATATTGTCCATATGTATTGGCACTTGATAAATGGTGAGTAAATAGTAAATAAAATTGAAAGTATCATGCCTTTTAGGATGATCGTTCATAAAGAACATAAAATTGTTTGCTTACTGTGAGTGCTTGTATTTCACCTTACATATCTGGGTGTAATGTACAAAAAAGTTATGAAGAGAGGAAAGAAATGCTCATTTTACTGAAGTGTAATGTAAGGTAATGAAGTGTTTAAAGAATGTTGAGCTGGATTTCAAATGAGATCTAGAGCCAAGGGGAAATTACAACATATGTTAAGGCTGCAACACTTCAGAAAACACTTTATGCTTTCTAAACATTCTCACTTAGACAATGTAAAATTAATTTTGACCAAACTTACTAGTTACACAACTTGACAAATATATCCGACATCTCTCACATTACCTAATTTCAATGTTCAAGCACTTGAACTTTCTGCAATCTAATTCAAATACATTATGTGTTAGACTGTGCTTTATTGTTATATAAGAATACAGTCTGCTGTCGTGTGCGTGTGTGTGTGTGTGTGTGTGTGTCCTTTTGGAGCACTGGGAAGTTGGAGCACTGGGTGGGGTCCCAGGGGATCCATTAGCACATAATCAAAATATGTTGGTCAAAATGAGTCGTTACGCAAGGCTAGACTGTGTACACGTGTACAGGGTGATTAAAAAATGTTAAGACTATAATGATATAAAATGAAGCCAGTGTGCCTGTATGTAAATAATTGATTTAATTCCATTTGCTTCAAGCCATATATGACTCATATCTAATCTTTCAGAGAATCTCCTTTAACTGGTGCTCTAGGGAGCAAACAGAACGAGGACTGCTGCACTTTCTCAGCACAATGTCACTAACATTTTGTGATTATAGCATGTGGTTATTTAGCTTGTTGCCATATTGCAAACATGTGGTCAAAGCCTGGGGTAGTTTGTGTGACACAATTAGCATCCTTTGGATAATCGTGCCACGTTCGCAAAAGGTTCCTGTATCTGATGACCTTTCACAATACAGAAAGTTCACGTACTTTCTGTGAAATGGCAGTAATGACTGCAGAATGGTTGTGCTTGAAAGTTTCACTGATTGAGCAAAGTTAAAAGGGTTATTTAATGCCTTTAATTGTGCTCCCAACCAAACAAAACATAAATCTGTTTTAGAACAAAATCTGAGTCAAATGTCTCAGAAGACCTGTAACAATCATTTTTACAGGTTGGGAGGATGAATAGAGTAGAAGTGCATAATAACAGATGTACATGACTTTATATAGGGACCTTCAGGAATTGAACGATCACAGAAAATGGCCCCCAATGGCAGCTTTAGCTTTTATGTGTTAATATAAGAAGGAGGCTATTAGAGGAGAGGAACATGCAAGGATTATTCATGTATAGACTTCAACAATGGCCCACACAGTGGGCAGCCTGGGCTTTAACTCCATGGCAAAGCCTAAGAAGGTTTGAATCTTTTTTTCCACAATTTAGCCTCAAATGGAGTGGTCCTTTCTATTCAGAATCATGTCAGTTTTTTCCCTCTGACTGTGGACTGTGGTTTATTTATTTATTTATTTTGTTAAAGCTATCAAGAGGACAGTGACCAATGCAGAACGGGTTCATGTGCCCTTCATAGAGAGACAACTGACAGATGATGGCACACATATCTATATCAGTCATAAAAATAGAAACTGGGAGAACTAAGTTAGATTTATAGATACTGAAGTGCACTAATTCCTGCTGTTCCTCTTTTCTGGGCGCACATTCCTTTGGCTAATCCTCCTTATAACATCACTTTAGAGTGATTCAGGACGCACAGCGTGTAGGCTCCACATTTCTCACGTCTCATGAAGTGTAAAGATCTCTAGGTTTAGACTGAACAAATCTCCTGTGGATATAAGCAATTGGCATCTAAGCCAGTTAACCACTGTTTATATGAAATAATTGTGTTCTTAATTGTGTGCATAATGCTTTTCAACATGATCTAAATGCAATATGACTTCTAAGGAGAACTACTCAAAAATCAAATGAATGAAGTTTCCCATGAGAATGAATGGCATTTGCTTTTGGAGACTTAGACTCGTTGTGATAGAGCTACCCCTGATATGGACTGAGGAAATTTATCAGTACCCCAGCCCCAAAATCAGGGAGATGTTCCTGAGCGGAGTTTCTGTGGGTTTCCTCTGGGTTCACTGGTTACCTCCCACCTCCTAAAATCATGCCAGTAGGTGGATGTGGTACAATAAATTGCCCCTAGGTGTGAATGACTGTGTGTCTGGTGCCCAGTGATGGACTTATGTCCCATCCAGGGTGCATTCCCGCCTCACACCTTGTGTTCCCAGAATAGGTACTGAAGTTGAATGAATGAATAAACAAATGAATGAATATTCCTGCACTTTTGTTAAGCATTTTGGAAATATAACATAAAAAACATAAAATGTACAGAATGTGAAAAAGTTGGCAATCCTCTCACACACATATTGCACCTAAAGTGTTCAAAACCTCAGAAACAGAGAGAATATGTTAACAATTGAGATTGAATCTTTCTCTATAGTCAATAATCCACACAAGGCTTCAACACAAACAAGGAAACAAGATGCAAATGTATGATACGTAAACTGCCAGAAGAACATGTGTTGCTTTGTTTTAATGATTTGGCTGACCAAACCAGTGTCAACTTTTCTTCAATTTGATTAATCAGGGGTACAAACATCTGACTGAGCCAAGAGCATATTTGCATAGGGTACATTATGTCCATTTAAGCAACGCTTTGATTCATTCCATATTTTTTTTCAAGGATACCTAACAGCTGTGAGCAGCTAAAGACTTGCAGTTTTCTGCTTGAACTGTGGATAAATAATTGGCAAAGGCTTTGAATCTAATTCTAAAAAACTCACCGATGACTGGAAATGTTTAAAGGGATGACAACACAAAGTTGAGTTCCCACATGAAGTTCATTTTGTTTATAGAGTGAGTGATTTTTTTTCTTTTTCTTAAAAAGTCCCTTTGCAACAGCAAAAACGAAAGTGATCAGAGTAGAAAGATCAGAAAGTGATCCTTTTCCTTTCAGCATGTGTGTGTGTGTGTGTGTGTGTGTGTGTGTGTGTGTGCGCACATGTGAAAAAATTAGGACACCCTGTTAAATATGCAGTTCTTCATTAAGAAATGTTAGCATGTTAATTTCTGATCTTGTTTTAATTTGTACCTGTAGATGAAAGTGATGTAATTGCATGTAAACAATAAAAAATCACTTTGTTTTCACTTATTAAACAAAAACAAATATTTCAACTGAGGAAAAAGTTAGGACACCCCATTCCCTAACAGCTAATGTTTCCCCCTTTGGGTGAAATAACCTCAGTAGACGATGGTGGCCATCTACCAGTTTCTGTCATCGAAGAACGTGGAAGAAAGTTTCCCCCACTCCTCAGTGCAGAATTCTTTCAGGTGTGTGATGTCTGAGGGGTTTCTTGCATGCAGTCTGTTTCAAATCACCCCACAGGATCTCAGTAGGATTTAGATCTGGGCTTTGACTTGGCCATTCCAGAACTCTCCATTTT
>CM074947.1:14907379-14917379 GCA_037577455.1 Pangasius macronema
CCAGACTCAAAAGGGAACCCATCCTCATCTGGGTGACACCAGATAGTGCGATTATAAATAATTCCCTTCTAAACTGTGTAACCACGAAAGTTCATTATAGTGTACACATGAAGTCTATTTTAAAAAAGACTATATTTTTAAAAAAAAAATAAAAATCAGTTTCTATTGTAAGTTGTACCTCATATTTTAGCTTTAGTGAATATGTAGGTTTTGGGATCCCACCTTCTTTGCATATACATTATTTAGTCTAGAAATGGGTTTGGTGCCAGTACAAACGGAGCACAGGGCTGTAAATGTGAGGGATTTGGACATGTTCTAAAGACAGTGCAGGGGATATTGGCAAGCGTGCACCAAAAATATTTACTCTGGCTGTTTTAGTTTTCCTGTGCTGCTCCAGGAGTAAGAGTGAGAGGTCCCGTATGCTTTATATACGTATTAGATTAAACATTCAGCTGATAAGAAGTGATTGTCTAAAGTTGAGGCTGAAAAAGACAGTACTACTTCAGTACTACTTATTATACTGTAAAGTTTTTTTTGTTGAACACGACATGACGCTTCTTTCTTTTCTTTTGACATAATCCTTACTTTTATTATGCAAATTAAGCCATTAGCCAGCCATTTCATGTGTCCTTACTGCAAAGACTATGCGGAAAGCTAAAAATAAATTCTTTTTTCATAGAAAACAGCATTATGCATGGATTGAGGCAAGAAGAACTCCGCAGACGGATTTGTGCAGTTTTGTCAAGGCTCTATATATTTACACTGCAGAGAAGACAAACAGCAGACATTTTGTGGTTTTGCTGGTAACACATTAAGACAACCACAGATTCCCCATATGCACTGAGCTTTGAGAGACAAAAACAAAGAGCAAACACAGAGAGGTAATAAGGAAGGATATGGAGGTCATGGTTCACCCCAGAACAGGGAATTTGGGTTGTTAAACACATAGAAAAACAAAAGCAACCAGCTGAGATACTTGCTAAATGCAGATCAGAGTTGCAGCACAGAGCACAAAATAGCCTACTTCAACTGAACACGAGTTCATGCACTTCAGAAACAAAAGCACAGCACAAGCAAATCTTCTAGCATTCTCCGTGTTTATGCTTTAGATCTGAATACACATTTTTAAAGAATGTGCGTTCATTACTTTTCTGCAGAGCTAGCGGAAAAACAGCTTAAACTCGGCAGTTGGATAGGGTTTACAGCTCCTCTTCAAACAGCAAATGCAGATCACATGTGGACTCGTGTACCCGAGTGGAGCCTGTTATTAACGCAGGTCTGGTCCTCATCTGAGTGGAAGCCAGTGTTAATGAACAGCACATGGGCCGTGAAGAAAGATGCACACCTAGTTCCATTAGAGCCCAGAGCAGAGAAAGAGAGGGACAAAGCAGGGCCAGAAGCCAATAAAAGCTTAAGAAGAAAGTCTCACTCTTTTTTTCTCACTCTTTCCTTTCTTCTTACTTTTTCATGTTAGAATTGTAATGAAGTCTGTGTGATCAAACATTGATTCTTATTATAAAATAATGTGTTGTAAGGCTCATGAGCTTTTTTTTTTAATGGAGAAATATTTAGTAAAGGTCAATGAGTCCATTCAATATGTCATTAGTGTTACTGTAATAGGAATTCAGCAGTCAAATGTCAAACTATTTCCTCTGAACTTATCTGATTTAAGAATAAGGCCTAACCAAGATTCAACGATTCTTAGCAATACCCTTAGCAATCATCTGTTTATGCATTCAAATATTTTTCCTTGTACAGTGAAATGAACAAAAAAATTAAAAAGTCAATTTTTACATTTTTTTTTAAAATAAATCTCAGGGCCAGAGAAAGGTGGCTAAAGCAGCTTTCCAAAATACTCTAAATGTCCTTGCCCTGATCTTATTGGATACTCATCAAGCACAAATCTGCAAACTTTCTTCAACCATGCATGGAATATAAATTTGTTTGGGAGGATGAGTGGTTAGAGTAAGGACTAAAACAACACGAAAGGCATGCTGTTGTAAAAAAAAATAATAATAAAAAAAAATAAAATCAGTGATGGAGTGATTACCACCCAAAGGCTGTTACTATTTTCCAACAGCACATGACTAATTGTTTTATTTCTCTAATACGACAGCAGTTTGCCAAGGATAACAATTCTTTGTTAATAAACCCAATATTTTTGTTAATAATCCCAAAAAATCCAGCTTGTCATGTTACAGAGAACCTAACCCTCCTTCCTGAAAACATTCCCATGTCTAAAACTTCATGTCTTTAGAAAGCACTGATACTGGAGACTCCTTCCAAAAATACTAAATAAACATCACAAAAAGTCTGCTATACAAGTCCTTGTTGTACAAGCGTACGTTGTTAGAAAGCGATAACGTATTAGAATGAGTGCATTAATATAAACCTTGCAGCTGGTGCTACTGTTACAGAAAATTAGAAAATGAACAGACATTCTGGTCAATTCTGACCAAATTCCACAGCACTGTGTTAAAGAAATATTATTAATCAATACAAACATACAGTTTATGACACAAAAAAAATGAGGTTGTAGAAATATATCAAATCGAATTTGGTAGAAATAACTTCTTAAGAACTTNCTACACAAATGTCCTTTAGTTTGTAAAAGACATGCTTAAATCTTCACTACAATATAATATTTTCATAGTGTGCAATAAGAGCTTTTTAAATGCAATCTATGCTTATAGTTACGCAGGTTACTGAAGATTTCTATTGTATCTGGTTGAGTTAGATAATAAACGTGCTTCAGTATATGTCCCAAGATTAGAAATATTGTCTGTAAATGCATATTCACGATCATATATCATTAAAATGATTGTGGTTTGGTGTGAGAGTGGGCTTTTTTATTTTTATTGGACCTAAGAGGCAACTTTAGAAGTTTAGTCCAACGAAAAGCAATGTGTTACTTGGAGGTGTGGCTCTCTTCGTATTTATTAAACCTGATTCTCCCTTTATGATTCCAGTGCACTACGTAGGAGTCCCTGAGAACACTGATAACATCTGGCGCTGGTTTCAAGGTATGGAGTGATTTCAAATTTAAATGAACACTGATCCTATAAACATATCGTATGTACTGTAGTACAGAACGTGTCTCCACCATCAGGAAGTAATACACAATTCCTCACCGTTTCTATAATGGGAAAAGAACACACATCTCCAAAAGCAGCTGTTCTCTGGCCCAGTTTTTTTGGCCAGCCCTTTCCCATGAGAGCACTCTCCACCCTTATATGAAAGCACTTGCAGGATTGCTCTCGCAGATTGCTCTCTTGTTTCCTATCCTTTTCAACACAAGTACCGGCTTACACGTTCATTTAGTGTAAAATCACAGTAATGCAGCCAGAGACTTTTAAGATCACATTTTAAAAACAGTGAATGATGTGTGAATGCAGTGTATTAAACGTGAACACAGTGCTTAAGTGTATAATTCAGTGTTATGATTCTACACAGTGTTGTTTGAAAGAGTTTAATTCTGTACAAAAGCAGTGTTTGCTAAATCAGTAAACACTCAAAAGCATCAATTTGCAATAAATGAAAAAAATGATAAGACGCTATTTACACTTTTAATGAGTAAGATTAGATTTACATGGACCTTAAACAGAAATCAGATGCTGTTTGTAATTAGTCTTTAAAAATGATTCTTTTTGCATAAAAATGCTGCTCATTTTATGCAAAACAATTACAGAATATTACAGACTTTTATTTTTACTTCCCTTTTGTCTGTGTTTAGAGGAGGAGAAAATCATATTAAAGGACATTTTTATTTTCCAGAGGATAAAACTGTCACTCAGAATAACAATCCACATTATATTTAATGTATAAAGAAACATAAAAAATTAAAATGCAAATTGATCTCTGTGGCATATTGTTGAGAATATTGCTTAAATAAGGAGAACATGCCTATATTAATAAACATGCCTATGTTCACATATTAATAGCACAAACAGCTCACGTCTGATCTTATTATTTCTTATGTGTTGTTATCATTCACATGCAAAGTTTTGAATTAAAGTTATTTTTTAATAAACATGTATGTTAAGAGTGAGCTATGTTGAATAAAATTAATAAATATTCGTATCAAAACTCCACCTTCACTTTTAAATGTGTCCTTTAAATATGTCCTTTTGCCATATCAGCTACTCAGAATCGCTTGACCCTCTCGTGGTCAGACTTAGTGTAAATATCTGCATCTATCTGTGTTTAGTGTAAATAGATACTGCGTAAAAAATGCACCGTTTGCGCATACGCTTGCTGTGCCTGCCTTCATCAAAGACTCATTCTGATGTCTCTTTTTGTGATTTTTCAGATCTTTATCTGTGTGCAGTGTTGATCTGCTCTGTTGGTCTAATTTCTACGGTGCTTTTCATCGTGAAAATTACATGTCAATACATGCAGCATAAACAAAGACGAAAAGGTGCTGAGATTTTATTTCTACCATCTAAGCAGACACAATTCATTTGGTTCAACTGCAAATGTAGATTCCTGACTTTAAATAGCAAGCTTCACTAGAACCATTATGATAAGAATCACTTATCTAGCATTAACCAAATACATTTTTAGAAAACATTTTTTTTATCTATTCAGCCAGATTCTCTTTGGTGAAAAGCCCAGAGAGCAGGTAAGGCATCAGAAGACTACTGAGTATTTGTTTCTGTGTGTAAATAATGCCTCGTTTTTGATGTTTTTTTAAAAAAATGTAAATGTTCTGTAGCTCTGGGGAGACAGTGACCAGTTTTGCCAGCTCCTCTCCTGGAATGCACAGGAAAGAGAAGAGACATAAATCACCACCCAAAGACATCACTGCACAACCGCCAGTGGTACCAGTGAAAGGTACGACTTCCAGAATAAAACCCGCTGATCCTAAAATAACAGACACGAGCCCTAAACTCTGGCAGCCCTTAAACATTAAGCCTTAAGCATTAAATCATACGGCCTTTAAACATAATCTGTTTTGCTTAACACCAGTTCAACTATTTTGGCATTAACCTTTGGCATTAATTCAGTATTTCCTGATATTACCACATTATCACAAGTACAGTAAGTCATCTGTGGCTTATTTTATTGCAGTAGCAGTGAAGGGATTTACTGTGTGTTAAAGGTTTGGTTAAGCCTCATGGCATCACATCATCACAGCAGAGAAAATGTTGACGGAGGTTAAAATATGAACCTCTTGAATTGGGCTATTACATCTTATATTAATCAGGAATAAATTTTATCTGTCAACATTCATTTTCATCTAGTGGCTATCTATTGAATTTGGAAATGCAGTCATTTTACAGTCAATAATTTATTTTATTTTATTTTTATTTTTTTAAATCTTTTTTTTTACAGCTCCTGTTCCAAAGCCACGCAGGACCAAACTTTTAAAAGTCCAACCTCGAAAAGCACACATGGTAGGATGTGTTTAATTGAACTTATTCCAGTCAGTCATTCACGTAGTATGACAATGAAAGAAATTAAGCAATATTAATATACGTTCATGGGGATCTATCCTCCTGCTTGGGTAATAATTGAACAATTCCTGTGCATAATCGTATGATTTTTACAAATCATATAATATTTGTTTCCTAAAAACCTCGCATACCTAATTTTTATGTCAATTGAATTATTACTTTGCGATATGCAAGGGAGAAATGATTGTTTTTGGTTGTTGATATTGCTGTATCACCATTTTCATGACTTGTAATTGCGTTTACCTTTATTGCTTTTTGAAACACAATTATTTATTTAGCAAGCATGATTCTCATTGCATTACCTTACACAAAAAATTATTATAGAAAGATTAAAATCAGAGAAAAGAGCAGAGGAAAATGATCATTATTGTGTGGTACTTAATCCCATCTCTAAGAAAGGTTATATTTCAAACTGTACCTGGTCTAATTGACAAGATATTTGGGCTATTATAAAAACTATTTTTTAATTAAATGTGACAATAGTTACTTATTTCAGTGACGAGTTTTATGGACATTATGGCAAAAAAAAACCACAAGATTAAAGTAAATATATAGCGTTCACTATTTATTTTTTTATTATTATTATTTAATTTATATCACACTTCCAGACTTCAAGACTTTATTTGTCATACGCACAGGGAACAGACACCTGCACTGTACAGACAGTTTCTCACTTTGTGCTTCCTACCGTCTGTCAATGAAATAAGAAACACAAGAAAATAAAATAAGAAAAAGAAAATAAGCCAATGTACAGACAATATCAAGTATATATAAACTATATAACAAAATGAAATAGCAGCTTCAGAATGTTTTCTGTACAACTTCATCCCTATAGATTTGTGACAAAACTACAACTTTTTCCTTGGGCACAAGCAACATTTTTTTCCAGAAAAACCAATCCTAAAGTTGGATCTGTAATTTCATGTTGATGTGTCCATGCATTCCCAGATTACTGAATGCAATTCCAGACCCTGACCACATACAGTAGTCTTTACCACACTGAAACGCCCTGCGTTTTTCTCCTCTCTGCTCTTCCTGTCCTGAAGCTGCGGGTGGCAGATGACAGCCTGACATACGCCGAGCTGGAGCTGGTCAAGCGAGCGCCCGAGGCTAAAAGAAGCAGCTCAGGAACGGCACAGCTGGAGACCAATGCACACTGCACAGGAACTGTATACGCCCAGATCCTCTTTGTGGAAAAGCAAGTGTAAATTCAGTTGAAACTGTTTTGTACCAGAATTATTTATGATATAGCTTTCAGTATTGTTTATGTGATTACCTGATGGTTCATTATTTCCAAGTATCCAAGCATCTGCCGTTTGTACATTCGCAATGTTTTCTTATTGGATACATTCACCAATTGCCTGTGAGCACATGATTGATATATTTTTCTGTTTTAAACAGAGAGGAAATATTGCTTTACTGTTGGATTGAATCCAATTCACATATTTAATTCTGATTTTATAATTGTGTAAGAAATGTAATAAAATATGTAATACTTGTTACAATCGCTCAGGGTCCTATGAACATTAGAATGATTGCAGTTCACTGATTTGCAAGTTATACATTCATAAATAGCTAGCATTTCTACGGCATATAAACCATCAAGCCTCACACATGGACTATTGCGACCCATAGACCATTTAAGTAACTCCCCCATCAACATATACAATATACATTTTTGTTAGTACACTCTGGGGCCGATGCGTCGTTATTTCTGCCCCTCCTGCATGGCTGTATTGTGTCTAGAGCATAGTAAGGATAAAAGGTCAAAATGAAAAATTCTTAGCTTGTGTTAACAGCTTCATCTGTGTATGCCTTAGTTCACTCTCAGGCCTGCTGTAATTCTGTGTTTGTGGTGAGGCGAGTGAGTGGGTCTCCTCTCTACAGCTCAGAGTCAGTGACTATGATGAACCCTTTAATGGTTACATTTATTCAAATTAAACTAATTGTGATCATGGTTAATAATTAGTTTTACAGTGCATTATAATTGGGTTAGACTACAAGATGGTTCTGCCTAGATGCTATAATTTATTTGATTCAATTATTCAGAAGTGCCCAAATGGTTTGACATTTTAATATCATAAAACCACTGACGTATTAAAACTGAGATAGCCATTGTCTTTTGAGAAGGTCATTTGACTCTCTCCATGAGATATATGATGATTATTTTCCAGTCTATTAAGCTCCTCCACTTAGCACAATTAGCCACTCGCACAAAGGTTAAAGAGAGCGACCCCCCTCTCTTGGCTGTGGTCACAGTGCATATTAATGAGCAGCTACACTGGTAGGCTAGCAGAGAGACCTGAGCAGGTTGAGAGAGAGAGAGAGAGAGAGAGAGAGAGAGAGACAGAGAGAGAGACAGAGACAGAGAGACTAGTTCTGGGGATTAGTCTCAAACACAATGTAAACACAGAATTCAGCGATTCTCATGAAAAGAACGACGACCTTGTGGATATTTCTTAGAGAGTAAGGTGAAAGTGGAGCCAACATGCTTTTTTGTATGAAGTTATTCCATGTGGAAATTGCAGGACAGAGACTGGAGCCGAGCAGATCCACATCAGAGAAAACCACAAACTGGAGAGAGACTTTAACATGCATCAACAAATAATAATAAAAAGAAGAAATTCATGACCCTTTCATCTGCACTCAAATCTGTTGTGTTTCTCTAAACAGCATCCTCTTTTAAATTCACTCCAGATGTCCACTAAGTGTTTTTCTTTGGGTTTGTAAAATCAGAAATCTCTTGTGGATGAAATTTGATTCTATCATTGTATGTAGCCACATCACCTCTTTCCAAAATGCTAACAGTTGATGGTAAATACAGCCATGAAACCAACTGTTCACAATAATCTATACCTCCCACCTGCACCTTAATGTATACTAATGAACTTACACACCCTAAAGTATCATAGATTAAAGCTTCCTGTTATGGTGATATGGTTATATTCCTATTGCACACATTGGATCTGCTCCCACTCTCCTTCTCTGGACATTTCAGGCTGCTTAATGACAACTATTAGGAGGATGCAATCTCAAAAGGGTGGGAGTAAAGCAACAATTAACCCTCTTCCTGAGAGAGGTACATGGAGCATGGCCTAATGGGAGCATCGTCAGCTCCACATAATCACAGCTCATCTCTGCCCTCTCCTATAACCACCTAACCACCAATGAGGAACAGAACATAAGTGTAAAAGGGGAAAATCCAAAGCATTACACAATAAACCAGTTCCAGACTCCACACCTACATCATTCACCAGAGACCAAAGGAAAAGGTTGAGTCATACATTGAGAAATCAAGCACAGGGCAATTACATGTTAGTTCTAGCGTGTATCTTAGAGTTTGTTTGGATTGAATGAATATTTTACTCATTCAATGTACTCATCTTCTGTAAAGTCTTATCCTGGTCAGGGCTGCAATGGATCCAGAGCCTATACTGGGAGCACTGGTCGTGAGGCGGAACCAGCACACCACACACACACACACACACACACTCACACACACACATATTCACACCTATGGGCAATTTTTCGTGTAGCTAATCCTACTAATACGAGAAAACCCAGAGGAAATCTATGGGCAGAATAACCCAAGGATTGAACATGTGACTCTGGAGCTGTGAGGATTGAATATTTCATTTGTTCATTTATTTATTTTATACAGTGATGAAATCAGATGTGGTTCCTTCATATTTCTGTATTAGTAATAAATCTTTAGTAATCTATTCGAATTACAATTTGTATAAAATGTGGATGTAGGTTCTTCAAAAAATTTAACTAACACACTGCACCGATGTTGAGAATGAGGCCGACTATTGCGATAGTATGTGCTTGTGGTTATGTAAGTTAAATACAACTCCATTAAGGCTTGCGCAAAAAGGTGATTCAATCCCAGACTAAATATTTAGCCGAAGCTTAGAAATACATTGAAAAAACATGTCTTACTCTCTGCAAAATGTTGCATTATTATAGCATGGATGTTTCACGTTTTTAATTATAATCACGTTAAAAATCTAAAAGGAAACTTTTCTTTGTGATTTCAGTCTGTTTTTTATTTATTACCAAATACAAATATGTATCTCTGATAAAGTTAAACAGCAATACTGGTCAGTAACAAAAGTAGATTTGTGAGTTTGCAGATCGAGTGTGAGAATTTATACGCATGCATGACAAAAGTGCTTGCTAGCATTCATGTAGACCGCAAAATAAAGGGAAAGAAATCCCAAACACCATAACCTTTTCTATTAGAGGCACTCTCAAACTGGGACGGTTGAGTCACTCCTGTTCCGTAAAAGCTGCTTGTATAAAAAGGGCTTAATTTTCACTGGACACAAGAAAACTAACGCCAAGCAAACAGAACCATCTGATTAGCTGTTGCACAAAATATGCATTGTATTCACATATATTCACATGCTTAAGACTAACACAATAGGTCGTCATTAGTTTTTATAACCTGAATTTTAATGCAGACTGTGAGCAGAAGCCAGCTGCTCACTGACAGACGCAAAACGAACACGTGAGCCGCCATGACCTATGAAAAAGTAGCA
>CM074947.1:14918484-14964607 GCA_037577455.1 Pangasius macronema
GGACTTATCTTTACTGTGTAAACATCTGGCCTTTATACCTGGATATGGCCAGTGCAGTGACAGCAGGATTGTTTTTGTAGCGGCGGCGAGAGATGATCTGACTCCGGTTCAGTTCTCGGCACAGCACCAGGTGTCTCTCCCACCTAGTCCTGGTGCGCTCTGAGAGAAGCATACAACAAGCCAAAGAGTGAGAAACAAGTCGCTGCTTTTATTAATGGTCAGCATGTTGTTAAATTGAGAAAAATACATCTAATATAAAGCGTTCACTGTTACAAAGAGTTCCCCCCAATTTAATTTGTGTGTTGTGATACTTATATGCTCTGACGCTGTGCTGTAACCAATGTGCACCAAATTGGATTTGGGTATTATTGCTTTCTAAATTGCATGCCTACATCAGCGAAATTGCTCATCAGTGCTTACCGGCTGTATGTTTAATAACTTTGCCCCATAATTCCTTGCAGCTAGCCCTAATGGCTTGCACGAAACAGTGCACAATTATGAACTTTTCTCTGGATCCCTCCAAGTCAAACTTGCAGCCCAGTCTCAGCCATGACACTTAAGAGTAGATACAATGTAATTGGATTTTACAAACGTGTTTGAATGACGCCTCAAGTTTTGTTCTTGCTATTTCATTTCAAGCATTACTTGATATGAAAATATAAACCATTTTTAACAGATAATAGTGTTTCATTTCCCAATACTACAAGACAATTATTTGTTATATTGTTTCCATAGAATGGCGCATTAGATGTATTAGGGAAGCTTATGGTAGAAATAGTCTTATAACCAACCAATCTAATCCAGCACAGCCCAAGGCAACTAAGAACTAGAGAAAATCCATGCTCCTGTACGACGTTGCTGTTAAGGTGAAGTGTATTAGTGTTACCTGTGTCCTCTGAAGACGGGGATACAGCATCCCCCTGAGACACTGAACGCTCCTCATGTCCAGGTAATTGTACCTTTGTATATTCAGTCTTCCATATCTGCAAGAGAACCAAACAGCTAATGAAGAAAAAAAAATCAAGAGCAATAGAGGCTATAATCATAAATCAAATTGGGGGCCATTGATGTAGCACAGGTCTGTGCTCCAATTTGATGCCTAATTTAGAAACCATTTTGATTTAATAACTGCTCTTAGCTCATCTAAAGTGAGCATATGTTACTATCACTGCTTCCTTGGGACTCCAGATCCCAACCGGCGAGGCATTTTTCAATACCACAGTCATCATATTTGAATATTTTGCAGCTGTATTGCCTTACTATTAAACAGACAAAGCCTTTGAGGAATGATTTATTACCTATACAAAGGATTTACGTGTATGAGAACTATGTCGTATTATTGCTGATTTTCTTATTATTGCTCATTTAAAATAACGATATGGCCTAAACATTGATAATGCCTAAAGCAGAAAAGTATATACCCCCAGTAAGAGTGGTTTAAATTGTGGGGCACTCACCCTAACAATACCATCTGCACAGCCAGTGATAATGACATTGCGTGGGTCCCACTCATACTTCTGTGTGAAGCAGCAGCACAGGATACTGCCCTCTGGCCCATACGGGGTGTTTACAGAGGCTAGTAGCTGGCCTTTCATTGTCCACAGGTACAGATTTGTCCCTGAACATGACACAATCTCACCCTGAGGGACAGAAAGAAAATAGTGGACTATAATGTAATCATGTATCAGGCTTGAACTATTCACGTTACAGAGAGAAGCTGACGCAAATACATCTGAAAGAGTCCATGATTCATACCAGTCAAAAATCTGGACACACCTGCACATTCATGTTTACGATTTTCTATAATTTTAGAATAATAATCATGACAATAACACTGTGAAATAACACGAGGAGTTATACAGAGGCCAAGAAAAGTGATAAATAAACTTTATCAATAAAAAACAAATAGTGTTGAATAGTGTTAAATAAACTTAAAAAAAACTTTTATTTTTATTTTTATTTTTTATCTTAAATTCCCAAAAGTATGAAACTGCACACTCTTGGCATCTTTTCAACCAACATCATGAGGAGCTTCACCCAGAAGGCTTTTGGGAAACAACTTAATTTTTTTATTACTTTTATTTTTATTTAGTTTAATATACAAGATTAAAAATGCAGATAAAAAAAATAATAATAGTATTGACAAAAAAATATGGAGAGATATTAAACATATACATATCAGATTTATGCTACACAGCTATAATCCTATACATACATCTCAGTGCATAGAACTAAAGAAAACACACCATATATACTGTATATATGTGTGTTTATGAACCAACTCCCCAATTAAGGAAGGAAAGGGAGAAAGAAAACAAAGAAAGAAAAAAAGGAAACAATTTAATTTTAAACAAAAGACGTTTACTTTAAGAAAAAAATCACTACTTATTAAAATGTGTTGATTCAATACTAATAATGATATATACATTATAATATATACATGAGCATCAAAATCACTATTTACATTTGCCTTAAAAATCGATTTCAATTCTAAGGTTTTATCAGAATGTTTTTAAGAAAATGGAATAAAAATTTCGACTCGCAGTAGATCAGAATTCAATTTTCTATACACCTTTTGACTAAACAGATGTGCAAAAGTTAGAAGACTGTGGAGGCTTTGGCCCCAGTGAGGAGGGAAGGATGTGGCCTCCCCTTCCTCACCGTATTGGACGGTTCTGGCAGCAGGCCACAGAGCTGAAAGAGCATCGCTGCACATCACTCAGCACAGAAAACGAGCCACCCAGCACTGTGGCCTGAACCTGCCACTCTATTTCCCAGGGACTACAGAGTGCAAAAGGCAAACAGTTAAGTAAATATCAGAAGAATAGACAGCTGGAGGTGGGATAAGAGAACAGAAGGGCAGACGGGAGGCTAAGATAAGCAGTGAGGAAAGCTCCAGGGTAAACTCTGTGTATGTAAACTTACAGTGAGATCGTTGATGGCTAAGGCAGTAACAGTGGATGAGTGTGCAGGGAGCTGAGCGATGTAGTTCAGTTCCTCCAGGTCCCATAAGATACATGTCTGGTCCTGAGAGCCACTAATTATCACACTGTGGCACTCGGACACTACTACACAGGTCACTGTGTCTGTGTGTCCGTAGAGGGCCTGTGAGTGAGATGGAAACATTAAAAAAAAAGAAAGAAGCAGCTCAAAATGTATCCTAAATAACATTTAACACTGTCCAAACAGTCTGCTAACTATCCATAGCAGGGGTTGTTATCTGACCGATTGCAGTCTGAATGTGGACCCACCAAAGAATTTTCACTGAGCACAGAGCTAATATATGCATGAAAGAACTTGGCTATGGTTCAGAGAATCTAGTTTTCAAAACATTCATGCATTTATGTAAATGATTTAGCTGAAGGCAGCTCATCGAGCCAGAGATTAGCTACAGAGCTAGAGACATACAAAACATAACCAGTTTGTACTGTCTTATTTATACTAATAATGAATAGTTAAGAATTAAAAGGTAACTTGCCCTCATTCAGTCATGTTAGTTGCTCGTCCAGACCTTTGTAAGCAAGGAATTTTATGAAACTGGACCTTCACACATTTTAGTTGAATACCCCTGACTGTCAACAACCTGTCACATGACTTTCATGAGCATGCCTGTTAAAGGTTTTTCAGATAATCATTAACAGTTTATGGTTGGCGTTTAGCTGATTATCTGTAGACAGACTATAGACTGTTAGCTTCTTCCTTCTGCTTTCACTTTATTTGAGTAGTGAAGTTTATGAATATTTATTTTTTTAGTAAATGATCCATTAACTAGTCTCTAGTGGTGTTACAATTTCAGATCCAGCCAATATATATATTTTCTTGAATGGTGGGAACAAGAGAAAATGAAAATATCCCATGATATTCTTTTTCATCATTTCTTGGAATCAACATGTCTTTATGCATAATGGGGTGCCTGACCTGTTTGAGTTTCATGTACTTCAGCTTGTCCTTACTGATGGAAACATCCCACACACACACCACTGTGCTGCTCCCAGCTGTGATGATGGTATTACTGTTGGGACAGGCAGCACACACGGCCTTTCCCCAGTCCGACAGACCTTCCCACACTGCAAAGTCCTGATACACACAATACAAGCCATGATCCACTTTCAGAAAGTCAGTCAAGTCATAAGATGCACTAATAAATAAGTGAATGATTGAATGAAGTGTATAAACACCTTCTCGGTTGTGTAATTGCCAAATGAGCATGTGTTGTCATAGTAACCCCAGCAGAAGTAAGTATTCCAGAGAGGAGGCATGAGCAACTTGTTCTTCTCCATAACCAACATATCTTTCTCTCCACAAATGATTTGACCGACAGGCCCATGCATCAGCTCTAGACAAGCACACGTAAAGGCATCGGTATGTTTATAACAGCAATACACGTATATGGTCATGGTACATAACACATTGTGCAGTCGTCTCCTGATATCGAAACTTCTCCTGATATCTAAACTCTACCTCCATTCTGGATACTTTCTGAGTCATATAAATTTGTGTCTGCAATGTTACATGCTTAGGAATCTAATCTAAATACACATAAATAGAGACAGAGTTATTCATCCTGATCACACTGATAAAATGAAATGAGAACGAGAGACAATGAGAGAGAGAGAGAGAGAGAGAGAGAGAGAGAGAGAGAGAGAGAGAGAGTTTTCATCTCATTTTCCGAACAGACCCTTTTGGGATATTCAGATTATTAAATAAGCCTCAGTGGCAGCATCATCAAGATGCGCCTAACAAATAGAATAAGCCGCTGCCCCTCTGCCTGAGAAAATTAGCCCGTGAACAGTCTAGCCAGCATCTTCTTCCCTGCAGCTCCTATCACTCCCAGCGGACATGGCCCCATCTTGTAAAAAAATAATTGAGGGTGGGATAAAATAATAAGGTGGCTAAGAGTGATTAAATGAGGGTATTTCTGAACCACAGTGCTGCATGTTTTTTCTGTCAAAGCCACAAACTATGTGAGCAGCTCAGTACCTTTTAAAGGCTGGACTGAAGGCTTCAGCTTGTCCAGTTTAAAGAAAAATGGGGTGATGTGATTGGCTCCAGCCATCTCTTTGCCTGCAGAGCTCTTGTGTGCAATACGGCTGGGGTGAGGCTTTGTGAAAAGCTGCCAAATAAATATTTATTATTTTAATAATCGTCGTGTGTATGTAAATGAACTTGTCCACAGCCAAGTAAACTTTAATGGACTGATCCTATCACTGTTATGTTCAAGATTAACAATTACACTAAGAGCTTGTTTCCCAAATACAGATTAATCAGAATTCTAAATGAAAGCAATTACTAAATTCAAATAGAATAAGTTTTATCTTAACATATAAAAAAGTACAGTGACTCTTCTATTTGGTAGCAAGCAAGGTGTCTCAAATAACTGGATATACACATCGCTGTTAAAGCTGAGGCAGTATGTGTGTAATGTTTGCATTCATCTTGTCATAGTATTTAAACTGCTCTAAGTGTTAATCAGGTTGTTACTGAGCACCTGTTTGGGAATTTGACCAAAGTTGCTGACGTAGCCGAGGACTGTGCTTTTCTTTAACGGGTTCTTCATGCTCTCAGCATCCTGCTTGTCTGTGTAGAAGTAAGGGTGGAAGGTATTGAGGGCCTCCACTGCAGCGGGACCCTGCTGTTTATAGCCAAAAATCAGATCGATCCACAGGTGAAGATTTGCACTCACATAGTTGCTCTCCAGAGCCTGGGGATGAAAAATACACACCAAGTCAGTGCCTACATCCAAGAATCCTGAAAACAACATAGAGCCAGAATTGTAATCCTAAGTATACAATAATAACTTTTGCTGACTAATGGCAAGGCCTTCAATAAACATATTACAACTTTAAATGTGTTTAAAATATATTTGGGGAAAAGCTTGTACAACAGGCACTTTGATACATGGACAATTATAAAGGCAAGAAATTAAAATGTGATTGCATTTGAAATCACGATTACATTCAGAACATTCGATCTTAAAAATCATAGAAAAAAATTAAGGACTAAAAACCTCATTTTGTTGGTGCTTATATTTGTTTGCCTTCTTGTATGTTGGTGAAACTTTGAAAAGGGCACAAGGGCCACAGCAGCTCTAATAAGGCTATTTTTAATATGAGAAAAAAAAAAGCCCACCAATAGTAACTAGCCAACTATAACAACAGATCTCAGTGGTGGAAGTTTTCTATATTGTCTTTAGTTCATTTGCATATGAAAGAAAACAAGCAGACAAAATAGCTCATTTTGTGTGAACTGGAAATGATACGAATATTGCTCAGTAGATTGGGAGCTGATAAAGCCTGGCCCTTATATGCCTGCAGGCATTGCAAGGAGAGAAGGAAAGCATTCATTCCAATAAGCTGCAAGCTACAGTAATGGAGTTATGAGAGACTGCGGATATTGTGGCTGCTCTGAATTGGCCCTGTTATCATGTAATGACAATGGCGTTAAGTAGAGTAATGGGGCTTCCTTGATGAACTCAACAAGTGCCTATTATCTCTGGAACAGCACAAAGCAGAGTGGAGTCAGACACATTTAACTCTTTCCAAATGCATCCAGCAAGATATGAATGGCAAAAGGTGGTTATACAAAATAACAATGCCAAATGGTGACTTCGTTTTGGTTGGACTGAGCATGCACACTGGTGACAGCCTCTATAAGCAGAAAAGAGATGGCACTGAGGGCCACAAGCTGTTTCTTCTGTGACTCTACTATGACAGGCTTAATAGTAGTAGTAGTGGCAGTAGTATACTTTATTGTCCTCGAGAGGAAAATTGTTGTGGACACGAACTGTTGTGTTAATAGTCTAGTGAGCAAGGCTACTAACTTCTCTGTGCATGCGAATGAACTCCTGAGGATCTCCTTTGGCCCACGGCGGCAACACAATGTCCCCCAGAGATGTTCCATCCTGCATGCAACCTGAAATAAAAATATAATAAAGTATGGAAACATTTCACCCCAAGTGTAACTACCATCACCAATGCTCTTATTTATGACCAAAAAAAGGGTCTAGATTAGTGGTTCTCAAAACGGAATCTGGTAAGCATAGCCAGGGGGGTCTGTGATTTTTTAAAAACGTTTGCTACAGTGGTAATCACAGCTATATATCAAAGTTATTATATTTACTATTACGTTCTTATAGTTGTTAGCCTGTTTGACTGGTACCTGGAATTGAATGGGTTTAATCCAAAACTCAAGAACTCAAAACAAGTAAGCGTGAATAATATCAACTTAATCTAATGTGTCTAATGTTCTGTCAGTGGAAAGTTCAGGAATAAAAAGCTCTATGGTTCTAACAAATAGGCAGAATATTTTTGTATACATTTAAATTGTGTTCATAGAAAAATAAATCTGTACTGTAGGGGCCTGTGAATTTGTTTAGAATTAAGGGCCTTGGCTACAAAAGGTTTGAGAACCCCTGGTCTAGATAATTAGGTAAGAATAGGATTACATACAAACAAGAGCTGCATTTTATATATATTTTTTGTTTCTAGGCTGAACCCCAAAGGCAAGGTCTTACCAAGCTTAAAATGCTCAAGAAGATGATGAAGTCTGGTAGGTATTAAGCATAACTACCATCACTGTATATTCTTTATTTTTGGGATGAATCAACAGTATTTTTTTCATACAGAGTACAAGTACATGGTTTCTGGTTATATATTGATACCAATACGCATATTGAAATGAGTAACCTAGCTAGTATTAAGCAATCAGAGACATCATTGGACATTTTATTTAGCTCTGGACATTTTATTTAGCTCTGATGGACCTCCTCTTGATATTTTCGCAGAGCACGTTTTGCAGTCTGCTCTGCTTTGATTGTTAATCATGAAATGAGTCGAGATTGATGTCATTTCATGTCTTCTGTTTATCAGTGCAGCAACGTACACTAGGCTTACGCCACATAGTATCATGTGGAATTGGATGTTGGAGCATTTTTTAAATATGCACGGTACCGGATAGATATCTCAAAAAAAGTATTAAGCCGAGATCAATGAAAGGGTGGATCCCTGCTGTACTTTACACCTACACCTTACATATTTTGATGTATAAGCGGATGATCTAAAAAACAAAATCAAAGTCTCACCAAACTCAAAGTTGTTGGAGTTGATAAGGAAGTCTGGCAGGTAGAAGAATTCTGGAATGATCTCTCTCACATCGCTCATGTTGTCTTTGGAGGCTGACTCCCACTCCTTCTGTATGCTGTGGAACATTCTCTCAGGAACATCAAATGAGCCACCCTGCACATTTTCACCATCAAAAACAGCCAATTACAACTCATCCGAGCCAGAAACAACTAAGCAGCAAGCCCACCATGCTGAAGCAAGACAGCACTGTATCTGAAAGATAGTTTTTTTTGTGCTGCCTCATAACAGCCGGTGTTAGAAGGATACAGCCCAGAAACAAACATGACAAATTCATCAGAATTGACTGAGGCTTTTCCGTGAGTTTAATTCCTCATGGAAATGTATGTAATTTGCAGTAAAAAGATTATCCTCATTGAATGAAAGCAATAAATACTGTACATAGTAAATGCAGTTAGTGTCCCAAATCTTGTTATGATTATTACTGTACAGAAGAAAGCTGTTCATGTGCGGAAAATATAATTGTGGAGCGTCACCCTAATATTTGTATTGTGTTATACTGAATATTAAATATGCATGACATTTTATTTTAATCAATTGATTCCTGCCCTATAAATAAGATATTTTTAAATAACAAAATGTAGTTTTGTATGCCTATGATATGAGCAAATTTATTTGCATATATATTAAAATTCTCACTTTAATTCACTTTTGCAAAACAATACAGTTCTTACAAACCCCAACAAGGCAAAAAAATCATGGTGCACCATTCATTTAGGAAGCTTATTTGTGAAAATGCATTTCCCAATAAAGTACGCAGCGTGAAGCTCTAGACTTTCGTTTCATTTAAGAAGGAAACAATTTGCTCAAAACTACAACTAAATGTAAAAAGGTCACGTAAAGCTAACAAGAGTGTCAGGAAAGGGTGAAACTAAAGAGCTATATTTTTCCCAGGGAATTCAGAGTGATTTACAGTGCTACAGCGTACCTGCAGGGAGAGGAAGATCTGAGAGAAAGGCTCCATTCTCACTAGGTACGATGCCACTATGATGGCTGAGGAATAGTGTGTGCAGTAATGACATTGTGCTGAGAGCTCACCTGCAACAGCCATAAGCATGAATCATAATTACTGTAATAATCAGCTCATCAGCTCGTAATGAAATTAAATTTCAAAGATGTTTCAGAGCAAGTCAGCAGAATAGTTGAAACTCATTTAGCTGGTGAACAATGATATAAATGAAATCTTACCATCATTACTGTCTACTTCATTATATCGCTGGATAAATTTCTCTCTCCTTTTCTCATTCTGAGCACCCATTGGTTTGGACAAATCCCTGAATGATGTTGGGGATGACAAATCCAGTGTCTAACAAGCAGAAAAAAAATCATTCTGTTTAGTTAAACAAATAGATAGCAAAGAAAGAAAGAAAGACTGAATGAATGAATGAATGAATGAATGAATGAATGAATGAATGAATGAATGAATGAATGAATGAACAAAAAAATTGGTACCTCTGATTCATAATCAGCAAGGATCCATGGGAACACTGGATACTGCATCAAATCATTGTACGTCCGTCCAGCGAGTGTGTTCAAGTGCATGAGGTATTCAAAGTTACTCATCTCTCCCTTCTGTTTAAAAATGAGGTTAGGTACAGTCAACACACTGCATGGAACCGAATAACACACAATTCTCAGTAATGCTATACTGCAGTTTGGGACAAACTGCACACACATTACCTGCCATTTAGCAGTAACCGTCTTGTCAAGTGCCGCTGCCTTTCTGTACCAAAAGAAAACACAAGGACCAGCTTACACTAGGTAACATCATTAGAATATTTTTCAAAAAATAAACCACGTTCTGATACTGAAAAGCGAGAGTTCTGCTGTGATGGAAACAGTCTTATTGGCGTTGCATGGCAACGGGCCCAGAACGCAGAGACACAGAAAGACACAGAGGTTCTATGTTACGGAGCAACAAGAGCGGCCTGGGAAAAGGTAAGCTTCCTGATATTTCACAGTAACCTGCCCTGAGATAGCAAATGGTGCCATCTATGGGACTTCTGACATAATCAACTGGTGACAGTTTCTGGAGAAATTTACCAGCATGAACGTAGAAGTGACAGAACCTAATTTAGGAGAGACAGAAGCTCATTTAGAGACAAGTATTATATTTGAGACATTAATAGGTATCTTACCATGCAGAACTTTCAAGGATTCTTTGTACATATATATGCTGTTAAAGGAAATTTACTGAATAATAATAGGTAAGTAGGATCTTCTACATCCTGCACACTCTTTACATGATATATCAAAGTAAATTCTGCAATACCTTTAGATTAGCTAAACTCATATAAAGAATAAATGTGGCCTGATACTGGAAACAATGCTCTACTCATTGGTTCACAAGCATTATTGAATGTAGGTATTTAAACTAGAACATTCATATGCTAATGCAGCATTTCTTTTCCTTTCTCTCTGGTGACTGTAGCCAGTAAAAGGAAAATAAATACTCTGCACCTCGGGCATGTGTTGCTTAGCAGCAAAGTTAAACAGGACAAAGCTGCTTTTGCCCTCCTGCCATAGTTGAGCGAGGAGGCAGTTTGGTTTTTATCTGAAGCTTGTCTGAAGATTCTCTACTCGCTCTTTCAGCTGGATTTGTGAAGCTCATTTAAAACTCACGATTTAAAGGAACAACTAAGTATTCCTCCTTTGGGACGAGTTGAACTAATGCTGGACAAGAATGGCTGATTGACTGTAATACAAACAAGGATTAACAGCAGTGACCAGACTGGTTCTTACCTGACCACATTTACACAGAAAGGATATATGAATTGGTAAGTAGTGAAATATTCTATAATTCATAATTATTGTGCAATGCTATAAAACAGCAAACTGAACTGACGTTGATTTAACGCAAAAGAAAGGAAATTGTTATGAATTTTTGTGCACACAGTCAGATGTTGGAGTAATGTAAACATGCTTTTTTTATTCATGTTATCTAAAATGTTTTACTTTGTATACTTTGTCATTGAACGTTTTATTATATCACTAAATAATATAAACATTATCGCCATCAGCAGCCATCACTGAGGATGTACTGAACCTATAGTAAATTCCGGCGCATTCCTCACCCCTCCAGCTAGATTACCTTAAATGAGCTGCATTAAAATTATGTTTGAGTCCCTATTACATTCAATATATCAAGGAAGTGTGTAAACATATAAATGAAATCCGATATTCAGCTTGGTTGAATTGCCAAAATATAACACATGAAGATAAATCATACTATTGGTCAGCTCTCCATAATTGCACATGCTTGGATGCAAAGGACTCACACAGAAAATGGAATAAAAACAAGCTAAACCATATTAGCCTTGTATCTATATGCACTTGAATATGATTAATGAGTCACGAAAGGGCCCGAAGGGCTTACAATGCAGCCACTCTTCTTCTTTAATAGGGAGGTGTGAGGTGCATGGGTTTTAAATCACTTCCCCGAGTGTCATTTATCAAAGCACTGATTTGACTCTATCCACACAACAGCTCAGCCTGTAAAAGCCACTCTGGATCAATCAGCTGTAACACAAGCAGCTCCCACCCTCACCAGCAACAGTCTCCCCCAACCCCAAATTTTACATTCATTGCTCTTGTCCTCATTGCTAGCTGGTATTAGCCTCAATTACAGTGCAGTATGATTTTAAGAGATCCCTTAAGGGTGAGATGGGTGAGTGAGCTGGAGTGTAAACATTACACTCTGTTCATTCCCCAGAAGACCCTTCATTCCCCCCAAACTGCCTCAGGGTCTACACGATACCACCGCCCTTATGTAAATAACCGAGATGCTTTGTCATTAAGCTGTGCATGTTTATTTAAAGATATTAGATCCTGAGATAACAATTACACAGATCAGGTTATGACTTAATCAGCTTGATACCAATGTGAAAAAAGCTTAACCATTAATCTGTGTTCACAGAGCACCATGGCTAAAGGGAAGAAGGGTGGATCAAAGGGCAAAAAGATCACCTTGAAAATGGCCAAGAAAGCCCTCAGGGTTACACCTGAGGGAAAACGACGGCTCGATCTCAGCAACATGGGTATTGACACCTTTCCAAAATGTCTCCTAAAACTGACTGACCTGGAGGAGGTGGATCTGAGCCGCAATCAGCTGAAGAAGATCCCAGATTTCATTGGCCAGCTCATTGGTGTGCTCTGGCTTGACCTGCACAGTAACTACATTGAGCAACTGCCGAAAAGCATCGGACAGCTGGAGTCTCTGTGCCACCTCAACCTGTGCAACAACAGCCTGGACTCAACTGGTTTACCCGCTGACATTGGCAACCTGAGGAACCTGCAGACGCTCAACCTGGGAATGAACCGACTCACTGCTCTTCCTCCCACCATGGCAGCTCTGACCAACCTGAGAGAGCTGGGCTTGTTTGACAACATGCTCACTGTGCTTCCTGAATTTATCCGCATGTTGCCCAACCTGAAAAAAATCAACACCAAACGCAACCCCGTAGCCTATGCTCAGAGAGACGCCAAAGACACAAGAGCAACCGAGGGCCTGTATTTGGTGAGGGAGGAAGATCTGTGTAAGCTTTGCCTGGAGAAATGCATTGAGGAAAGGCAGAGACAGGAAAGGAAACAGCTTTCATATCAGTCTCAAAGGAGAGGTAGACTTTCAGGGCTGATCACACCGAACTCAGTGGCACGCAGCAATCAAGAGCTGTGGCACTAGACTTCATGCTGCTCTATTTACTCAAGCCAACTAAAGCAACTAAAATGGCATAGTGTCGGGTATTTTGCGTTTTATTTTTTACGTTTTATGAATAAATTAAAAGACATTATCCAAAATCCATGAATGATTGCATGAATATCGTGAATGTAGTTAATTCATGAAGAAATGTTTTATTAGTTATGTATAAGCAAACTGTTCTGACCTTGCTGAGTTTATCAATAACAAGTTCACCAATCAGCAATCAAGTTCAATGAGTTCAGCAATATCAAGCTGAGGATAACAAAACACCTTATATGTATCCTACATAAAATAAAAAAGAAGATGGAGTAGACAATGTATTANAAAAAAAAAGTCAGTTTTTAATTGGAGGAAGTTTTAATTCTGCAGGCGGCAGTTACTGGCGTGTTTCATCAGATTGGTTGGAGGATTGAGAATTGAGAGCATTTCTGTCACTCATTAACAACGTGTATACAATGTCTTTCCTGGAATCCTTTAGACACGAGCTGTCTGCTCTCAATCTGTCTTTGATTTTTGAGGACGCTTTGGGAGAGATGATGGTCCAGAAGCACAGGGACACTTACCTAACAACATGGATGGCCTCTGTCACCCCTCGTCCCTTTAATGAAGGCACTACAGAGCATAATCTAGGGAAAGAACACAAGCAAGATCAATCTGGCTTTGCCCTGTCTAACCTCATGTACTCATCGACTGGTATACACACCCACATTTCCCACCTTTTAAAAGCACTGACATGGTCTTTGTTCACAAACACCAGAAACATTGAAGTACCATTCTTCATGAAGATTTCAATTGCGTTTTCCTAAGGGTTATAGAAATAAAATATATATATTGCAAAGAAATCTGAACAGTACAGGTATCTGTGAAAAGATACATCGAACTAATTCCTCTAAACAAAGAAGCTCAAAGAGTATGTTCAGTTGTAAGAAAAAACAACACTTCTAAATCAGTGGTTTACTACACTGGCATTAAATCTGACCTCAAGAAGAAAACGCATAAAATGAGCCTCTTTAATGTCCTCGTACGACCAGCGTCTGCAGGCTGGGTTTACTGAGCTCCGTTCCTTCTTCAGCATGCCGCAGATAAACGAGTCTCTCACACTGGAATGCACAGAAAACATCAAAAATTATCTGTGAAAACATACATGGGAACAACTGCTAATAGTAAGCTAATTAATATTTTGAATTGAAATTCACTAAAACAACTACAACAAATAGCACCACATGTTTATTGCACCTACATTATTATCATAGCATTTAATCACTGAGGTCACAAAAAGTGAAACTACAGTGAAGCACAAATTTTTGCACACCCATATTTCAGTATGAAGAAACCCTCAATACATACAATATAATGCATGTTTTACAGAAGTTTCTGTTCAAACCTGTTTTAAAGCCTTATAAAGTAAAAGCATGGGTTGACTGTTTGTCATTAAACAGTTTAACCACGGACATTCAAATAAATTAACTAGAGCATGACAGTGGGGAGGTGCAAAGTTTTGACCATGTTAATAAATCTACTAAATCTAATTAAAAAAATCTAATAAATCTAATAAAGTCAGCTAATAAATGCTGACTTGAACTGAAGTACTGTAATATTTAGGTACGTTTGCAACATGGTTTTAGGGGGAAACAGAGTAGAATAGAAAAGAGGGGGTGAAAAGTTTTGGAGAAAAAAAAAGAGAATCAGAGCAGATCTGAAAGTCAGTAAAGCTGAGTAGGAGCAGGAGAAGGACTTTACCTGGTGGGATGGTGGTTTACACAGCACACATCCCCACTGGAGGTGAGTGTGAAGCCCTCACACACATAGAGATCTGCCTTCCCAAACAATAACACTCCCTCCACTAGCATATGGCCACTGACAACAGCCACACACTGCTTGACTTTAATCTGCAACAGGAGAAACACAGTGCTTATGGCTTTAGAAGTATCACATGCTTTCGATGTGAATATGCGCGCATGTTTGAGATATTTCAAAGCCTATAACTATACTTTGTTTTGAATCTAAGAGGCATGCACATGCAGTTCCTCTTTGAAGCAAGCTGTTAAACTGATGGGCTGGGCAAGCAATAGTTTATGGACTGTTTTTGGATCTGGGAAAAGCATGAGTGCACTGAATGAATGAATAATGTAAATGTGAACACCTCTTTTAAGCTAGCTGTTTAATTGATGAGGATAAAGTCTGCAGCACTTGCCTCTAAACCCCTGCTCTAGGGCAGGGATGTCAAAGAGGCACAGCCCTCTCCCTGATTGATCGCTGTTACCACTTCATTATCTACAACAACATGGTGGCGAAACAAAGCAGGAGAACTAAAAGCATGGATGACTAGTGTGTTGGGAAAAAGGGGCCGGAGCACTGCAGGCATTGTCCTGTGATTATGCACGGCTAATTTTATTGTCTCCCTTCATTTCACACCATGCATTTGCACCTGGCCTCAGCGGCGGCTCCGCAGCTCCGGGCCCTTGGGACGTGGGTCTCCAAAACATATGGGGCTCTGCTGCAGCAGCAGCCGTTCCTCAATTAATACAAATCAAATCAGAAGATATCCTCTCCATGCCAGCACCCCTTCAGCGCCAAGCAGAGGGCCCCACTGTTTATTACTAGAATTAATCAATGACATACACAGAATAGCAAAACACTAATTGATTAAAGCCTAGTTTCAATACATGATACACCTGGTGGTTAGTTTCAGAAACTAAAAACAGAATCAATTCTGACCTACGATGTGATTCTGAAGAGTCCAAGTGACCCAAAAGGCATATTTTAATGTCATGCTTAAAGTGATATTCATATGTATATAATCCATTCATCTAGGGTGCTATGTCAGGCCACAAATAAAAGAGATTCAAGCAAAACATCACTTGGCATCATATTCGTCCTTGTGTCAGTTTCTTTCCATGTGCACACAAGCTAATGAACATTTTTCAATAACTGTGATTTTGGGTTGTTAGCAGTGCATGTAGATTAATAAGCATGGAACAAACTATTCATCTGACAAACAGCACAGCAGGATTCGACACCCTCAAATAGAAACGTGAGGTCTAACATCACCCCCTACAGCTCCTTATTAATACTTCTGTCAAGAGCTCACTCTTCACTTTACCCTGTCAGTGGGAACGCACAGCTTCATGTGTGTAGGCGTAATGATACACAAATGTGCTAAATAAAGTGGAGCGTTACACTTGGGACTAGAAGCTAAATAGAGGTCAGGTGCAGTGTGTGTTGGGCAGCTCTCACCTCCTCATTGGGAGCCAGCTGCTGTATTATGAGCTGTGACTCCACGCACTCCTCATAAATATCTTCAGCAGGACTCGAGACCTCAGTCAGTGTGGGGAAGAAGGTTAGATGCTCACAGTCCAGGCTAGGCTCCTGCTTGGCCTCCCTGCCTGGCTCACTCAGAATCCTAAGCTCTGACATTCAGAGAGAGAGAGAGAGAGAGAGAGAGAGAGAGAGAGAGAGAGAGAGAGAAAGGGGGGGAGAAATTAGTTTCCTTCAATTTATCTTTCAAGAAATAAATTATGCTCTAGGGTTCCAAGAATGTTGACCCAAGTTGACCTAAGAATAACAAGAAAAGATTTAAGTAATATCTAGTCTTGGCAAATTTAAAACAAAACAGAGTTTTATTTCTTGTAACATAGCTCCTATTTCTTACAGTTGAGTCCAAAACACAGCATACAATTAAAACAAAAATAAAGAATACAAAGAAACTGAATTTACAGCAAGTCATTTAGTTAGACTTCACATACGTTCTTTCACTTCTGTCATGTGTAATAAAAAACAGTGTATTTTAAGGTATTCAAATTATGATGCCACTGAAAAAAAGGTAACAGTTCAAAAGTTTGAAGTTCCCTTTCCTGAAAGTGATTAAGTGATAAGTATTCTCTCATAACTCGTATGTCCGCACTTGACCTTTATAACTGCCTCCAGCCACCTTCATGTTATCTTGAGCATTTATTGGATCCTCAGCTGTAATATTCATCCCCCATATCCTGAGAGTTGTCTTGTCCAAACATCATTTAATAATATTTTAACATTTTTGAGATACATTGTAAAACATTTTATTTTTTTAAATTTCAAATGAAAGGTTCCTAGTTTTGCGTCTGTGCACACATACAAACGCCTGTCATTAGGACAGAGATCTCCAAGCCGTCTGTTTCCATGGATGTGGCTTATCTGTTTCTAAGCCATGCGGAAGTATGAATTATGAAGAAAAATACAATGAGAATTTTACAATTAGTTTGAGAGTTGCATTACTATAAGATAAATTTGAAAAGTGATGGTTTGGGTCTGTGGGACGTGCATTGCTAAATAGTGAATGGAACTTGGCGGTTAAAAGTATCCTGATACCTGCATCTGCGATGCCGAGTTCTGCCGCACCTCTGCTCTCGTCTACAGGGCCGTCTTTCATGTACTGTCCTGGCAATCCTGATGGAAGCTGTAACAGGAAGTAATGTTGTAGATGAAGGCATGTTACATATGTACAGCCAAATACAGCCCGAAGCTTAAGATATAAAGCAAATAACAGTATGTACAATATGTGCTCCAAATAGAGCAAAGTAAACTGTGACAACAATTCAACCATTCCTGCTGTTATTAATGACCCCTGACCTTTTTTGAGCGCCTTGCTGCCTTCCTGCGAATGCGGAGTCTGGTGCGGTTGGGCCCCTCAGCTGCATCCTGCACCCAGCCCTGGTTGATGAAGACTCCTGGACCAGGGCCAAACAGCCCCCTCTCACGAAGCAAGTCCTCCTCTGTCCTCAGCCACTGAGCAGCCATTAGCTCATTCTCATAGTGAAGCGCCTGCACAGGACACAACAACCCAATCATCACGCATTCCAAGTGAGCAGCATGGTGATTTGAATCTTTTTCCCAAGTGTAATATAAATTATATGCTCAGGTTGTGAGCTCTAATCCATATGATCTTGAATTGTCATTCACTGTAGTTATGTCAAGACAAGATTCTGCCAAACCTGCATGTGATTCTTCAACAAGGTCTCGAACATCTCTTCAGCGATCTTTCTATGGACTTCTAAGTCTGCCAGAAATGTCTTTGAGAAAAAGATAAGAATTATAAGGACTTATTTGTTGTAAATTACACATCCAGGAAGCTATTTTGCATGTATACAGTTAACAATTACATTTCATAAACTGCATTCATCACGCAAACAAGCTAGTGGCTACTGAAACCTACAATAACCCCGGCTCCAAATGCAATCGCGTGTTCTCAGTGTGTAGTAATTAAGTTAAAGTATAATATCAGCACAGTGTGAAGTGGCCGCTGGCCCTGTGCCACAACATGTGCCCAGCTGATATATTACACTGATTGGCATTAGCCCTTCAGGAGGCCTGTGTACAATGTCATTAATGCATTCAGGCTAATATTTACTTAAAGAGTCATCAAGTTAATCATCACAGTGGTCTCCTCTCCAAGAAACTACGAGACCTCATTGTAAAGCTTGACTCAGGAAGAGAGTTAACTCCCCCTCAGAGACGGGTACTGAACCCTGCATCCTTCGCCGCTCAACTTGATACAACGATGCATCCTTTAGGCAAAGGCAGTGAAGTGCAAGCAACAATTCTGATGAGAGAAGCTTCTTTGGGGACAAACACATGTGGCAAAATTTTTTGGTAATTTAAAATACCAAATAAATCTATTAATAGACGTCTGACCAGAAAGTGCAGCGAAAACAAACCAGCCTTTAGAGAACAAACATTTCCAAATTTAAACAATTCAGTTCCTAAAATCTGATGGAATAATATTATATAAATTGTAAAAAAAAAAAAAAGTCTAAATAAATTAATAAAACCTTTAAACTACTCAATGACTAGTCACCAAATTAGCAAGAAAAGGAAAATCACCGTTGTATGGATGGACAGGAGAATTTGGACGTGTTACAAAGTTAAATTCACAGAAGCAATTATAGCTTCATTTTCACGGATAAGCACTGAATCATCTAATCGTATTCCTTTATTTAGAGAATCATAAGTAGTATATAGCATTAATTACCCTATTTACCAAACACAAAAACTTATTGGCCTCTTAAATGTGCCACATTAAATAGCAACCCCTCTGCAATAATCATCACACTGATTTACATTTTAATTATTTTCCAGGGATAAAAAAAAAAAAAAAAACATCACCTTGATAACATAATGTCAGCTTCATTCTGAGACATTGCTGAATGTGTAATAAACTTAACTTGATCATTAGACCATGTTAATTATCTTTCTGTTAGGAAGATATAATTATGCTGCCAGGAAATTTCTGACATTAATTGAGAGAAAAGCTGGAGCTGTGCTGTAAGGAGGAAGTGACATGGATATCACTGAGCATGTCCGAAAGACGTCCTACAATGTGCTGGAACTTTTATAGTCTTCAATATAAAGAAATACATTTAAAGAAATTATTCAGAAATGTATAAAAATGCAAAGTCAATTTAGATGCTAGATGATTTAAGATTTAAGTCAAATCAAAACATATGACTTTATATAGTATAAGGCTGTTACCAAACTGTAACGAGAAAACTATATCAATTCATAACTTTACTTGTTGTTTTAACACTAGCATGACAGATAGACTAAAAAACGAAATGACTCTTTGCCCAAATTCTTCATAGTACCTATCTGAGAGGAACAATTCATCAAAGCAGTTGATAGGCTGTCAGGAGTTGATATGATAAAATATAACACAAAATGAATAATGTTTTCATCAGATTGTGACTGCCTATAATTACCACCCCTGTTTTTGAGCTGGAGACGGAGACGCCAGCAGTTGCACAGAAACGGTAATTTCATGCCTTGTGCCTGAGTAATATCTCTGTGCATCCTTTTCCAGATGGCGACGTCTTCAACGGTGGGGACTAATGATGTGGGCCGAGTTTCAGGGGGAAAAACAACAATAACAGCGTCTTTAACCTTCACCAGCAAACGCAATGTTCTACCAAGTGTTCCCGTGGAAAAAATTAACAAATATCAATTACATTGCCCACTGAGGTGTACTCAGCTGTAATGATCCAAATTGATTTCGAAGACGGATTGAGACAGTGCCACAGGCTAGGTTGAGACTGCTGGGTGTGGTGACTTTGGGAAGGTGGTAGGGCGCAGTGTCACTGGGATAAGCACCTGTGAATAAGCTCTCACTTAATAAAATGTAATCTGCTCGTTCAGGTAACACAGGGGTCCACAAAATCTCTCGAACCTGTTTGATCAGATTATAAAAAGAGCCAAACTGGTGTATCGTACCTCCACGATAGAGTCTGTGTCTGTTCCTGGTGTCCTCTGAGGTGGGCGACTGCTTAGAATACTTATCTTTCTCTGGCCAATATTTAGCTTCTTCTTCTGAGCGTCTGAAGAGAGAATGGTTAATCTGAGTCATTAAGTAGCTTCACTGCTTTATAGAGTACATTTTTATCATGATGGTGTTTAGTCTAAAGACAGAGGAAAATCAAATATCTAAAATCATGCTACTAAAAGGTCTTTAGGTAAAAAAGGAGGGAGAAAGACTGACCTATAAAAACCTGCCAGGATTTCATGGCTATCTCCTCCCATAGAGGGCTCACATCACTCATAGAGACCAGGGTCTCCTTTCCTGCCTGCTTGGCTGAAAGGTCAATCTTATAGGCTTCCTCTAGTGCGTGTCTTCGCTCCTGCATGACTATATCCCACGTGCTTTCCACAAGCTTCAACAGCTCAGACTCCACTGCACAAGTAACAATAAAAAAAATATATATAAAAACCTTATACATGATGACTCATCTGGGCAGAATGCAGTTGACTTATATGGAAAAAGCCCAACTCACCCTCTGCTGAATTAGGGATGTCAACTGGGGCCATCGCTCGGTTGTTCTTGTGGGGGAAAAGATGTCGCCAAATTTTTCTGGAAGTTTTCTTATGCATTTCACAGCCGAATCCCTCGGGAAAACTGAGAGAGCGGAATAACACTACTGTCAGCACTGACTTTAATTATCTATTGCAGTCATTATGTTTTATTTTTAATATTATTGCCCTTGACACCACAGCGCTGTTGAATTCTCAATTCTGATTGGTCAAAAGGTGTTGATTCTTTTTTTTTTATAACAGAATATCTCTTGCTGTAGTTTCGGCTGTGAGGCAAATCACAGGTTTATATTATTGTGCTTATACAATACTATACACAATTATACGATTACACAATATTATTGTGCTTCTACAGTAACAACCTTCATAGGATATTGTATGGTGGATGCTCCATATAAACAGAATAAAACTCTGTGTATTTGTTGAAATAATGAATCTTTCTGTAAGGAGATGTTTATTTAACATTTTGGAAGGTTGAGGTCTTCAGGACGGGGGGTTTTGTGATTTCTCTGTAACATGATGAGCTTTTTTTATTAACTTAAATGTGAGGGAATGATGGATAACACAAATAGTAACAGCACCTAAATTGTTTCAATGTTCCACATGATGTAACAACAATGAATAAAAAGTACAACATGCCATTCTTTAATAATAAAAAAATGGTTGTTGTTTGAAGATTGCTGTGGTATAAGAGCAATAAAACACTTCAAGATGTGCTGCTATTAAAAAAAAAATCACATCACACCACCATGTTGATTATTTTCCATTACCAGCACACTTCATTGTTTTATTCCTTAGTTATTATAACTGTTATAGAATAATCTTTGTTTTAATATTTGTTGTTGTTTGTCTGCCTGTGATAAGACTAGCATGGAAATTGCTTGACCTTCCTGAGCGGATGAGCAGAAGGCAGTGCAGCAGGCAGCTGATAAAGTGGACATTGGAATTGTAGGTAGCCATGATGATGTCCCAATGCTGCTGCAGCACGTGGAGGGTCCTGAGGATAAGCTCCTTCTCAGCTGGGGCCTGCCTGGGACGGGACAGGAAGTACAGCACGGCCCTATTCAAGCTCTTATATAGCACGGAGACTGTGGTCTCGCGCTGAGGCTGCCTTCTCTCCAGCGCCTGCCAGAGACACAGGATTTCATAAAACATTGCAACAGTCTACAGGAATCAGAAACCATGTCAGTATCAGATAACACACTCACCACGGCTATCTGCTCGACTAAAAAGACCAGCAGATTTTCTGGATCCACCACAAACATGCCATTATAGAGTTTCTCCACCAGCATCTTGCTGAAGAAAGCGACATTCTCAGACAGTATGGTAAACTTCCCCTCTGAGCTGTATTTGGATGAATCTGAAAGTACAATCCAAATAAAGCGCTTCTGAAGAGCAGTGCACAGTCCGTATTTAATGACAAGTTATGGATTCATAAAAAAAGACAACACAGAAAAAAGCAATGGGCAGAAATATTTAAAATTCTATTATTAATGAGAAGTCTGTATCAGAAATGCAAGTAAAGAGTATACATTTAAATCAAGACTCAACATTTCAGTATTTTCTCAAAAACAAAAAAATAAAAAAGCCTGATTAGGAACTAGGACTTTACCATCTCTGGCTACATGTGTAGACTGACCCCCTTCTTGGCCGGTTATATGGATAATGTCCATCAGAAACTCTAACAGCTCACTCTGAAAGCTCTGCTTCTGCTCCTGACACACGTTGTCTGGAGAGAACTGAAAATACACCAGTACAGTAGTGAAACAACTACAAAAACACATGCAGACTGACATTTGCAACTTTAACACACCATATGCTAAGTCAATCCCCATTGCTTGTAATTATAATGTCACGTTAGCCAGCTTTGCGAAACACAGAGCCTTCCGCTGGGGTGCAGACGTGCATTCAGTGCACGTCCCTGAAAACTGGGCAAAGAGTGGCACCTTATGGACAAAAGAGTTTACACACTGAACCAGAAGCTAGACAATGATTACACAAATCATTTGCTCGTGTAAGTAAAAAAAATCATATGAACTTCAAGCAAAGAAATTCAGATATACAATTTCATAAATTAAAAACAAATAAGCAAAAGAATTAATTATTCATTTGATCTTGCATTTGAATTCACAACTTGAATAATAAACTAGGCATGGGGGACTCTGCTATCCGTCTATGCTCACCTCCAGCAGCTGGATGAAGGGGTGATGCTGGTCTTTGGCAGGGATGTTTATGAGGTTATCCATCAACAGGATGCGGATGAAGTCACACACCTGCTTCCTCGCAGGGTGTGACAGGCGAGGAGCTGATGTGTCCACAGCATCCTCATTACTCTGAGGACCTGCAGTGCTCTGTGTATACAAATAGCATGTTAATCCATTAGCTAACTTAGTTATATTACCTCAGTGCATAACATTTTTTATTGCATCCTAATTCAGTGTGCAACAAGCATGGAGAGTACATGGTCCTTGTGTCTGACCTCAGTGATTTCAGTAGGGAAAACTGCACTGGCCAGGGAGTTAAGGAAGTCAGAGGAGGCCCACAGAGCATCTCGTGGAAAGTTGCTGTGGACCAAGCAGAGGAACTGCATCACACTTCCTGGGTACTGGACATCCCAGCTATCTTCACTTTCTGTTATGGGCTTTTTGGGGAAATGAATGCACAAAGGGATAAGTAATAATTAAGTATATAAAACATTTGCAACACAGAGTGTATACAGTCAATAAAAAAGTATTGACATTTCACACCTTACAAATGATCATCTTGACCAGTTCAATAAGGACACAGGCTGCCTCTGTGCACAGCTGGACTCCCTGCTCATTAGCAGAGCTGTCAATCACACTCTGGAGCATGCTGTCAAGATCCACCTGGATTCAAAATGCATGTAAATAAAACCAACTGTTTAAATTACAGCTGAGTGGAATGTTTGCTTTTAAGTGAAAATAGAAGAAAATGTAATTCTATTCTACAAAAACCACCAAAACCATATATATATATATATATATATATATATATATATATATATATATATATTAATTTCCTCAAAACAATGTACAACTACTTCAGTTCACTTCCACTAAGAAAAATGTCAAGTAACCCATTTTAACAGTGTACACTATATAAGGTTTGTGGACAGCTGACCTTCACACCCATATGTGGGCCTTCCTCAAACTGTTGCCACAAAGGTAGAAGCACATAATTGTATGAGATGTTTTTGTATGCTGTAGTACTATAATTTCCCTTCACTGGAACTAAGGGGCCCAATATGTCCCAGCATGACAATGCCCCTGTGCACAAAGCGAGCTCCATGAAGACATGGATTGACAAAGTTGGAGTGGAAGAATTTGAGTTTATTTATGGCAATGTTACATTAAAACCACTTCAGTTCAACAGTTACCTGTCCATCAGGTACATGGAAGTCTGATTTTCCAAAAAGCAGTGCAGCAAAAGCTCCATATATCTGTGGAAGGCTGATATGATTGAGCAGCAGTCTGGGCAGCACTGTAAATCCGGGGACTGTGCCACTCAAACACCCATATGACCAGGAGCGCATCAGAAACTTATCTGAGGAAAATGGTGACACGTCAGGAAAGAACAAAAGGTTAATGCTAAATCTATTACGATTTTTTGGTGATTGCTAACATGACTGACTGACTGACTTACATTTTAGCAGTGAGACAAAGCAATGAGGAACAGAAAAGCACCTGTTTGTTACTGTCCAGTGGTGTAATGCAATTATTTGAATATTAGGTTGTACCTATGACACTTAGCAGCATGTGCATGTTTTCCACTAAGGTTCCTGAAGATACAGCTTCTTTGAACTTGGCTCGTATGTTCTGATGTGACAGAAAGTAGACAAGCATCTTAAGAACCAATAGCACTGTGCTGGAGTGGATGTGTCCCTGTAGGAACAGGAGGAACCAGTCCGAGCCCAGTATGAAGAACACTTCCTCCTGCTCACTGCAAGAGACATGAGCACATCAGACGAACAAGATTCACTTATAAGGATGATGTTAACAAGTCTTCATTGCTGCACACTTACTTGTTAGGAAGAGGTGTGTCAGAGAAGATTAGCGAAGACAGCACCTCAAGCAGCTGGTTCCTGATCCAGATGGTTCTTCCAGGTGTTTGGCTCAAGGCTAGACAGAAGTTCAGACAAATCATTACCGAAAGAAAAACATGTCGACTTCAATACTGAACAACATATTGTTGAAAATGCAATATTGTAATAATGGCATGTCAGGTTTACTTTTGATGGCTCTTACCTTGAGACAGATCTTCACAAATTACAAAAGGAAAAGCTGTCTTCTCATTGACAGTTGGGGGCAACAGGGTATGTATTAAGAAAAGTCCAAGTCTGGAGGAACAAACACAATATCAGTCCAGAGCATAACATTTTTCAATCGCATTTATCAATCTAGTAAAGTTGTGTGTAAAATATTTTCATAGGCCAAACCAAACTGAATAGTTTCAGTAATTTTCTTTGTACTCACACTGAGTATTCTTTTGGAGGACACCATTTGTTTTGTCCTAATTTCATATCTTATTTGTGTTAAATTGTGTTTTGGATTGCTTTCTTTCAAGCCATTAATATGAAACAACTGGGTTTCACAAAATGTTCTTTAAAATGAAAGAACAAACAAGTTAAACTTGGTGCCACAATCCGTATATAGATTTGCAGGACCTTACACGAGTTATACAATTTCAAGCCAATCAATCAAGGTTTACATGACTGAGTTTACTTATACTATGTATGTTTGCACCAACTCAGGAGATCATGTAGGCTATGATTGTTTTTCTGAATGAATTAGATTCGTATGAATACCACATTACTTTTGTAAATGCTCCTGCAAATGATTTATGGCTAAATAATTGTGTACAAATTATGATAAATTAGACTCAATATTATTGGGCACTATAAATGTTTAGGATTTGGATTTCAGAGTACTGTACCACTTTCACTGATAAGTTGGCATGAAACAACCGAGCAATATATTTTGAAACTGATTATATATCACTTTTCAACCAACCACACTGTGTAGGCGTTAACACGAACACTACTGCTCATAAGCCTGGAGTCAATGTGTTCAAATATATAAAACAGTTTAAATACTTTTTATTTTTTTGTCCATTTACAAAATTGACAAACAGAATTTTAAGCCTTCGAATAGACTCTTTTCATGCCTGTGAATGTCTTTGGGGTTGAAGTGCTTTTGTAACAGGCATGTGATGATGGTGCAAATGACAGTGACTTTTCTATGAGTCACAGTGGGATCCTGCAGCAAGAAAAGGAGCTTGGTCATCAGATCGAGATTGTGTATGGCCTCTGCATTCTGTGGATCTCCGCTGGAAAAGATTTACACATCAGTCATACGATGATGGTTTAATCATATTGAGTCAAAAGTCAAGCAAGCAGCCCTGGCACAGTGCTATAACACTATGTTTCCTGTTTATGGGCTATGCATGAGTGGAAAGAGGAAGCGAAACCGTACTCTGTACCCTACAAATCAATACGTATTTACACAAGGCCCTGACAAGTGAACGTACAGGGACTGTATATGTTAGGGTAGCATACCTTGATGATTTCATGATTTCAACAAAATGGTTTAAAACAGATAGATCAAGACTTTCTGGAGCCTTCTGCCAGACCTAAAGCAAGACAAATGAATCAGGAGATGTTTAATATTCCCATGAGTGAGGAAACTGAATACAGATCATAAATAGATAAATTCACAAACTCTAAGAAAGATAAACATAAAGATACCTCAAAGTTACAGAGGATGCCCTGAAGAGCAGTGAGGTCATGGACATACACACTTCCTGTTCCCAGCTCCACAGTGCCCACTATGGCCAACATCAGCTGGAATGTCCTGCTGCTGATTAGGTGAGCCTTCATTTTCAGGAGGAAGGCAAGAAGCTGCAGAAGGACAAACTGACTATTACAAGCTAAATTAAAATACATACGATATACAGTAAATATAGTTCTTTGGATGAATCAAAAATAAAAGCATTTGCAACTTTTTTGTTTGTTAGCACACCCTTTCTATAGAAATGCAAGCATTTTTTAGCACTTTCAACATCATAATCAGACTTTTTTCAGTATTTTGCATATGAGCATTTAAGCTCACATGGCTTTAGCACTTTTATTATTATTATTATTATTATTATTATTATTATTATTATTATTATTATTTCTTTTTATTTTTTTCAATCCTCTACAACATTATCATGTCTTTGTGGGATTTCTGGCACAAATTATAAATTCCATGACTTTGTTCATTATTATCAAATCTGATTAAATGAATCAACAATGAAGCATATTGAAAAATATAATAATAATAATAATAATAATAATAATAATAATAATAATAATAATAATAATAATAATAATAATAAAATCTAACTTTTTTTAACATTTCCATTTCCAAACACTGCTCTCTGTTTTAATTCAGGAAAACCCCCTCACACTCGTGTGCTACCTTATAGCCACTGATGCGTTTCATCTCTTGTTTCATCATTGGATTTGTGTCTAATACAGATAGCAGAACTTTGACAGCTGCATACAGAGAACTATCATCCGTCGCCATTGCAACCAGGCTGAGAACAACTGCAGGTCCTCCAATGTGCTGAAAACTGCTGGAAGCGGTGTTTGACGTAAACGTCCTCACTCCTGCAAGGCAAGTTAACAAATGTAAATAAAAGTAAAATCAGGTAATGACTGTATTTGAAGGTCATATTAGTAAGCACTAATAGTAGTAAGCACTAGTAGTATACACTCTCACCGAAATGACCAACCAGGGCGGCCCCGATAGTTCTAGCAGTTCCACTGAGGTGCTGACAGATATTTCGAGCCAGAAAGACAGGAGTGGTGTTATCCCGTGATGGAATGCCCATCTACAAGTTAATGCATCATATTTCTGTTATTAATAATCTTCATAAAGTATCATTTAAACAAAGCCAGAATTGATCAAATAGCAGCACCTCTTTGGCAATCAGACGGCAGTCCACCTCATTGTACTGATCTCTGATCTCTGCTACAGTAGTGACGGTAGCCACTGCTGGGTTTATCCCGAACGAGATCCTCTCTGGAGGAACTATCCTCACTGGAGAAAACTCTAATTTTCCATTAGCTGATAAAAGACATGACCACATACACCATTATGTATATTCTTCACCACAAGAGAACAATAAAATAATTTTATTGTATAAAAATGTAGTTTCACATTCAAAGAGAAAATGTAAAAAAAATTCTGCAAATATTACAAAAAAGCTACTTTTTACCCACATTGAGCATCAAGTGCAAGGTAACTTCCCAGGTACCTAGTGCCTTGTGCATACATGATCTCTACAGAATCAGAGCTCAAGACTTCCTCAAAGAAATATGTAGGACCGACGCGCCAAACCAGAGCTGCATGCTGCTTCCATATAGGGGGAGTCCCAATAATTCCACACACATCAATGACCGCTGATGCATCCATTGCTATGCATGGACCCGGGAATGGCTGAATATACCGCATCTATCAAAAGAGAGACCATATACTGAGATTTAATTCAGTAACAAATCAAATAATAAATAAACACTAAAAAGACAACAGAATGAACACATAACTACAACATTTAAACAAACCTTTGATGCCCCAATCATCTCTCCATTCAGATAAGCGGTTACTTTGCAGCTCTTTTTGATGTCTTTGGCCATAGTAACAACAAGGTGATGCCATAAACCTGGCATCAGCTGTTTGGAGCACTTAAAGCGCACAGTAGTTGGCATGGCAGTAGGTGTCCCTGGCATTGGCTCCATCATGTCTGGGAACCAAATATTATTAGAAGTATAATCTAATTCAAATTTGACTTGAATAGTAAGACTCTGACAGCTTAGTGATATCACTATGAGGTCTTATGTTGCTAATTTTCACAATAATGGAAGGAAAGGGAGTTATCACCTAAGAACTGGTAAGCCTCCTCCTCAGTGGTGATCACCAGGCAGCCATCAGAGGAGGAGATGCTGACTGACAGGCAGCTGAAGTGCTGTTCTGCACGAGACATGTGGCGCACCACTGTCAGCAAACGCACCGGGTGAGAGTCACAGGCTGAGCTGAATCTGCTGATCAGAAACCAGCAGGAGAAAGACAGACCAGCAGAGGGAGGAAAACCCCGGCAGTCTGAGAAGCAAACACAACAGAGGTGATCACTTCCTGTTTGGTTGACATGTTTCTGATGACATGCTAATGTCCACTCTTAACCCAAGAAAACTTAGACTTATTTCAGATTCGGTCAAATTGCTTGAAATCTTCGTTAAATTTGAATAGAATCCATGTTACTGTCTGGGTTTGTGTTGCATAGTCAAAGCTATGAAAAATTCAAAAGACTTGAATTTTTGTAATTCAAAAGAATGCTGATCTAGGAACGAAACAACATTTCTCACCACCACCGATGCCTCCTGTGGAGACGGAGTCAGCACTGACACCTTTCACTGTGGCAAGAGATGGAAGAAATAGGCATCTGGAAATATAGAAAAAGCCATGATCATTGTGGAATGTATACATAGATTACATAGATGTAGCAAGGTCCATTTTAGTTATCAACTAAATAAAACTCAACACAACACAACCAGTGATTTGAGATAGAAGGGTGCTGGAACCCACCCATATCCGCTGTCAGTCATGTCAAACTCCACAAATGATGGAGAAACAGACACTTTGTGAGGCCGGAAGCTCCGCGGTGACGTTATTGAAACAAGGCTAATAATCTGGTGAAGAGGAACAGGTCTCCTACTTGTTGATGCAGTGTTCAGTAAGCTAAAACTCCTTTTCAGAGTCCGTCTGTCCTTTTCAGAACCTGTCTTTTCACCTTCTGCAAAATCTTCTCTGCCATCGTTAGCACAGTGTCCTGGAATAAATAAAATACAACATTTAAGCCAGTTTGCTAACCTAAAGTGTATGCTAATGCTACCTGATAAAACAGGTACTAAAAAGGGAAGTCTTTAATATCATGTACCATTAGAGAGTGGATTTTGGTGTGGTGGGTCATCCTCTGAGACAGGGGAAGAAGTACATTCTTCAGTACTACATGTAAAGGAAGCTTGTAAACACAGGAACTGTCTGGGATAAAAAAAAAGCAAGTACAGCAAATAAATGAGATATCAAATTATCAAACAATATGAACCAAAAGAGAACATGTTAACGATTGAACATACTCTGCATTTTCTAAACCACTTTGAGACCAACCTGAGGGACTTATGGTCTATAGATTGAGAGGCAAGTTTTTCCAGGATGCGCACCACAGGCAGATGCAGTGAGTGTGTGCTGTTACTGAGGATGTCCCTGCAGTGACTCAGCAGGGTTTCCAGCAGGCCGGACTCGCACATGATCTGCCTGTTCCGCTCAGACTTCACCAGAGACTGCACATGATGGGCCACAGCTAACTGAAGCTCAACAGACAGCTGGAGGGGAATACCAACAACACAATAACGTGCCTGTACAACTTCTCATGTGGGTATTCTACTTTAAGGCTGGGTGATTATATTTGCATGGGCATTTATTCTTTGGCAAGTGCTTTTGTCCAACGAAATCATCTTGGCATTCCGAAATGATAACCTTCCAGTCACTAAATCGAAGCCAGTACCATTAGGCTATGGTTTTCCAGTATATTTTAATATTAAAATTACTAACCTGAGGGTTACTGGGGCAGTAGATATGAGGCAGTAGAGTCATGATGACCTTAATTGCTCCAGGGTGCAGTATTGTGTGATCACATGAAAACCTGAACAGATATAAATTTCTCATCAATCTTTTCACTAATGCTAAAAAAAACCTTCTATGCTACCTATCTAAGCTTCAATTCAAGCCCAAATATTATGCCACTAGCCTGTACATTTACACCATTTGCAAGACTCCCTTATCCAGAGTGACCTACAGAATTGTACTGTAATCTCCATTAAAAAAATAATAATATAGACATGAAAACCAATACAAACAATATCTATCTAACACTAGTTAGCTAACTTGCTAACAAAAATGAACCTGACATTATTGAACTCGCTAACAACAGTTTTATTTCGGGTCATTGTTTTGTAGCTTGCTAGAATTTTTGTGAAACAGTACCAAACCTGGTGTAATGTAAAAATGAATGTAATGGTAGATTGGTTTGTTACCTAGCATTATCCAGCTAATTAATGAAAAAATAAATCTGATGTTAGCAAACTAGCTAGCTCTACCTAGATAATTTTTTAGCTGTTGCTTTGTTTTGGAGCTCGCTGCTGAAAATGATACAGTAGGAAAATGAACACTCATTCCTGATTCATATGCCACCCGTGTACCATACAAGGCCGGCCTGTGGAAAAGCCATATAAATCTGTGGTGAAAGATCATTCAGGCAGCAATGGAAACATCATTATTTTCTATATTACATAAAAGGGAACAATGAATTTCCCCATTTTTTAACTGACGGGGTCTGAAATTTTACTGTGGTGGCCGCCACAAAAATTCCATTGTGGAAAAACAGAGAAAAATGATGGTGTCAGTGTGGTGATGATCATTGCTAGGCTCTTGTTTGTTACGTAGCTAGTTCAGATTTCAGTAAGATTATCAGAGGTTATCAGAACAGACAAAAATACTGTTGTCTATAAAGTTGATTATTTGAAAGTTGAATGTTTGGTATTTAAAATTCTGCACAAGGCACATAAAATGAGAATTCATACTTGATTTTCATTTTAAGCACGGTTGAACAAAAAATACACATTTCACCAAATTTAAAAAAGAAGCAAAATTCAAGACCTGTGCAAACTTTGTATTTGAGAAGCCTATGTTTTAGCCAAATAAAGTGGTTATCAATGGTTTGCATTTATAACACTGTTATGAAGCACTGTATATGTTGTACAACTTCACTTATTCATGTCAGCTAAACACATGTGAATTAAACTGATACTTCATACAACATTTCTTAAAGGTTTATAAATGTGCTGTTAGTAAGAACAAAATAATAACTTGCAAGATAAGGATAAGAATGCACAGTAATAGTCACCACACAATGATAATTACAGCTCAGTTTTTTTTCTCTTTTTGATGTTAAGACAAGGTCACAAACTGCATAAAACCTCTACTGTCCCATTTGACATAAGCTTTTCATAAATCTTGCGGCATTTCTTTCTAAATGATTCATGCGGCATTTACGAATGTGTTATGAAGGTCCAGTGTAAGAAACTTCCAAATATAAGTCTTACAAAAGGAAGCAACATATCTGTGCTCTTTCACAACTTTACTGTTGTGCAGCGGATGGAAGGGGGGTATGTAAATCATGTGCCATGTTGATGAAACCTCTTGGCAACCTCAAGTGCTTTGTCAGACAGTACAAAGAGCTGGTAGCGACATTAGCCATCTGGCACTACACCACAGCCGCACAAACATGGCACTCTGCCTGCTAGCCAAATCAGCAACCTCATAATTTCTACACTGCAAAATATGGCATGCTGCTAATCATATCATGAAAGCAATCAATAGCCCTTACCTCCCTGACTGTACAGTCACAGACGAGATAGAGAGAGCTGCTTTTCTGATCCGCCCCTGAAAGTCGTCCTCCCCTGTCTTGTGGCCCGTGACATCCTGCTGATTCTCCTCAATTTCTGTAGACTCCTTTAGCTCATCGCACAGATCTATAGCCATGCTGATCCCTGTCCCAAAGTGCTCCAGAAAGTCCAGCACTCTTATGCAGTCTTGCAGTGGTGCAGGAAGAGGACATCCAGAACATTCAGTCAACTTCAAAAAATCCTGGAAAGTCCTGTGGTCCTTGGTTGTGTCTAAATCCACCGTTTTGCCACCAAGGAAGCAGCCAATCTGCAGCAGGGCCTCAGCCAGCCTCTCATAGAGGTTGGTGGTGTGGAAGAAGTGAGCGTTGACAGGATGCAGGTGCACAGCCATCGCCATGGTGTGCAGTGTAAGCAGCAGCAGCTCCATCAGACCTTGGTGACTAAGAGAAGCCCACACGCCTACCGGCTGCTGCAGCAAAGAACCCTCCATGTCCACCAGCATGGAGAGCAGACCGGTGAAGCCACCAGCTGTGCGGAAAGCATTCCAGCTGTTTGGATTGTCAAGTACTTTCAGGATTGACTGGGAGTAAGTAAGAGATATATGGATATCAGTAAAAATATGCAGTTTGCTCAAGCACATCTTGTCTTGTGATCACAAATGTTGCAATTATCATAACTTTATTTACGTTTTCTCCAGGTAGGTCAACAGCCGAAACTGAGATGTGTTTAAAATGCACTGATAAATTATGTGTATAATTCCAAATTAGTTCAATCGTATCCATTTTACACCACTAATACATCATAAAGCTAATGTGCCCTAAAACAAAGCCCAAAACAATTAGCACTGGTACAAGTAAAATGAATAGCTGTAACACATTGCACACCATGGACAGGGTGAATCAAATTGTTATCTGTCTTCACCCAGTTACACTGTAATAGTCTGTAAGTTAGTATTCTTGGGCTTGAATGTAAAATATGGACATACAGTAACTGGTTAATTTGGTTACATTTAATTGGATTACTTTCACATTCCCTGATCTGATATTGCTCATAATTTTCAGTGTGTCACACCGCTGGGCTGCGATCCTAATCAAATTGAGCTCGAGTTAACACCGAAATGTATATTAGCAAATCAATCTGAATTTAGCTCTAATGCAATCAGAGTCCCAAAGGCTACAGTAATAAATTCTCATACCTATTATGCTTTAAACTTGTTATAATTTGTTACAATTAGAAATAAAAACTGAGTCTGGACACTGTAGTCCCTAAACTTTGAGCTCATTTCTGGACACAGACACTTCACAATCTCTATGAGTATAAATGAGAGAAAGTGAGTGAGACTGGAGAGAGAAGAGGACAAAATACAATAATGGCATGGAAGAATAGTTCAAACGATGACTAAATGACTTGACAAATCAGTGGGATAATATGAATGAAAAGCCATACATGTAGCAGGTCTTGTTTGAGTTGCAGTTCAGTCTCAGTTGAAGAGCAGAGAGCTCCTACAGCAGTGCTCATGTACTCCTCTGGGTTCATCTCGGACAACTGCTCCAGGATACACAGAGTTGGACTGCGGTACATTTCATCATCCAGGAAGATCTTTATGTAGGGAATCATCCCAGAGTCCCGTATAAACACTGATGCAGTGAAGAGAAGAAAAATATGTAATTATTCATTTGCATGCATATAATCTGAACTTATATTATATTCTGATGTTCACTGTATTTGCTTTCATTGTCCCAGATTGCTCCTGTGGAAACAAGTGACATGCGCATATTTGCTTTGGTTTTTGTTCTAGTCCTGTGTCTGCCCCTGTCCTATTGTTGTTTTTTCATTTCACTGTGTTGCCCTGTTTTGGTGAGTTCTTGATTAGTTTGCCTAAGTATACCCTGCTGTGAAGTCTCCTCATGCATATTTGTATTTTAAGTCCACATTTTGTTTTTCTAGTCCTGATTCTGTGTACTCCATGGTTTTGACCTTTGCCTGCTTTCCTCATTTATTGATTATGGATTGCTCTATGTTAACTCTGCCTACCTGTATTTTGACCCCCACCATGAACACTGTCTATGATTCCTGGATTGCCCACAATAGTAGCGTTATGCTGTGTACCCACACTTGAGTCTTGCTTCCTTCGTCCACATGTTACATTCAGCTGTTACAGTGACAAATACAAACTATTTTGCCTGTGCCATGTAAGACGTAAACATGCCTATGATCCTATCCAAAACAGCAACCTCATACCATTAGGAAACATATTTCAGGATACCTGTATTTCTGACGGATCTCATTGACAGAGCAGCAACTACATTTAACATGCTGGTGGTGAGCTGTCGCTCACAGTCTTCCATTCTCAGCTCCCCCTTATTCACTATACACAAAGGAAATAGCAGATCAGCACTGAGGACTTTAACAATCGTACACATTTACCTACATGTTATAGGCTTCACCTGAAATGCCAGCCTTCCTCAGTATCTTAGCTCGCCGTCTGAGCTCCACCAACAACAGATCCATCAACCCACCATCAATCAGCACATCAGACAGCAGGCAACTGCTCATCACCATGCCATGGAAACACTTCAGAGCCGCCATGCTAAAGGCCTGAGATGATCCTTCCTTTAGCACAGCCTGCACCTTCCGCAATGTATCGTGAGGGATGTAGGAAAGCTGAAAGACCACAGTCTCTAGAAGCTTAAAGAAGAAGCTGTGCACAGTTGCTGGCTTCTGCCATGTGCTATCAGCCAGCTGGGCCAGACACTGCAGTGTCCACTCCAGCAGGAAAAAGTTGGCCTTGTCCCATGACCAAATCGTGTGGATCGTGCTCAGGATTTGACTGCAGGTCAGCGCGCTGCCTGAACGCAAGAACGAGCACTGAAGGATCTGAAAAGCTCTGAGGTTCTTCACTGCTGTTCCTGGACAATTAAATCATACACTTGTATTAAAAAAATCAATTATTAAGGCTTAATTCTTAATAATGAAAGTCATTAAAGAATTTTTATGAGCCATTGTGTAGCCCTGTGTCAGAGAATAGCACAAAAGCACACATGTTACTACACTCTCGCCTTTGCTTTCAAAAGAAGTAATGTTATTATATCGATGCTATTTTGGCACAGCCAGAAAGTGATTTACATCTACTGAGAGAGTGTCATGACATTACAAATACCTCTGTGCCTGTATACACATGAAACTCTGCATTTAAATTAAATTACACTCTTATAGATTGATTGAAACTATGTTATTTGATACATGTGAAGAAACATCATGGAGGTCTATAATCAAGTGTGTATATAATTCTGTCAAAAGGTTAAAAAAGACCGCTTTTCTCACTAGGCAAAATGCACTGATGTTTATGGTAAATAAATCTATAAGTGGAGAGGTAATACGATTGAATTTCACCCTTAATTAAAATCACATCAGGGCCAAATGGAATCAAGCTAAAAAAAAAAGGGCCACGTTTCCTTCTCTCTGGAGTGAGGTGCTCTGCTTGGTGATGAATGGTGGACTGTGATATGGAGGAGGAGAATGGATGTCGGGGCATCTTAAGTAGGTTAGAGAGGAGGGTTCTACTTCATCATGTTGGACATAATTACCTTTGCCTTTCTGTTAATGGGAGGTGATGGTGGGGAGATGCAGTGGTGAGTTCAGGATCTGTGGTGCATCCGTACCTGTGGTCAAAGGTGGGTCAAATTTAAAGCCTGGTGGCTGGGGGTTGTTGACACAGAGGGCCACCTTTATCTCAGCTTTGCCAAATAAAGTGAATGAGCCAATGAGATCCAGGAGGTCTTGCACCGGAGAAAAGTCCTCCTCTGACGTTTCCTCCTCACATCTGTAAAAGAAGAAAAGGTAAGCAGCTGAAAAAAAGGAGCAGTATCTAATGGTGCTATATTTTTTTCACACTATTGTTTAAAAAGGTGTATTTCAGTATGCTCATAAAAATAATAAATGGGAAAGTGAATTTTGTTATTAAGTTATCTTTTATCAGCTTAACTTTTATTTAGTTAAATTCAGCCAGGAAATCTTTGCAAATCTTGGCTGAGTGCAAAGAGTATGATTCACATAATTGTAGCATTAAATGTAATGTTTAGCTCACTGCCCTGTGACTGTGAATGTGCCTGTGTAAATGGCCATGTCCTGTGGAAGTGGGAGGTCTCATCCTGCAGTAACCTCATTGTGAATGATTTGACACTCAGAGTCAGAAAGATGGCCAACATAATGAGATTGAGTTTAATTTACCAATGATCTCATTATGACCTCCTTTATTATTTAACACAGCGGTATTCAGAGGAACTGGTAAGGGAACATGAGAGACAGTGGTGGAGGGAAAGCCTGAGTTTTTCTTTAGAGACCTTCCTTATAGCAGCTGCTCTATTCCTGAGAGGACCTTCTTGGATGTAGACAATCCCAAATCAACAATCAACACTATAAAAAAAATACTGCGAATTTTACAGCAATTTACTGGCAACCTGGGTTGCCAATAAAGTATTCTAAACCTGACAGTAAACAACTGTAAAACATACTTATAGTAAAATATTGTAATATCATACATAGTATAAAATAACTGAGTATGTTGATGCAGGATACAGCTGAGCTGAAATCCAATCAAGGCAGGTTGATGGTGCTGGGATTTGAACACCTTAGCTGCAACTCAAAGCCATAACCACTGAGCTACCACAGCTAGCACAACTAGCCTGCCCTGATTCATTGTGATCTTTTAGTAGTTGAATCAATGCAAGCTAGTTGTGGTGGTGTTGTGGTGTGGTTGTGGTGGGTCAGTGGTTAAGGCTTTAAGTCACAGCTCAGAAGACTACGTGTTCAAATCCCAGTGCCGTCATGGTTGGACAAGACCTGTAACCTGCATCAGTCAAATGAGCAAGTGTGCTGGGTTATGCGTCATTTTATATAACATTAAGATATTACAGTACTTTATTGTAAATATATTTTATAGCTGTAAATTTTACAGTACTTTACCAGCAACCCAAACTGCCAGGAAATTACTGTCGAATTTACAGCACTTTATTACAGTGAAACTATAATATGTAAATTCGCAACCTTAAATGTATCATGTTTTTGTTTTTTTCACAGTCTGATTAGTTATGTGGTTGCTCTATCAGAATGTTGTCCTCTATAAGAAGTGGAATGAGACATACCGAGCCATGATGGCCTGGAGGACAGTGTAGCCGTCATTGTTCTCAAACTCCTCAAAAAGTGCAGGGTTGTTTGGGTACGAGTCCTTCACAAAGCTGAACACATTCACAGCAACCTCAGCTAGAATCAGCCCATGGACCTGCTCACTCATTTTCAGCAGGTTCTGGATGCAGATCTTCATACAGTTTTTAGCTACACAGGAAAATAATGGGTAACACTTTACCTATGGGCAGTGTTCATACGGCTGGCTACATGATAACCACATAAACCCTTCATGAAAACTGGTATAAACCTACATAAACATTTAGAACCGTAAATACCAGTAAGCATCAGCTAACACAAAGGCTGCTTTTGCCATGTTTTGATGTTTTGATGACATAGGGCATACATTTTTGGTGACAGAAGGTTGTGTTCTGAGGCTTTTCAGGCTGATTTCCATTACAATGTCATAACAGCTGATTTTGTAGCTCAGTGCATCTCTGGAATGTCACAAGATGATGATGACAATGAAGTGACAGCTTGTCAGGCAAGGTTAATTGGAAAATCTGAATGTTTCGAAATACTGTATGCATCGCATGAGCTCCAAACTTGGTAAGAACAGCAACATGAAAATCTGCTGTATAACAGTGTATAATGCAGTTACATTCATTACACTGTAACAACACAGTTATGCATTCTTCTCTAATCCTTATGTAAAAAATATTTATTTCTGCTTTTAGGATTTTTTTATTAATAACTATAAGGATGTTTTGACACCATAATCATAGCATAATTTCTCTGACCCTTATGTAAAGTGAGTGTAATTTTGCTACTTATATGATTTTTGAATGTCTATGGGAATGCCATGTCTCTGTAATGACAGTCGAGTATTTTGTCTAACCCTTAATTACAGCTTGTTATCAGTTATATGTTGTCATCATGTGAGTCAGTTGTCATGATGTTCTAACATAAGCCAAACACAGAAAATGTCACAAGATAATGTTATGTCGTCACTTGGGTGTTATGACAACTTGACATCAAAATAATGTCAACATCAAAATAATTAAAAAAAAAAAGGTCTGTATGACATATGACATATATTAGACTTAGCCTTACCAAAAACACCTTAAAGTAAAGAATTACCAAATAAAGCAATGGTAAACAAATGGCTTTGTTGAAAACAATATATACAGTATCTATACTCTATATAAGACTTTAGGGTCTTATCAAATCAAGTAAATGATATTTACCATGTGACATTATCCATTTTCAGGCCAATGTTTTAAATCTCTCACTTAGTGAGTAAGTAATTGCTGACTTTTTCAACACATAGTCCCTTCAAAAAATTAAATTAGCAATGAGAGCACATCAAATAGACTCTGGAAGCATATGATCACAAACAGGCTTCATTTAATCAGAGTTGCTGATTTAAGTTATTTATCGTTTGAGAATCTTGAGCATCATGTGAAGGCAACTTAACATAGTCATTTTGAGAGACTGTGGTCCTATTCAACTATATACAACTGAAAAACATGAATATTTTTCTAGACCTCTACAGATTAAAGCTTACTCTGTTTGGAAAACTTTTAATCTAATAATATTAAGATGCTTGGAGCATACAGATGGATGAAAATCTATGCAAATGTACACAGTAAAAAATCTACATCTATAGAGAGATTAAATAATGGAAATATAATTAGTGCCCAAAGACAGAACAAGTGAAAATGTGTAGGTGTTTAAACAATTCTGCAAGCATAAACTCTTCCCTGAGTATAAAGCAAAGTAGCCTACAAGCTTGTGGCTCATGAAGTATGTGCTTGTGTGTGTATCAGATTGTTCGTGCGTGTGTGTGTGTGTGCACATGTGTATTATAGGGGAGGAGGGCTGACCTTGCAGTGCTGGAACTGTGTTTGGAACCTGGGCCGCTGATACAGCCCTGAGCACGCGGGAGACCTGTCTCCTCCATGAGGAGCTACACTGGTCCCACAGGGAGGTGAGAGCAATGATCACACACTGCAGCTCCTCTGTGTCCACCAGCTGTTCCACAAACCGCACCTGTCTGCACAGCTGCAGGATCACCTGAAGCGCACGGCACATACATGCTCAGCTCATATGTTGTATTAAAAATATACAATGTGCCTGATATTACAAAATCAGTACTGATTTACCTGAATTAATATGTCCTGGAATGAGCACTTTTCATCCTCCTGATCACAGGCTTTTTTAGCAGGAAGGGCTACAAACAGGTACAGGCACTTCACTAAAGCAGCGGCAAGTCCAGTGACAATTGCTGCATTCACTCCCTGTGGAAAACCAACTATTATCAGTTATGCTCTTTAAATAAAACACAGCATTTCTGATTTCAGTTTCAGTTTGATGGTGGAGCAGCCGCAACAAATGTAAAGTAAGGTTAAACAGATATTGTATAAAGTGTATGAGTAAAGTGAGTCTGTTTAAAAGCAATTTGTGGAAGAAAAACCAGAGAGTTCAAATGTGTACTGTGCTTAGGGGAACTAACCAATGAATGAACCTATGAGGACTTTCTACTGAGCAAAAAACAATGTTAGCATGTTATGAAGTACAAAAATCAAATACATGTTTAAAGAACTAAAGATCTTAAATCTTCCCAACTGTTATAACATTCCCAATTACTGAGTCTGTTATCCTTTTAACAGACACTGTGACATATTCCTCATATACCTGAACAGTTGTTATTCACGGCTTATAAATACTTATAGTGAGAACAAAACCTCAATGGCTTAAAATTATGATTCAACTGGTTGATGACTAATAGGATGAGCTTCTATTGTACTTCGCAATTCAAATTTCGCAATTCAGACTTTGCCTATATATTTAAATGAGATGATATCTCTCCAACCTCCTTTTTAATCGCTTAAAGTGATTAACACCTCCCCACGGATTTTCCAACAAACCCCTGAATGAATCAAAATAATCTAGCACCAAACTGAATCATGGTGAACACAGAGTAGTGTGAGTGAAGGAAACATGTCACATGCTGGTTAGTCATGTGGCAGGGCTTATCATGACGTAACTCCAGCATTAAAGATTAGAGAATGGCTCTCTTATTATTAATGTATACTTACAGCATCACTGGTAGACAAAAAAGACGTGACCTTTAACAGCAGCCATCCTATACATCTGCCATGTTCTGCCTGTTGAAAAAACTGCTCCAACTCATATCGTGCTTCCTCTGTTGGAAACAAAAATAGACACAATATAGAGCATAAATCTTTTTTTAATTCTTCAGTTATAATTTAAAGTAAAAGTGAAAGACTTCAGTTTTACAAGGTTACAACACTTTCGAATTCTATCTCATTTTTCACTCACTAGCTGATTGTGAAGGCATTCGTGGACTTTATTAGCTGCATTAAGAAGAAGCCTTGATTTGTAACATATACATTACAATGAAATTCTTTTCTTTGTATATCCCAGCTTGTTAGGAAGTTGGGGTCTGAGCAAAGGGTCAGCCAGGATACAGCAACCCTGAAGCAGAGATGGTTAAGAGCCTTGTAAAAGTCCCCAACTGTGGCAGCTGGCTGGTGCAGGGGCTTGAACCCCAACTTCCTGATCAGTAACCCAGGACCTTAACCATTGACCCACCACTGCTCAGTTGTTAAAGCAAAAATGCAAATCACTCTAGAGCTGTAACCCTCTAGGACTAGCGTCTGACACCCTGATTTAGGGTGAATAAAGCAATTTGGGATGACATTAACTGACATATTTGCACATAGTCTAATTGTTGATTACTACTATGTCATATGCATGAAAGGAAATGTGCACATTAACATTTGAATGATCTCTGTTTAGTCATATACTTCAGGATTGTGTAGAGAATAAATTTAAAACCTTATCTTCATGAAAAAGAGAAGCAGCCCTCTTCTCTGTAAATACACCAACACCTACTTTCAGTTACTCTTCTGATGTGCTATAAACATCCTCATTCCCACCCCCTCTGACACATGCCTGATGATGAGCTGAAACACAGTTAATCAATGCTAGTGGCTGACTTCCTTCGTCGGACTCCCATGGACGTCCAAAAAGACGGTGAGCGACGACATACACTTTGTGGTCACAGAGATGAACATGAGTTGCCAAAGTCTGGAGATCCAAGTCCTCAATGGCTTTACTGCTTTCACACACCTTACAGACAGCACAGACAATTACATTAATGTTTCTGAGGATCTGGTGAAAATATTTGAGCATATGAGCATGTCATGTCAAAGAAACAATTTCCACTTTCTGTGAATAACTTATCTTTGACAACTTATAATTGTTGTCACTATTAATTATAATGAATAGCCACATGGTATATGCACTTTAAAACTAATAATGGACTGTGTATAATTCTAAAGCAACTGTAATATTTATTAATAATTACATTTATAAAAACATTATAAATGAAACAGTTTCATGCCTCAAGTGAATAATATAGCAAATTATTCCTCATGATGGGTAAGTGTTACCCAACTTTCCTGATCTTAAACCTCAAAACTATTGTACATTGTTGCTTTAAAGGGAACAGCAGAAGCTTTCAACTCATGTTCAAAGCACTTTCAGACACACAGATGGACCTTTCATTTCTCTATTATATGAGCACAAGTATGAACACCTTCCATCGATGATTTCACATGACTTCTCCAAAAGAAGTGTTCTTTCAGTGGAGCTTAAAGCCCATATCTACCCTCTCTGTGTGGAATGCAGTTCTGCTGGTGTTTATTAACCCCTGTACTATGACTCAGGGGACATTTCTGAGAGTCTTCACCATTGATCAGTGTCTATAAGCCACATCAGTGGAGCTCACAAGATAACTTACACAGTCTCAAGTCTGTCTACTTTATAAATAACTAGACACACCTACAAACTTGACTCTAAACGAAGGTACTTCCACTCCCATGTTACATCCAATCAACACTGTACTATCCTTTATATGCAAAATATGTTGTTACTGCGGTCATGCTAATTCCAATGTTCACAAAGTGGAAGGATTTCCCTCATACTCTATTAAGCCAACATATAAGCTGATTTTCTTAACTGATGTGCGTAATTAGATTACCTTCTCCATCTCTTAGTGTGTTATTGTGTTGTTACCTGAATAAATATGGGCAGAAGGAGGAGAAGTTGCTCCTCTCTCTGTTCTGCTGTTGCTTTGGCCAGCTCTAGGAGCTGCTCTGCAAGAGCCGTGGCTGCATCCAGTCCCGTGCACGAGTCTCCCTTGTCCCCAGGCTCTATCTGAGTTTCATCACTCTTCAGCTCTGTGCTCTCTGCACTTTCCCCTGAGGCAGTCAACTCTCCGGTCTCCTTATTGATCCTCTCCATATCTCCACCAGGTTCCTTCAATAAACCGGTCACAGGATCACCTACACAAACAGCTCTTTTTGTAAACTTCTTCCTGTTTGAAGAGCTAGTAACCTCTGCCTGAGGAGGCTTAGAGAAACATTCAAGCATTACTTATTCCCCCCAGTGAACGGCGCAAAAGCATTATTACACAACCTAACACTGCAGGCACCATTGTTTGTTAATCCTCATTTCACAAGATGACAATTAATCCTTTGATGTTGCATGCTTCTTGAGCTTAAGGGAGGATAATTCGCACTAAAAAAAAGATCTTCATTACAGCAGCTATAGAGAACCCTCAACTGTCCAATTACGGGTCGAAAACGTGTAGTACTCATTGTAGTTCACATTATTTATATGTACATACTACCCTTATATATGTCGGAATATATGCCATTTACAGTCATTCTGTAGTTCCTTGTTTATAGTTTCTCTTTAGTTCTACCTCCGCATGCCACAGCACTTGACCGTCCCAACCCAACATACCGTTTTCGTGTAAGGAGTAAGGTGTGGTCGATTTATACTGTCTATCGTACGTGATGACAGGTAATATAAAGCTCTGCACCGTACTTAGTTAGCATACAGCTCATTTGCAACTCGTTTTACCAGAGCTTCTAAAAGGTTTCTGTAACTTACCTATTGTTTGGTGGGAGGCATCACCTTTTGCCTTCAGGATAGTGAAGTCCAACTGAGGCAAGGAGACTACTGTATCTGAGGACTTAGTAAGAGGCCAGCTGAGACATGCCTGTTAGGAACCTACCTCTTATCTGTCAGTGAATAATCTGCACTGGGGACCTGAACTTTGCACAAAGAGAAGCTCTTACATCAGCTGCACACAGTCATGTGCCTCACTTCCTAGGCAGGAGGAAAAAATGAGAAGTGAAGGTCTTGTGTGTTTTTCTGCAATTGACTCCAGAATTTTTTTTTTCTATGCTGTAGAGCCCCAAACACTAAACACTAATGACACCTTGGTGAATTTATTATTTCCAGTGTCAGAAATGCTTATACATGTAAAACTGCAATTCTCTCAATGGCACATATAAAACCCAAATTCATGGCTGCACTCCTGAAAGTGGGGATGGAGGTATCACTGGGGAAGTGGGCAGCCTACAACTCACCATTTTGGAACAGTACTGACCTCGTGTGGTTTGTAGAGCTTCTTAGTGTTTCCATCCTTTTTCCACTCACGTTACCGATACGACCTTATAATTTTATTTATTTATTTATTTATTTATAAATAATCAGATACACTGTATCTGTTTGGTTTTTTGTCTTTCTGTATGGAAGCAAGATGAAAAAAAAAATAAAATTACAAATGCTGTACACCCCAAGACATGTTAATTGATGTCATCATCAACAACAAATTGATGTCTAAATAGAGATTCCACTGGCAACATGCTATTTAGTACTCCATACACTTATCTACTCTTTTCCAGTTATGTGTTAGATATGAACTGCCATCACTACTGTGCTATCGTTTATGAGACCAAACACCGATTCTAAATGGAATTTTAGAGTCGTCTATTTTAAGAATGTACTGTACCTTTAAAACCCACTCCTTTTGGAACCGATGTTAAGCATTCCTATAAGCATTCTTGTTCACGTCTCCAAAAATGTGACAAAATCTATTAAATTAAACCGTTTTTTTTACATAGAGAGCTCACAAAAACCTACTCATTCATGCAATTATCTAATCAGCCAATCATGTGGCAGCAGTGCAATGCAAAAATCATTCAGATACAAGCCAGCAGCTTCAGGCAGTGTTCACATCAACCATCAGAATGGGGAATAAATGTCATCTCAGTGATGTTGACTGTGGCATGATTGTTGGTGGCCTGGACTGAGTATTTCTGTAACTGCTGATCTCCTGGGATTTACACATACAGCAGCCTCAACAGTTTACTCAGAATGGTGCAATAAAGAAAAAACATCCAGTGAGTGACAGACTGGTTCAAGCTAACAGGAAGGCTACAGTAACTCAGATAACCACTCTGTACAATTATGGTGAGCAGAAAAGCATCTCAGAATGCACAACAAATTATATATATTATTATTACATTTTTATGAATGCAAGTGCAGAGAAATGACAATAAAGTAAATTTTGAAATATAACTCCACTGACTCTGCTTCTGTTTGTAAATGAGCTCTTATTCAGTACTGTTGGTTTCTCATTCGAAGTAATTCCACATTACCACAGGTCTATATGTGAACACGTAACACAATGTATGTGATACGTCGATGATTCATACGATACGTACGACCCCAAATTCACGATCAGTCTGTTGAACTAAGGCTCTTTATTTGAATCACAATGAATTGTGATTGTGTAGGTTCAGCTAAAAATCCAGCTTAGTCTGACCATCTACCAGCTGCCAAAACACAGCTCAGGATAGTCAAACTGGTACACTGGTTTCTGCACTACTAATACTATATAAAATACAAGTTACACAACAGCAAAATAAAGGAAAAATAATTAGAAAATCTCGAAGATTTATTGAGAGGTTTAGTGGAGTAATAAGGAAGCTGGAAAAATAATTTACCAGCTCAGCCTATGTTCTGGTAGCCGATAGCTGGTCAATGAATTTTTCAGTGAGGGGTTTTGGCTTTGAAATGTAAGAAATATTAAGGAACTTTGGGCTGCAATAACTGACAACCTTCAATTATGTGTAAAAATCAATCATCCAGTTAACAGCAAATTTGATTGTTAATCTGCTTTTTTTTTTTTTTTTAAATTGACACCTTACTGATTATGAAGACCATCAATGTCTATCTGTGTGTATTTGCATGCTTGCTCGTTTATTCAGACATTTAAATATTTAATGCAGATAGGTTAGACATACATAAAACTAAAACATTAAAAATGTTAATATGCTGGAACGTTTTTTTTTATGACTTGTATTTTGAAGTTCAACTGTAGTTATGGCGATCGGTAGTCACGTGAAAACATGAACCCAATCAGATGCGAGAGTCGGGTCTCTGTCGAATCAGTTTTGGCCAATGGTACAGTGTGAAATGAGCTCACTTTACTGTTGTTGTTTTTATTATATTGCTCTATTGCTAGGTGTAGAATTATTGCTTTATTACACCGACTGAGGAACACTTTTCTTTTCCATTAAAGTATGCTGACTGTGTGGATGAATAGCGTTATATACAGGTGTCAGTTGTAATTCTGACACAATGCCGCTGCTGACTGGAGGAAGCGGTGTGTTTGAGGCGGTTCAAAGGGGAGATGGTGAACAAGTGGCGCTGCTAATTCAACAGGACCGGACCATCCTGAAACAGAGAGGTGGGTGCTTTAGCTGTGTTAATCAGACCTGTCTGTGGTTCTTCAGTCAGCTGTGTTAATCAAACTTGTCTGTGGTTCTATGAAAGTTGTGTTAATCAGACCTCTCTGTGGTTCTATGGAAATCTGTGTTAATCAGACCTCTCTGTGGTTCTATGGAAATCTGT
>CM074947.1:14965223-14979664 GCA_037577455.1 Pangasius macronema
CCATTTATTTCTGTAAAGCTGCTTTGTGACAATGTCCATTGTTAAAAGCGCTATACAAATAAAACTGAATTGAATTGCATCGAAAAGCATGAACTAATTTTTCTGCATCATGTAGTGACAACATATTTCTTATTTTAGCAATATTTATTATCTTACAAATTTGTGTAAGAATACGTTGTGTATCAACTTATGAACTTCAACTTCATAACTATTAAAACATAACACTGTGTTAAAGTGCATGTACATTTAAAAAAAAAAAAGAAATTGGTAACATTTTGATGAATATTAAGGGCATTCTAAAATGGAAAAAGACTACTTGACATTCAGTAAGCCAGTAAAATTAAATTATTATGTGTACTATGCATCTGTTAAGACTTATATGTAGATAATGATGTTATACTCAATATTACATTAGGCTTCGGGTTCACCGTGGCTCTGACCTGGATAAAATCTTTACTGAAGATGAATGAATGAATGAATATGAAGAAGTATATAGGATTTTGTTTTTTATTTGTCCTGTGGCAATTATCACACACAATCAACAGAAAATAAGAATGTTTTATTTTCAGGTTGGGGCGGATTTACTGCCCTCCATTTTGCGGCTCTTCATGGGAATCGGCCAATAGCTGAACTCCTCCTGAGCAGTGGTGCCGACCCCAACATCCCCTGTGATGCCGGACAAACCCCCTTTCACTTTGCTTGCCGGTATGGAGAATGTGGTATTGTGTATAGCGCATTTTCCATCCACATTTGTCTAGCACCTGGTGCAGTATGTGTGTTATGATTTATTTTCCTGTAACAGACATGGTAACCTCAGCATCATGCACAAAATGTTGCAGCATGGCGCAGACCTGCGCATTGTAGATCAGCAGGGGAAAACGTCACTGCATCATGCAGTCAGTGGAGGAAGCATGTGAGTAACTCAATATTCTGTTGAATCTGATTCAAAAATGACACTCCTCTGGTCTGTAACCTGTATGGTGTTCTGTGTTAGTGTAATTCCTGTGAGTTCAGGACAAGCAAAGCAGCATTGCTGGGACTGGGAGTGAACATTGATAATGTCTCATAGCACTGATGCCCTTTTTCACTGCTGTCTGATGATCAGTGTTGCCATGCAGTACCTCTGGGAAACGACCATGTTCCGATTCTCAGATGCTGATAACTTCTTGATCAGTCCACTACACATGGCGGCGTCCACCGGGAATACAGATGCGGTCCGGTATCTGCTACGGGAAAATGTAAGGAAATGCTGAATTGGTTGGGAGCTACACCAATATTATATGACACAACACACTTATTACAATACACAATTCATATTGGGTCTTGTGAGCACTTTTATAACATTCAGTGACTTTACTCAAAAGTAGAATATCAGTACTATTTTTGCATAATGTTTTATTTTCCTCCTTTTCTGGGATAAATGATTTTTAACCTTGACCTTATGTTTCATTGCACTACTACTACTACTGTTCCTAATAATAATGATGATGATAATAATAATAATGATGATGATATTAATAATACTAATAATAATATATATACTGTGGGGTCCAAAAAGTCTAAAATCACATTGAAAAACTGGGATTTTTTTCTCCATTTAATATAGTATATTTAATATAATATGTTTATTATAATATATATTTAATAATATTATTTTATTGAATATTTAATGTGTCCAAGTCCCTATTTAAATGTAAATTTGTGATATTGACCATGTTAACAACTTTGTACAAAATGTCACTTTTCCTGATGCCTAATCTCTTCTACTGAAGCATGTGTTCAGACTAAAATGGATCATAAAGTTTGCACAATATTGTGGGGTCCGTATCAGCTCAAGAGCACACTGTCATTAAAGCAAGAAGGGGATGTACTACATACGAATTAACTCTGAAATTCATGTAAATATTTCAAAGATTCTACTCTTCCCTCAAGACTCAAGTCAGCGATATAATTTGTACTGAAAATTGTTGTATTAAATTTGAAAAGAATGCAAAATAAAAACCACCCAACTGTAGCAGTGCTTAAAACGAAAGTAAAATTTATAGTGAAATAAAGAAAAAGACATAGGAAAAAGCGAGAATTATAAAACATAATAGAATATGTAATAGAATTCAACTTCATCATGCATTGTTAAAATGTCCTGACGTGTCATCATATAATATATTTGCCATTTCACCTTCCCTACTGCATCCTCATGCACTGTTTGAGGTATCAAAAAATGATATTTCTTATCTCATTTGTCTGTATAAAGGAGACTGGAAATGTATTTACACATTTTTCACCTAAATTAAGCAAATTTTAGACCTTAAATAAAAGTGCTTTATTGCACTACTAATACTACTTACCCTGCCGCAGCTGCTACTACTACTACTATTCCTAATAATAATAATAATAATAATAATAATAATAATAATATATACAGTGGGGTCCAAAAGTCTAAGACCACATTGAAAATTTTTTTTCCACATTCCCTACTGCATCCTCATACACTGTTTGTGGTATCAAAAAATAATATATTTTTTAATCCATTTGTCTATATAAAGTAGATTAGAAATTTACAAATTTATCACCAAATTTAAACAAATTTTGTATATTGGTAAGATCATTAAACGAATAAAAATGAGAGAGTCCAAACTAGTGTAGATTTGTGGATGATTACCCAAACATATACCTCTAAAGCTCTTAGTTCATTAACAGTGGTAGTGTTAGTACTGTGAAAGTTGAAGCATATTTTTAGGAGGTTCATGAATAGTTGTCTAGACCTTCTCGTGGGTCACTGTAGTGAAGTGGAGCAGACTGAGACTTCAGGGATTTTTAGTAATTGGCTTTAGGACAGTGCCATCCTAACCTAATCTCTGTAAGTCTGTAATCATTTAAGCACACGTGTGTCTGTCAGGCCGTAACATGGCTAGCAATCATACGATCATGTTTAATGGTATTAAACATTTATAATAAATATTTTCCCAGCTGATTTTTTTTTTTTGCCCTCCCTAACCAGAGATGTTTAGCAGATTCAGTTGACCTCCAGGGGGCAACAGCGCTGCATGTGGCTGCTGAGAAAGGCGCAATTGAAGTGTGCTGGCTGCTACTGCGGAGCACTGGACTGCACATTTTACACATGAAAAACCACGCTGGCCTCACACCTTTAGACCTCTGCAGTCACGGAAAGACTTTCAGGTGTGTTGACCACCACTGTCCATTTTCGTTACTCCTCTGAGCAGAGAAGTTAAAATTATAAGCTGTAAAAATCCATCCTGCACCAAATCACCTGCACCTTCTTCTTCAAATCTGTCGATTTTTTTTTTATGCCATTCTTTATATTTCTATATTTCAGACACCAGCAGCTCACCAAAATGTTAGTGCAGTTCATCAATAAACCAAAGGATCAGAAGCCCGGCGAATCATATGGTAGCTCTGACCTGTCCAAGCAAAACACTCACACTTGAGTATGGGAGAATTTCTGCTCTAATGGATGTTATGGTTTTATTTCTAATACAGTGATTTACTACTGGACGCTTCTTTTGCCGACTATCGGCGGGGCAGTGGTGCTGCTCATAGCTGCGGCCCTGGGAGAAAACGGAGGCGTGCTCTGTGGGCTGCTCTTTCCCTTGCTGGCAAAAATCACCTTGTCTCAGCACCACAGAATGAGTGACTATCAGAGGTTGAAGGGTTATGTTACTATTCCGTGTCACTGTGCTACATTATCATATCGTTTATTTGGACTTTAAGATTCTTTGTTTCTTTTGTCTTCTGTTTTTCTAGGTTGCCAAATCCCATCTATCTTGGAACTTTGACTGCAGGCATAATTCATACCTTAATCTGCTTTTACTGCAGAATTCTGCCTAATATCCTTGACTGGCAAAAACTGATGTATACTGCATAAAAGGTGTTTTGATTGTTCTCATACACACTATATTATAGTTGCCCTTAACCTATTACATTTTTGGGCAGCTTATGCTCTCTTACATGTTTCAGTACTCCATTTCTCTGTGGTTCTCTGGCTTTTCTGGAAGCTTCTAACCCAGGATCCAGGCCGACTGCAGGCAGCTGATGCAGATCCTAGATTCTCGAGCATAGCAGACTTGGTGGAGTCTAATCAGAATCCCAGTCGGTTCTGTATTTACTGTGAGGTGAGAAAACCGCAGAGCAGACGGAAGTCTTGGGGTTTTTTTTTGCGGACTTTTCTTTGATTTTTGATTGTTCTTGACTAGTCGTCTTGATTGAAATTACTGAATGGATATTGTTTTTTCTTCTCAATTTAAATCTATTACATTGATTTCTGCTGGCTCATTCTATTCCTCTATATCATGTTAGCTGTTCCAAGTGGCCAACTGCAAACACTGTCATCTGTGTGACCTTTGCGTCATGGATTACGATCATCACTGCCTCTTCCTAAACCGCTGTGTGGGCCAGAAAAACCACCGTGTCTTCTTACTCTTCATCCTGGCCATGATAGTGGCTCAGCTCTTCTTCGTCAGCACTGCTGCATATTACCTTCACTGGAGGTTGGAGGTGGAGGAGAGCTGGCGCTCAGTAGCAATGAGAGAAGCGTGGGTGCTCCTGCTTCTCATAATCAATGCACTTGCCATCCTGTGGGAGACCTGGCTGCTCTCTGAGCAGTTTAATGCCATCTCCACTGGAACCACCACATACTTCAGACAATGTCCTCATAAGAAGTCTTCTTGGAGCAAGCGTGTGGCCACAGTTCTTTTGTTTCTGGTTGAAGGGAAGGATTTTAGGTGTCAAAATCAAAATACTGTTGACATTTAGTTGTAAAACATTTTCTATACAGACAGCTGGTTTACAGTAATATGTATTAGTTCAATAAGATTGAGGAATAACTGCTGTTACTTGGAGTTGATTTTAATTGGTGCAGTATATTTTTTAAACTGGACAAGCATCACAGCGTGCTTCTTACAGAGGAGGTATTTCATCTTCTCACTTCTCATCTTGACAGAAGAACTTCTTACACTTACTTTATTCATACTGTTAATACACAGATCATACACTTTTTAAATATTTTAATACAAAAGGATATTTGTCTTACATGGCCACTTTGAAGTCTCGTGTGCTCTGTATGCTTTAAGGATAAAATTAGCAGGATGGAATTAGATACACTGAGCGTATACCTGCAGTCAATTCCACCCGTACACCTGCTCATTTATGCAGTTATCCAATCATTCAATCATGTGGCAGCAGTGCAGTGCAGTCAGTCATGCAGCTTCAGGTCAAGGAGCTAGATGGGCTGGTTTGAGCATTTCAGAAACTGCTGATCTCCTAGGATTTTCACACACAACAGTCTCTCGAGTTTAAACAGAATGGTGTGGAAAACAAAAAAACACTGAGCGAGTGACAGTTCTGTGGGTGGAAACACCTTGTTGATGATAGTTTAGAGGAAAATGGCCAGATTGCTTCAAGCTGCCAGGAGGGATATAGTAACTCAAGTAATCACTCTTTACAACCGTGGTGAGCAGAAAAGCATCTCAGCATACACAAAACATTGAACCTTGAGGTGGATGGGCTACAACAGCAAAAAAACACATCAGGTTCCATTCTAGCCAGCCAAGATCAGGAATCTGAGGCTAAGTTAACCCTTTTATAAATGAAAGATATTTCCTTCATTTCCCCTTTGCATCCAGACATGATCAGGCCGTATACACAAGATGTTGTACTGAGCATTCAAGACTTACACCTGCATTCCTACTGAATGGTGAGCTACCACCAACATGTGATTCTTGTAAGATAGGAATGACTGTTAAGCATATTTTACTGGACTGTCCTGTTCTTAACAATATTAGACAGAATAAGTATTCAGAAAATACTTATCCGGAAGTCCTCCAAAATGTCTCACCAGGAAAAATTCTAGAATTTTTATCAAATATTAAAGTGAAGGACCTTATATAGCTTTTTTTTATTGATGTTCTTTAAATGTAAACCGAATGTCTTGTTTTGCCTACCTTGCTCTTTCCATGAAAATAGCCTTTGATGCTGACATGGCATTAAAAGAACAATAAATAAGTAGCCTACTCACCTCAAGGTCTGATGTGGTATGTGTGCCGAGATGCTTTTTTCCTCACTGCGGTTGTAAAGAGTGCTTATTTGAGTTACTCTAGGCTTCCTGCCAGCTTAAGTCAATCTGGTCATTCTCCTCAGATCTCTCTCATCAACGAGGTGTTCCAGTCTGCAGACCCTCTGCACACAGGATGTTTTTTGTTTTTCGCACCATTCTGTGTAAACTCTAGAGACTGTTGCGTGTGAAAATCCCAGGAGATAAGCAGAAATACTCAAACTCCATCTGGCACCATTCTGATGTTTGATGTGAGCATTAGCTGAAGCTCTTGACCTGTATCTGCATGATTGTATGCATTGTGCTATTGCCACATGATTGAATACACGGTGAGTGTATATACACTCACTGCCTACTTTAATACGAACATATGTACACCTGCTTAATTGTGCAATTATCCAGTAATCATGTGGCAGCAGTGTGATGCATAAAATCAAGCATATACAGGTCAGGTTGATGTTCCCATCAAACATCAGAATGGGGAATTTTCATGCACAACAGTGTGTAGGATTTATACAGAATAGTGAGAAAAACAATAAACATCCAGTGAGCGGTAGTTCTGTAGGTGGAAACACCATGTTGATGATAGATCAGAGAAGAATGACCAGATTGGATCAGTTTGACAGAAAGGCTACAGTGACTCAAATAACCACTCTTTGCAACCATGGTGAGCAGAAAAGCATCTCACAATACACAACACATGAAAACTTCAGGCAGATGGGCTACAACAGCAAAAGATCACATTAGTTTCCATTCTAAGAACAGGTGTGTGTCCACTGTTGCCTCACATTCCTTTTCTTCGTAGACAGGTGTTCCTGTAAACAAACATACATGAACTAATATTTCACAAATTTATGTATCATGTTGGTGAGCTTGAAATCTCTCACTGGCCTGTGCATATCTGAATCACCAGAAAATTATTTAACATAACCCATATAACAAGGTTGATCTGTCTATCCTTAGATCTAATAAATGGCAGAATGATGAGTACCAATGTTAGCATTAATCTGAACAAAGGCAGCATATTTGTCTCTCAAATCTAATAAGTCTTTTGAATTGTTAAGAACATGTTTTGTCGGCTGTATGCAGCAGTGGACAGACCTCTTGCGTTAGACAGTAGTGTGCTCTGATAGAGCACTAGCAATGCTTTTAAGCAGAGATTTCGTCATCAGTCATCTCTGTCTGTGTTTTCTCTGATCCTAATTTATCATTGATTTTCTTGTGGTAATGCCAGTCAGTAAAGGAACATGAATCTGCAGGGTTGAGAAAGATGGCCATGGATAATTACATTTCATTACTGCTCTGACACAGGCCTAGTCAGTGTTGCATCCACCCTCGTCCCTCCATCTTTGTCTTGTCAGTGCAGATTTTAGAGGAAATGCAATTTAGCAGCTAATCTCCAAGCATGTGCATCAAGGGCTTCAGAGCAGTGGATTTCAATCTGTGGCCTGAGATAGTAGTGCAGAGAAGCCTTCAGTATTATCAACTTTAAAATAATCAGTAATACTCACTAAAAACGTTATTACTTGCCAACTACTTAGGTGAAATGCTAAATTGCCCACAGGTATGAATGTGTGTGTGAATGTACTGTATGCATTGTGGCCTGTGATCGATTGGTAACCCATTCAGGATGTATTCACACCTAGTGCTTAGCGTTCCTGGGATAAGCTCCAGATCCACCGTGACCCTGACAAGAATGATCAGTGTGAGGTCTTTGTGAAGCCTTGTGCAGCCTCACTTCTTTGATTTCCAATGTCATTAAGTATTACTACATTCATAACTCAAAATTGCAAGTATATCAGTCAGGTAGGTTCAAACATGTGAATGTTCTGCAGAGGTGTTTGTTTGGTCGTGGCAGCCAACAACCGTAAAAGGTTGAGAATTTCTCTTTTAAGAAGTCCATGTTTAAAATTTGGACAGACATTAAGACCTCGGTACTGACAGCACTGCATTCACGGTAACAAAGAGAAGTTCGAAACAAAACAAAACAATGTGGTTAAAGTGTTTGCTTGAGGAAGTGTTACCTAATGGGGGTAAGAAAATGATCTTTTTCTTTCACTCTGTTTAATAAAGCATGGTTCTGGACTCATAACTCATTTGAAACATTGCATTTTGCTCTGGTGTGGCACGTTCAACCACATAGTCTTTATTAGTAAAAGATAATTGTCTCTAATATGTTCATTTGCTGTTGTTCTGCTTCTGTAGTTCTGCTTCTGTTTATAAATTGATTACATTTGAGGACATACCTTACTGGAATGCTGTAATGCCAGTTTTGATGTGGTTTGGTTGAGGTTTCAAAAAAGACGTCATGTGGATTCCGTGTTTTCCTGCCTTGGCTGTGGAGAGAGAAATTTCCAAATTTTATTTTTAGAGAATTTAGGAAATTTTACTTAGCCTGAAACATGTGGATGAACTTTTTGGATCTTTCTTAGTTTGTGTAACCTACAACATCAGCCAGTAGTACTTTGTCGAAAGACACGCCACCAAACCACATGCATGAGGACAAGCTGTTTGAATTGACTCGCCACATGACTGACAGGCAAGTACAGATGTCTGTTTTTCCTGATTAGATGAATATTGGTTGTCCACATCATTTGGTTTCCTCTCACGTTACATAGCCTGGGCGACAACAGAGATCCGATTTTTTTTTTTTTTCTCCTTCTGAGCAGATATTTCATTGACAGCTATCACAATGTGAGTAGCCAAAAGTTACAAAAAGTGTTATGGTTTGAAAACACCTTTAACAACTATAAACCATTAGTAATGAACCAAGAGAAAACATTATGGATACAGTACACTCGAGTAGTGTCAGATGGCTAACTTTACTGAGAGCTAATAGTCACAAAATTTTTGCTAGATTACAGGTAGATCACTAATATAAACTAATTTACCTACAGCAAGACAATATAGATAACATACTTTAACTAGCAAACATACTGTGTNCTAACAATATATATTGCTGAACGATAGAATAGTGAATGAAATGCAGACAGACTAAGTTGTAAAATGGTCAATTTAAATCAACTGTGCTGCCGTGTAGGCTAAACAGCCTTTTACTTGTAATTAATGGCACCTTTCTCCTTTGTGCATATATAAAAATTTGGAAACAAGGAATAGGTGCAACCAGTCAACAGCAATGCATAAGGATTAATGACAACAGGATACTATGACCATATAAGGAAATAGACAGATGGCACTGCAAAAGGCTGGATCAAAAAGGACAGAATCAGTATGGAAGTGATTCTGTATGTATATTTTCTACTGTTTTGTATTTATTACATGTGATAACTTCATTCGATCCTCTGTTATAAAAGCCCCTGAATGGAAGACAGTGAGGGAATTTTTAGTGTTATTTATACAAAGCTAAGCCTCTTTCACTTCTGTATTAACCACTCAACACTTCCTGGGAGTCATTCTGAACGTAGCAAGCACTGTCACAGATTTTGCTTTGTGTGTCAGACATCACGTTCTCATATTTCCCAGTTGTCAGCTCTCTGACACTTTTTGTCTGCACTGTCATGAGTTTGTGTTGTGGGAGATGCTTCTACAATGCAGTTGATTTGTTGTAGTAGGTTAAGCACACGATGGCATCCTGATCTTTGTGTTAATGAGGATCACTACTGTGGAGTCTGCTCCCCAGTGCTACTTGCATTTTGGTGACATGCTCGTATTCTAATTTTATGATCTAACTATTTAAATGGACGGCTGACTGCATTGAGTACATGGCGTTAACCTTTTGCTTCCAATACCTACATGGAGACAGCAGACATCAGGTCTAGTATGTATTGGACGTCTGTGAAGATGGACCGGACTCAGTGATGAACGGCACAAAGTATCATCAGCTGGAGAGAAATCGGAAGCGTTTTGGTAATGACCCACATGTTCCCATATTGTTGAACCTTATCTGAACTTTTAACAGCAGTTAAAAGTCATCTACTCTAAATAATTAATGTATACAATATATGGCTCAAGATTGTGTTACTGTTAACCCCATTTGTATATAGTGTCTATATACCAAGCGACTATATACCACTTGGAAACCAGTTACAGTGAAGTTTTGCTCTGTTGAGTGTAATATATATGTCAAAATATCAAGTTCAGTGAAGCATAAAGATATTTTGATATTTTTAAAACAATGATTATATAAAGACGACTAGATTTCATCTAGAAAAATGGGCTAAGTTAAAATTATGTAGAGTTAGTGGATATTTGCATGACTTGTCATGTACAAATGATTTATACAGAGTATAATCTCTTAATAGATTTTTAATTGTGCAACATATTATGAGATAGATATATAGTCAAAAAAGAATTACAATCATATACAAGGATATACGGTTGAATAACAAGACAAGTGGTACACTATACTATTAAAACAAGAAGAAAAGACACACCGGTGCAGTACACATAATTGGATTGCCTCAGTTTCTCATACTGTATCATACTGGCCATATCATATTCACCCTGAGACAGCTAACTGTATGTTACACTGCTTTTGGCGTGTCTACTGTTTCGATAGTAGCTGTTGACCTCTGGTTGTTTGATCTACAATAAGTGCTTATTGTACCTTATTTTACCTTAGAATGAGAAAGCTGGGCTTATGGTTAGAGTCAAACCCCAATTAAGTGTCTCAGTGATAATTAGTTATATTAAAATATTTAATGTCTAGAAAGTAAATGTTTGAGAAGCAGGTAAAATCGAGTTGGGTTTAATAGGCTATAAGACCACACATTTATTAAAGGATATGATAACCAGTTTTAGTAAGTGAAAATTTCAGTTTGGACTTGTGACTAATGCAGACAGGAACAGAGAAGTTGTATTGATACATACACACACCCACACACTCATGCCCTGATCAGCAGTTCCCGCATACACCAACTAACACAGACCATGAGGCCAATTTAGAGGAAGGAAGCAGGAGGAAAATGGCGAAGACCCCTTCTGTTTCTCCTCCACTGAATTATTGACAGTAATCATCCAGGCATTTAATGGCCAGGCCAGAGTGGAATTCATTTGGGTGGTGGTGGGGATAAATAATTCATCGTGGGTAAGGGCAGATCTGAGCAAGAGGTCCCTCTTCTCCAGCTGCCTCTGCATAATGAGAGTGGGAGGGGCTCGAAAAATGTGCAGCTCAGAGCGGTGGGCCAGTGGTACATGAGAGAGAGAGAGAGAGAGAGAGAGAGAGAGGGAGAGGGATGCTGGATGAGGTGCAACAGGGCGAGGCAGTGGAGGAGAGACTAGTGAAGATCCAAACATGTGGATGGGAGAACGCACTACTGCCCAGCGATGAGCACTATGCTTAGCCCCAAGATCAGACAGACAAGGCGAGGTAAGCACTGCACTGCTTCTCTCTGTCCACTCCCATCCCCTCAGCCTCTACACTTTGCACTGCCTCCTGTGTTTCCAGCATCCTGCTTTCATCTCATGTCTCTAGGCTCAGCCTAGATAATACTGCTCTGTTGCTTAGTAACCTGTTTTCATTAGTATTAATATTGACCTAAATGATTTCCTGTTCCATGTCACTTGCCTCATTGAGTAAGTGATGGTTCACGCTCTTTATGAGCTGATGTAAACATGACGGTGGCATGACAGAGACAACTTATGACTTAATGGTGCAGTGTGATATTCTGACACATGCTCCTTATAGCAATAAGCAGAAGTGGCGTCATTAAAGCTGTATGCTTAGTTCTACTGTTGGCTGTGCTGCAAAGTTTATTATGATTGTATTGCAGATACTATTCTTAGTTCTGTGGTACATTGTAGTTTCAACAGTCAGGCACAGAGGTCTTACACATAATAAATCAAAACAGCTGAATGTCAGCGTTAGCTCCTTTAGAACTGTTACAACAGCTGCTCATATAAGAGTGTGATAATCAAACGAAGGTGGTACCCGCAGAATGGCTAAATACAATTGGGAAATCTTAAGACGGACCACTTCTAGTTACTTGTCCAGTGTGCATTTGCAGAGTGTATGGTCCTGTGCTGAGCATTTGTCTCTTGAAAGCAGGTTAAAGGCGTGGTGCTTGTCTGTTTCAGCACTAATGCATTCTGGCTGTAAAATGCTATTTGTGGATTGATCCCCCTGCCTGCTGTGCAACATAATACAGGCGCAGGGAGCTGAACCACACTGCTTTCTTGCTTACCTCTGCCTCTGTCATCCTGCATATGGAGCATGTCACGTTTGATGAGTGTTCTGGCTTCACCTGCCATGTTAGATGCTCCACCACCGTGTTTTTCTCATGTTGGGCAAAGAGCCAAGACCACATCTCATTTTTTGCTTTACATTGATTTATTACAATTGGAGCTTGGCCACTCACAGATCAGCTGTCAGAGTGTGTGTGTGTGTGTGTGTGTGTGTGTGTGTGTGTGTGTGTGTGTGTGTGTGTGTGTGTGTGTGTAATATTTCTGACTGAATATCAGCATTTTCATACTACTACTAATTGCTTATAATTATATAATTATATAATTATAATTAACTTGAGGTGTAATGGCACAGTAGAATATTTTTGCACACATGCTGCTAATGAGGCTAATGAGACACAAGCCTAACCCCATCTCCAGGTCATGCTCATGGCAGGACGATTTTAATTAATGATGTGTGAAGGGATTACGTTTCATCTACTGATGAATTTGAGTGTGGAGCCATTCAGTCACTAGATTCGCTCACTATATTCTCTCAGTGTTATTGGACTACTGGACAGAAGCTCTTGCCATTAACTAGGTGCTGTTTAAAGTAGTCACATAGACATTTATGCACATGCCTGAGATAAGATTTACTGCCCATCGTGAATGCTGGACCACCATGAAAGATCTTTACCCTCGGAGTTTTCTGCTGGAAAATGCATGAGTCAGACGCATTTCCCAGCATGCCCGTTCCCTGACAGGAATTGAGAGACATTTGATTTGCTTTGCTTGAGCATTTATGTCGCTATGATCATCATAAATCTGGACTGATTATGAAGCTCATGCTTCAGAGCTAGCCAGAATGTGTTACCTCTGGTGAGAAAAAAAAAAACGAGAGCAGAACCAAGCCTCACACCATGCAGTATTCATTATCATGCTGTTCTTCATGCCATCCTCAAGGTGTCCTCATAAAATGACGATGAGCCATACTCCAAACTTTTTTTTTCTTTTTTTCCCCCTTTTGATAGCATCAGTCCCTCTGGTGGGCTATTTATGTTTTAGCTGTCTGATCACTACAGGAAGAAATTAATGGTTAAATTAATACTTAACATAAAATATTTATGTCATATTAAAGTCTGTGAAGGACAAAGTAGATAGTTTGAGGTTAGGCACAAAAATTAATTCCCACAGTCCTAAAATGAGGATTCATAAAGTATGCATAGGTCTCATCAGTCATCCCTTATTTTTAAATCTTTTGCAGACAAGTGGGTTAATGGAAGAAAGTATGATGATGCTTTCATCCAGCTTCTCCTCTGCAAACTATTAAATCCTTAAGCTTTAGATTTGTAATACCTGGCCTTCAAATTTTACTCTTAACAGTAAGTCTTTTCGCTGGAGGTTTGTGTTTTACGGAGTGAATTATTTTAGGACTCCCACCCCCCCCTCCTCTTTGCTCCCCTTGGGCTGAGTAGCCTACACTAACACTGATGAGGCTTCCATTACCCACAGTGATTTAATGAGATTCTGGCAGTGTCTGCTATCCTCCTTCAGATAAATGGACTCAGGGAATGGATTGTCCATTATGGCTGGAGACCACAAGACACAACTGTGACTTTGCAAATGAGATACATAAGGCAGGAAGGCAAAAGTGCATGGCTGGACATAAGAGTAGCACAGCTTGTTCTTGAGTAATGCTGAAAAAGAAACCTGATAGCAATCTGAAGTGTTGATATCCCAGGCCTGTTGCTCCCAGGTGATATACTTTGTTCTTGAACTGGTCAGCTACTGCTGTTCATATTACATATGAAATATATGCAATCTTTTTTAACTGTTAAATATGTTGGCTGTTAATCGTTATGGCACACTTCTCTGACTGAGTTAGGCTTTCTATTAGTCTTTGCTGGAAGAGCTATTCTTGCTATTGGTTATAAAAGAACATGCATTGCTGAACATATCGAACAAACTGTGTTTTTTTTTTATGCAGAAACGAATATGTGGTAGTCTCTGTCAGTTTTTTTTTTTTTTTTTTTTTTTTTTTGCTGAAAGCTAAATTAATGTACATAACAAAAGAAATAGCCAGCAGTTTTCTGACTGGTTATCATTTTATGTCGTGTGTGTGTGTTTGTGTACATGCAGCCAGGTCTAAGAGCATGGTGATGGGGGAGCTGACACGGGCCTCGAGTCGGCCGTCCTCCCCTAGCCTCCAGGAGAAAGCACTGAAGGCTGGCTGGCTGAAGAAACAGCGCAGTAT
>CM074947.1:14988624-15015827 GCA_037577455.1 Pangasius macronema
GCTGATTTCATGTTGGTGGTACTAAATGTAAATGTATGTGAGAAAGAGTGAGGAGAGTTGGGGACTGTGCCACGCAGAAAATTTCAGTAATCATATGGCTGGGGTGTGTGTGTGTGTGTGTGTGCTGGGGAGTTGAGCTGATCTAATTGTTGTGGAAGCAATAGGAAATGTGGACACAGAATAGAGAGAGAGAGAGAGTGAGAGAGGCCTTTCCACGTATCTAACCATAGATAAACGTCCCTCCTCTGGAGATTGTTAGTCCGGTATTACGTCATCGAGTGTCTCTGTTTTTTAGGATACATAGCATGACTGTTACTGCATATTGTAGTCCTCCAGGAAAGAGTGCAGAGAGCTGCTTTATTGTAGCATGTGATCATAGCTCTTCAACACATCAAACGCGTTGCTTTCTACAATATCTACAAAAATCTCTCAGCTTTGATTCATTTCAAGGTTTAGTTTAAAGCATTTAGTGCCTTTGAGGAGAGAAGCGTGATTGTTGATTTTATTAAAATCACTCCCTTTCAAATTACTGGTTTGATCTAGACTCCAATTTCTCATCTTTTCCAGAGTGTAGAGAGGGAAAGGCAGAATTTCACCTCATCAAAAGCTTGCGTGTCTTTGGTGAATTGCATCCAAGATTTAAAAAAAAAAAAAAAAAAAATCTTAAGCCTGAGGGGCCGGAGTGCTGGATCTCCACTCTTACTGCTGGTCAAAAAAAGCCCTCTGCCTTAGGGCAGTCTGTCTCTTAATGTGGTGTGTGTGTGCGCGTGTGTGTGTGAGAAAGAGAGAGGGAGAGTGGGCATCTGGGAGCTACTGATTAACCCTTATTATAAGCACATTCTTACTGTCACATACACTCTGTAGAACCTTACATTAAGAATACAACATTTGTGTCATCTAATGTAATATGCTGGAAGTGTTAATGGGCCAAATGGAACAATAAAATCTGTCCAGATCATCTGTTGTAGTTTGTTAAGCATTGTGAGGATGCCATTCTCATTATATGAGGCATTTTAAAGCAGTGTAGTGTAAACATTTGGCTCAGATCCAGAGAACAAACCCATATGCAGATTTGTTTTGTACCTATATTAAATGGTGGACATTAAGCTCTGACACTGTTTAGTGCTTACAATCCTCTGGAATGTTAAACAGTCCACCACCATGACCTTCCATCACAAGGGGAAAAATGCTGGCCGTCATAGTAAAAGCATTGTCCACCGAGGACACATTGCATGCAGGCTGGGAAACTGTTTTGGCCCAGTGTTGAGCTGCTCACATTAAAGCATGGCCATGTGAAACTCAGGGATATCAGTGCTGGTGTGGAGCACAGATATGGAGGCTGCTTTTTTCTCGTGGGAGTCGAGAATGATAAAGCGAAGGAGCTGAGAATATGTGAGGTCAGCCAGTTTATGGTGTATGGGGAAAGTGTTGACCGTCTACCCGTCGCAAGTACTGGTACGTAGTTGTCGGTGACGTTTGACGAGTTTACTGTTCATATAATTACGCGACGTCAATTCTTGTGACGGAAATGAAAGAAATGACCCAGATTTGTGCTGAAACTTCATACATTTACTCCACTTCTATGGTCATTACTCTTTAAAAAAGCAAATCAATAATGATATAGGAGTGTTTTCAGATATATTTCCAAAGATCTGTGTAGGTATTAAAGCTTTTTACATAAACTTTTCTCTCTTTTTTTTTTGCAATAGATGAACAGGCAGTGAGACTAATGTGCCCTATGGATCCAATTCAAGCTTGTTATTACTATTGTCACTATGGATCTACCCTAAAAATGGCTATAGGACTGTGTGCTTCTGCTGAAAGACAATGTTACTGCGCCTTCCATTACCTCAGTCCTTTCAGTAAGCTCTACAGACAGAGCAGAGACAGAATGCAGCCTCTTCAGGGAGTAGTTTGGATGTCAGCTTGCACAGCTCTTTATAAACTGACATGAACCAAGCCTCTTGCCCCATAAGCAGGCACCTAGAGCAGATAATGGAATCAGCCATCCACAAAACCTGAACTTAGCACGAAACCTGACCTGAACCTTCCAAAAATCCTGACCTGAACTTCACACAATACCTAATTCTGATCTTAATTTATCAGAAAATCTGATCTGATCTTACCAAAAAATCTATCCTGAGCTTATCACAAAACCTGATCTGAATTTCCCCTAATCCTTAAATTGTTTTGGAGGTGGATGCAGGATTGAACTCCTTTCACTTTGATTCCATCTAGTGGTTAGTAATTAAATTACAACTATATTAAAAGTGGGTCAAACGCCCAGTTGTGTGTCTAGTTTTGACACCAGTTACAGACAGAAGTCAATGGCTGTTGTAATTTTGCTGTTTGAGTAAGGTGTAAGTCACGTCTTTGGCTTGTTTTGTTGAATATGTTTCTGCTGCTGACTCGAAATCCTGAGTCCTGATTCTACTGCGTCAAAAATGTTTTCAGTATTATTTGGTGACCTCTCATGTATATTATGGATTACTTAAACCTAAACTTGTATGCATCAGAAATTAATTAAAACAAAATTAATTTGGTCTTATAATCACGTAACCAACACAAAATTGATGTGTGTATGTGTTACTGATGCATGTGTGTTGTTTGTTTTATGTTTTGCAAGGTAGGAAACTTGTTGTTATAGTATACGTGTAATTGAAAATGTAATTATTCCTTGGAGATTCTATAAGAGATCAGCTGGGATTAAATTAAAAATGGATCTTTATCATGTGTCTGAGAGATAAATAAGTATTTCTGAATGGCCATGTAGCAACAATGACCACATTATTTTTTGTATTTAGGAATACTACATGAAATGAGCTAGTCATAATTAATAAAGCCTTGGTGGATTGATTGATGAACATACAATAGATAATAATGTGTGCTATTTTCATCATATTTGACGTGTCAGGAAAGCCTCATTATAAGGTTGAATTGAATCAGTTAATGAATGATTAATCAGTCTACTTAAATAAGAGCCCCCTTGCTTGTTTCAGACCATCTCTCTATCTCTCTCTCTCTCTCTGTCTGTCTCTCTCTCTCTATCTCTCTCTGTCTGTCTGTCTGTCTCTGTCTCTCTCTCTCTCTCTGTCTCTCTGTCTGTCTGTCTGTAGGTGGTACAGGAGAAAAGGACCGATCAGCTCCTAGCCATGATGCATTCCTGCTTATGGCAAACTCCCAAAATGACATGGAGGACTGGGTCAAAGCCATCAGACGTGTCATTTGGGCTCCTTTTGGCGGAGGTAGCACATTCAACATGTTAGTCAAAGAAAAAAAAAAATCAAGCACCCAGCCTACCCTCTTTTCTATTCCTATCCTTTTAGCCATACTGGATGATGTATCATTTGTTGCGTCACTGATTCCCTCAGTGGTGCACAAGCTTACACAAATAACAACTAAACACACACTGCCAAAACGTCTCTTTTTAAGCATTATGTTACATGCTCGTGGGGTTATTTTATACTTCCTGTACACAAATGAAAGTATCCAAGAGCTTTGTTTTTTCCTCTTTTTTCGGCAGTAAACAGTGTGGCACATGCCAGATGTGTGCATTGTGGATTCCACAGAGAAGTGTTTATACTAAAAACAGCACTTTTCCATCCTCTGTCTTAGACAAGAGCCTTCAAGTGTTCCCTTATAAAAGCATCCTATTAACATATACAGCTTCATACACGCATGGCTCAACATTCTTCATGACTTCTTGTAGGTTAAGTGTGTGAGGAGGATGATCTCACTTTTTGCATTAGGCCATTATTTGCTTTATAAACCTTCATTTGCTCAGCTTATCAGAAATACTGTCATCACTTTTTAGAGACTGTATATATACAGTCTGACAGACATACCACAAACACAGCTATTTACACTAGCTGGACCAATCACAGGCAAGATGATACCTGTCTGAGTGCCTGTGGTTCATTTTCTCTTGAAAAATCCACCATCCTTTAGCTTGGATTACAGCCCATAAAGAGGATGGCAGAACAAATGCTCCATTGTGGATTAATTAGACATCCATAACATACAGTACACTTGCAATGGCTTATAGGGTTTTTGTGAGTGACATTAGCATCTGAATGGACCTGTAATATATCTAATGCCTGAGATGAGTCAGCTGCTGTGTAGCTCTTGTCTGTTCACACACCCTGAGCTGTGTGTGCATCACCGTTGCAGAGGCAGGCCACATCAGAGTCAGTGCTAAAACTGGAGATAGATGCATGTTCTGGGGCTTTGATGTCTTTTATAAAGGTCATACTACCTTTACGTATGTTGTGAAAGGGATCTTTGGACAGCATCTGGAGGACACGGTGCAATACGAGCGTAAGTTTGGGACCCGGCTGGCACCCCTTCTGGTGGAGCAGTGTGTTGACTTTATACGAGAACGAGGTCTGAAAGAGGAGGGCCTCTTCCGCATGCCAGGACAGGCCAACTTAGTCAAAGAGCTCCAGGATGCTTTTGACTGTGGTGACAAACCTCTGTTTGACAGGTAGGATAAGATCCTGTTAAAATCTACAATTCAAATATAAATATATAATAAAAATGTAAATGTTGAACTTAATGATACTGTGTGTGCAGCATTTGAGAAAGCTAAGCTTCATGTTTGCAACAAATATCAGTTTATTAAGAACATTCCACAAAACTGGTTTCCATGTTCCAGTAGAGTCAACTACTCAATGATAAATGACGAGACTACTCAAAAGCATTATAGGTATACATCATTTAAAAATATTCTGGTTGCTGTGTTCTAAGAAAGGATGAAACTGCAGCTAGATGCAGATCTTACCTCATACCACACATACCACAAATTTCCCCCGCATTTGATCCACACAACCATTGTATCCCTTCTACTATGAAATCATTGCCTTAGCACACAAATGGCTCGAGTCCTACCTGAAGAGCGCTTATATCATATGATAGTTAGAGGATGCATATCTACTCAATGCAGAATCTCCACTGGTGTGCCACAAGGTGCCACAACATATTCACTACGTCTCCTTATCAGACACCCAGGTAATTATGGTATAACTACCACAGATAGCTGCACATCACCCCAAAGCTGATCACGCCGGCACGTGATGCAAACCGCATTCAATCATGCAGGTTACTACTGTACAACAAAAGCAGGATTGAACTATTTCTTTCCCAGGAACAGCTCAGGTTTTTGTTCAGTTTATTGCCATCTTGAGACTTAAATACATATAATATCACCTAATAGCATTCATCAGCAGTATTTAGCAGTAAATGTCAAACACTTAAGTATCTGATCTCTTAAATAAGAACTTAAAAGAACTTAGTTTGAAGCTCCTAAGTGACGCAACAGAAAATAATTTTTCAAAAGAAAACCATTCACCCGAGATTGTTGGGAAAAGTTCAAATCCTGACAATGCCACAGACCTCTCACCAGTCTTAGAGAGCAATATTGCCCGAGAAGGATGGCATTACTCTCTCTCCTGTCAATCAGAGCAACACTGTGTGCTCATGTATGCGGAGAAGGGCAGTTAGCGCTTTCGTCCGAGTGTGTTACGCTGCCCTGTGATGTAGCATGAGCAGCAATCCATGAAAGATAGGGTCGTCTGTCTTCACATGATCTAGGAGGAAGAATGTGTTTGCCCTCCCCCTCCCCCTCCCCCTCCCCCGGTAGCTGTTGTGTGGTACGTGAGAGCTAGCTAGTGGGTGGGAACTGGCAGATGACCAAATTACGAAGAATATGGGGCAAAATAAAAAAAAAAGAAATTAAAAAGAATAGATTGTTAGTGTCTTTAGACTCTCTAGATAATATTAGACCAAAATAAGCTCCCCACAGATCTGTCTGTGACTTCCAGTCATGTTTTCTGTGAAAGTTTCTCTGCATGTTTTTTTCATCAAGGAGAAGTCTGTCACTAACAGGAATTTATCTTGATCAATGTTATCACTTTGCCATCCCAACAACCAATTAAACTTAAACAAAAGATTAATATGGGCAGATTTTATGGCAACAGGAATTCACCAGTATCAGTACTACACCTGTAACAGCTGTAAAACAAATGCAGTTTGTGGCCTACCCAGACATTTGTAATGTTTTGCAGTAATACTGATGTTCACACGGTGGCGTCTCTGCTGAAGCTCTACCTCAGGGAGCTGCCTGAACCCGTCATCCCCTTCAACAAATATGAGGACTTCCTCACCTGTGCCCAGCTACTACTCAAAGATGCGGAAGTGGTGAGACATGATCGTTAATGTTATCAGATTACCTTTGTCCATCTCACACCGTCATTTATTTCAGTTCATAAATGTTATGCACATTGCAAGCAGAGCAGAGCTCACAGAGAGCATCTTAATGTGCTTTTATATTCCTGTTAAAGGGCCTCAGTGAGCTGGCAAAGCAGGTGAACACTCTTCCCCAAGCCAATTACAACCTGCTGAAGTACATTTGCAAGTAAGTCAACAGTTAGACAAGTAGCTATGGTTAGTATACAAATATATTTATAGGTTTATACAAATATTACATGACCTTTTAAGCCCTGCAGTATTGTCATGATTATGTTTTAGATTCTTGGATGAAGTCCAGTCTCATGCAAATGAAAATAAAATGAGTGTTCAGAACCTTGCAACAGTATTTGGACCGAATATCCTCAGAGCAAAAATGGAGGATCCTGTTTCAATGATGGAGGGTAAGGCAAACAATGTTTTGGTCACCTTTGCTGTGGAGTGCCATAATGGAGTAGCCAGAATGATTCATATGTAATATGAAATAATGTAAGCATTTTAAATAGCAAAAAACAGGACACTTATTGACTGGAGGCATTTAAATGATCTAGGTTTGAGAATGGAACTAAAGGCCCAGTTGGGAAACACTATAATTAATGATGAGTATGTTATGCAAGGAATGAAACATTATAGGATGTGGTGTTATAGGCAAATAATCATCATCAGGGGGGTGTGATGCGGCCCGGCTTGGGGCGGTTCTTTTCCAACAATTATTTTCCTCTTAGACCACAGCAATTTGCCAATGCTAACAATGTTTTAAATTAAGTTATACTTTCCGTAATTTTATAGTGACATTTAATGTTATAGAACATTTAAAAACTGTAAAACTGTAACTGTAAAACATCCGTTAGTTTCTGTTATTCATTTACATTATAGCAACATTCTCTCACCAGCCTCAGGTGTGCAAAGTCATCTGTCAGAGAGCAGTGTTGCCTCTGATATAAACCACTGACACTGGAGAACTCTTTCACAAATGCAAAATAAAAAGCCTCTTACAGAAAACATCACCATATTAACAATTACACATGTTGTTATTCTGTTTACGTGGAGTGTCCAGCATACAAGTTTCTGTGCTAGTTGTTTCTAAAGACCTGACCTCACTAAGTAAAATATAGTACAGTACTTCTAATGTTTCAGAAGCTGGAATATTAGTGGAACGTTAACCTGCATTAGAAGCATCAAATGGCACAACACAGTAGAGATAATGAAATAATGAAAAGCTAACATTTTGAGTCTGTTTCAGGAACCTCTCAGGTGCAGCACCTCATGACAGTGCTGATCAGCGAGCATGAGCGACTGTATGGAGGCATGGAGGTTGAGACGTCCTCAAAGCAGAGCAAGACACCTGCTCAGGGCCAGCGCGGCATGGCGGTGTGGGGTTCAGAGGAGGAAATACAGCACTGTCCCTCTTCTAGCCAGACCTCTAGCCTTCCTGACCAAGTGTGTGGCAGTGCCACATCTCTGGATATAAACACGGGCATGCCCAATAATGCAAAGCAGGCACCTCAGGGAAAAGCTGGGCTGGCGGTCAGCCCAAGCAAACAGCCCAAATCTCTCCCTTCATGGAAATACTCTTTTAAAAGCAACAGTACACGGGCTCAGCTGCCTAAGATTGGAGGTTCATCTGTGGACGTATCGAACAGTGGGAACTGGCTGATGAATGGCCTGTCATCTCTGAGAAGCCACCGGCGCACATCTTCGGGAGAGCGTGTGGGCAAGGACTCAGTGCTGTCTCATCGCCTTTCTATCTACGACAACGTAACTGCATCAAGTGTGAGTGTGCCCAGTGTGGCCAGCTCTCCCTGGTCCACTTCCTCCTGTGAGATATCGGTAGTGAACTCGGTGAGCAGCGAACCTTCTGCCCTGAGCTCGGACAAGGACAAGTATGTGGAAACGAGGGTGGAAGAGAAAGACATCACAGAAAGTAGTGACGCACTGGAACTGTGTGTAAGCAGCACAGGATGCAGTGAGTATGGGAATGTGGATGATAATGCAGATGAATCAACAGACCTTGATGACAACTCGCAAGCTATTAACAGCATTATAACTGAACTGAAGGATGAGTTGAAGAAACAAAAAATTAGTTATGAAACCCGAATACGGAGGTAAGTAGGAAGGCTTTGATTTTTATTCATTTATTCAAAAAAAGAATTGTACTCAGATAAAAATTAGACTTATGTAATAGTTAATAGTTCATGAGAGTCATAAGCAGTATCCGGCAGTGATATTGTGTTTAATCTGAATTAATGTAGTCTTAAACGTATTACAGAACTCAAATAGCTAAAAGAATCAGAGGATAGTAAGATTAGGTCATTCTCCATGGGTGTTTCAAGATGCACAGAGCCTTGCATAAGCATTAACCCCCCTTAAAATTTGACCTTCTGTACTGTTACAACCTGAAAGTGAAACGGACTGAAAATACCCCTTAATATTTAAGTAGGAGGAGGAAATCAATCTAGTTTACAATATTATTACCCAAAATAAAAAAAAGTGAAATTTGTGAATTTGTGAAGTATTCACACGCCCCACTGTTGTGAAACCTTTATATTAGTTCTTGTACAATCAGTTACCATCAGATGTCACATAATTAGTTGAACAGAGTACATCTTGGAGTCTCAATACTTGTTCCTGGAAGGCCCCAGAGAAGATACCTAAACAAACAGCATAATGAAGATCAAGGAGCTATCAAAACAAGTCCAGGACAAAGTTATGAACAGTAAAGTCAATGACTGGTTATGCGACATACATTATATTGCAAAGGTTTGTGGACGCCTTACCATCACATCCATATATGTGTCTTCCCCAAACTGTTGCCACAAACTTGGAAGCACACAGTTGTACAGCAAGTCTCTGTACGCTTTTGTATTACAATTTCCCTTCACTGGAAGAGCATAGTAACCTGTTCCAGCATGGCAATGCCCCTGTGCACAAAGCAAGCTCCATAAAGACATGGTTTGCCAAGGTTGGAGTAGAAGAACTCGAGTGGCCTGCACAGATCCCTTACCTCAACCCTACTGAACGCCTTTGGGATGAACTGGAACGCCGACTGTGTGCCAGGCCTCCTCACCCAACATCAGTGCCTGACCTCACTAACGCTCTTGTGACTGAATGAGCAAATCCACATAGGTTTCCACAAAGGGGGACTAGATCTGTAATAGGATGTTCAACTAGCATATATGGGTGTGATGGTCAAACTTTTGGCCATATAGTGTATAATTCCAGCTAAGTCCATTTCAGTTCCAGGATGTAACACTACAAACTGTGGAAAAGTTCAAGGGGGTGAAAACTTATGCATGTACACACTTTAAATACACTTAGAAAAATGGTTCTTTAAGGGTTCTTGCTTCCTAACAGGGTTCTACATTTCTTGACAGGGAAGCACACTGTTGTAGGGTTCTATATACAATCTTTAAGGGCTCCTTCAGAGGGACAAACCAAAGACAGAACCTTTTCTAAGAGCTTAGGTTTGGTAGAGTAACAGAGAAACTCATCTATGTCACAACATCATCCGCGGCTGTACATCAAAGAGAGCAAAGTGACTGCACAGCACAGCATAGTGACACAAATCAGTCACGGTTATCATTGAGCTATAGAGAATATAGAGATTTATGGGTTCAGTTTCAGGTCTAAAACTTGCTTGAACAGCAGTTTAGAGAGGAAATAAAAATCCATGTTTTCAAGCAATGTCAAGTTTAAGTAATTTATTTTTTAATTAATAATTTTTTTTTTATTATTAATTATAGTTTTGCATCTAATAACATTATCTAGAACACAGTGGTGTGTGCTGACCTGACTGTAAAGAAGCATAATTAATGAACACATGCTTGTATGATTTTATGACTTTCTTTCCTCATCATGCATTTTTTTTTCCCTAACAGGCTGGAAGAGAACAGTGCATTGCTGACTCAGCAGATTGGCAGGTTAGAGGAGGAATTAGACCAGGAGAGGAAGAAGTACAGAATGTTGGAAATTAAACTGCGGAACTCAGAGCGAGCCCGCGAGGATGCAGAGAACCGGAACCGGCTACTGCAGAGCGAGATGGAGGAATTCTTCTCCACTTTAGGAGATCTAACAATGGGGACAAGGACACACAAAATGTGACACTTAACATTAGATGCAATTTTAAATCTCTTTACTCATGTATCATGGGTATTTCTGAGGCAATTTCAAGCTGTTCCATTGCAACTTGATCAACTCTTATCTATTTTTCCCCACAAACTTCAGCCAGAAGTTTTAGGACATGTTTAAATTATTATTCGCATTATATCACCGGCGTCTCAATCGCTTCACTTCCAGTATGCACAGATGATACCAAAGCATGATATCCCTGATTGTTTGCAGCTGATGTAATTATGGTTGCCTACTCTCAATGCTTTTCATAAGACAGATTATTTCCATGATAGTGCCTTTTGTGTTGATGCATGGTATTGGGAAAATACAGCTTAACCACAGACTAGGCATTACATATCATCTCACAGCTCCACATTTCCTAACTCCTTTACTAGTCTGTTATTTAAAGTCTATGACCACAAAGTAAATATGGCTGTAAAGTCTTAAAGAAATAGATGATGGCAAATGGTTACTGGTTTAGTCAATGACTGTTATACTTCCAACCTCGTTGAGCAAGTCCCTTTATCTTAACGTGAAATGCAGTTTGCTAAAAAGGCAGAGAAGAATGGTGGTAAGACCAACAAATAAACTAGCTAATAGTTTGTATATTTATTCTTTTTTTTGTTTTAATCAATTTATCATCAATGAGGTTGCCACTTTTAAGAGGATTATTGCTGCATAACTTATTTCTCAGGTGTTTCTGGAAAAAAAAAAACACACTGAATAAACATATTGTTTTTGTTAAATGGCAGAAAGTAATGTGAATGACTTGTATAGTCAAACTGTTCTTGTGCTTTCCCCTCATGAAAGTGCCAAAATCGAGGCTGCACTGCTTTCCTATCGTCGGTTATCTGACATTAAGTATGACTGGAAGCAAAGGAAACATAATAAAGTTATCATCACAGGCTACGTTGTCACACAAGTTCCCCAAGAATTTTACCTTGATCAGATTTGACAAAATTTGCACTTAGCGAATGCGTCACCCATCTTGAAAGAACTGTAAAATATATTTTAGTTAGTACTCTGTGCACTTGCAACAAATCTCTGACACGTTCGTGTAGCAAAAATGAAATGATCACAAGCAGGCATTATGTTTGACTCGTGTTTATTTGCAGTGGTTACAACACTGTTGAATGCCAGTGCACTCTAATGCTGTGGTACACACTGATGACCTTTACATATAACTGCATGAGTGGAGCGTTCTACAGCAACGATCATCACCAGCTCATGATCTTACTTTTGATGTCATCTTTCCGAAAATGGGTAGTTTGCATTCTCTTAGCTCCATTAGCAGTCCATGTCCAAGTTGGAGAAATATCCAAGCTGTGTATGATTATATTTAGTGGCTAGTGTAAGATTTCCATAAATGCTGCAAGCATCCAGATCAAATGGGAAAGTGTAATGAAGTGGGCTCACGTCTAAGGTTCGGACTGGGTTATCAGTAAAAAAAAAAAAAAAGAAACATGTGGCCCACAATGTACGTTTAATCATACACAACTCCTTTAAGCTCCATCACGGAAAGAAAGATTGAAATGACAGGATTCCTCATTGCTTATAATGAAGGATTTAAAATAGTGTTCTACATGAACTAACAAAACGAGAGAGACCAGGTCATATTCCGCTTTATCCTAATAATAAAGCGGGAGCAAATCACTCATATCACACAAATCCATACACTCACAGCTATCATAGTAACAATAGTGACTTTTGAAATAAATAAATTAATTAACAAACAAATGATAAAATTCACATTGAGGAACTAAACTGTAAACTAAAACGTTAAGCGTGAGGTAGTTCAGATTCTACTGAAGCTGATCCTGCTCTGTCCCCTGGTAATGTAACAGCTTTTGTGCAAATTCCAATTTATTTCCAGGTTAAAGTATAGCAGATAAGAATTTCCGATGGGTCATTTAGAGTTATCATCACGGTCATAAGAGCACTTAAAATTAGAAATGATGTAACCCCAAAACCTGTTTCAAGGGTTTTCTTTTTAGAAAGAAAAACTGACAAAACCTATGCTCTCACTAACATTCATAGCCATTCATTCTTAGGCAACAACTTATTTTTCAGTCTTACACATCATTAAAGAAGAAAAAAGAAAAGAAAAGAAGAAGTCCCACATAGCACACACACAGCTCAAACTTTCAGCAGTTAATGTAAAACACTCCTGTAATGCAGTACAGAAGCAGCTAATGCAGCCGACATACTTAACACACTACACACTCATTTCTACAGCACCAGTCATTACAAACCTTTCCATCGTTTCCAAAAATAGAAATAAAAATACCTTTAAAGAACGCTGAAATATCTTTTGTTACATTTCACAAAAATAATCGGCTGATATCGTGAACTATAAATAGATTATGCGTACAAAAAATGAGAATACTTTCCTTGATTCGTAATGACCTACTCCACATTCAATGCAGGACAGCATTTCAAGTATAAGAGAACTACCTTTAATACTGTTTAAACTGGACGAAATATCCAGTGACTGTAAAATGTGAATTACAGTTCATATCCGGTTGGACCAAAATTGGGAATAATGATTCCGAAAGCCATTATCGGATGATTGACATACAATATCTCAAAGTCCCTTTTTGCCACGATCAACCAGAAAAATAAATAGATAAAAAAAAAATTGCAGAACTCAAGCCAAACTAAGGATCCATGGAGACGTATTCAATAACCTTTATACTGTATATGTGAAGTAGTTCGGATCCCATAAATGAGTCCTTGCTCCAACAGAAATGTACAAATAAAAGAAACATATTCAGAGCTGTAGAAACCATCTCAAAACAACGGAAATGAAATCGCTATAACATACTGATAGCAATTTCTGCATTATTTAATATTTTACATCCACTATCTAAATGATCAAAATCCTATAAGGAAGCTTGTAGACCCAGATATATCCACTCACACGTAAAACCCACACACACACACACAAAGTAAAATAAAATAAATAAAAATATATATTTACAATTTAGTCTTTACATTCTACACCAATATGTTCTTAGAAAGGAAGGATTAAGTGAGCGTGTTAAAAGTACTCACATTCAGTAGTTAGGGGCTGCTGGAGCTTGTTGGTGGGAGAATAAAATGACGGTGGAATATTGCGGTATTTAGAGAGGAAGCAAAGAACGCCAAACCTACACACTTACAACTGCATGTGTATTTACACTGCCTTTACCTTGCAAACCTTCTTCATCCCATAAAAAATATAGTTAAAAGAAAAGGACGAGCATTAAGGAAAGCAAAACCGTCAGGCCTAAATCTGATACCATGCGACACAAAGCGATGCTCCAGGGGAAGGTGATAGTCATCTGCAGCAGCTCAGCGTGCCGGCTGTGGCCTCCAGACTGCTGTCTGTGTCTGACGCCATGGTGGGCTCTGTAGACATGGAGGACACGTCGTTGATGGAGGAGGAGGAGGAGGCGGCTTGAGGCGAGCCGTTGACTACTGCTCCACCTGTGCTATGAGAAACATACACATCAGTCAGACATCATTACTCACAGCCTCTGTGCTATTAATACTGTACGATACTGTAAGACTGTATGAATGCTGTACTGCTAAGTCTAACAAAGGCATATTATATTTATAGTTAGCTCCATTTATATTTCCACAGCTTATTCTTTATCTTTATAACAGCTAGTTGGTTTTAAAATGGTTTTAAGTGCATTAGATAGTTACATTAGTCTAGTAGGTTTACAGAGCAGAAGACCATTTTTTTTCCTGCTTCGCATTTTTACAGCTGTAAGTAAAGTATGTTTTTGTTTTCATTGCATCAGAAACGCTCACTGTCCATGACCAATTGTGAAGAACAATGATATTGGTGTTGGTGAGGGCTGAGATTTCACTCACATAGTGCTGTGTGTGGACATTTTTCTCACCTAGCCAGTGTTTGGTGCAATGTTAATGCTGCTATGCGCTGTTAGCAGTGACCTCCTCGTGCTGCCTTTTATATATAAGATGTTTTATCATCTTGTAACTTGTATTGTATTGTAGGAAGATGCTGTAGTTCCTACTCTTGGTATTTTCACAGAGCAATGTTTGCAGTCTGCTTTGCTTTTCTTTAAAATTGCTATAACATTGCTGATTTGTACACAAACATTACGTCACCCAGCATCACACGGTATTGCATATTAGTATCAGTGCATTTATTTTAATAAGTAAATGAGCATGGTATCAGACTGATACTGGTATCAGTATTGATGCACCCTTAATATAAATGTGTGAATGAGTAAATATAATTGCATTAACAGACTCAGCTTTTTAGGAGAAATCAGTTTAACCAACCTAGAGCAGGGGGCTGGCCACGGATCACACTGTTCTTCATCCTGTCCTCCCAGTCCAGCACTTCCTTATAAATCAACTCTGATGCAAAAAGATACGAGACATGGACAGAGGGAAACAGTCAGGCATACGGTCACGTCATGGAAGCGGGCAAGGTGCAAGCTGCCAAAGAATACAATCCCACGTGTGACAAAATATCTGTCTTTCTAATTTAAGTAACATGCACAAGCCATTTAAACATGCCTGAGGGAGTCATTAACACATTCAAGTGACTTCATCAGACAGGCTTCTAGCTGAGCGCAAATGATATTCATACTGAACTTCTGGTACTTTCCCCCTGCATCGAATTTCACAGAACTTTAATTGCAAAAAAGGAATAGAGGCTGATGCCACCTTTCCATTCCTCCACTGTGTGCTCCCTTTCATCCAACTGCTTGTCAGTGATCACTGGAGGGGGCTGGAAAAAAAAAGAGAGACAGCAAAAGTACATATTCTGGTTACAGTATTCATTCATTTCTTCATTCATCTTCAGTAACTGCATTATCCTGGTCAGGGTCGCAGTGGATCCAGAGTGGATCCTATACTGGGAACACTGGAAACAAAGCGAGAGTATTTCCCCCAGATGGAATGCCAGTCCATGACAGGACACCACACACACACAGATTCACACCTGGAGCAATTTAGTGTAGCCAATTTGCCTACCTGTATGTTTTGGACAGTGGGAGGAAACCAGAAAACCCAGAGGAACCCTAAGCAAACACAGGGAGAACATGCGAAAACTCCACACAGAGAGTAACCCAAACTGAGGACAGAACCCAGAACCCTGGAGCTGTGAGGCGTCGATGTTACCCACTGTGCCAGTGATAGGAAAAAGTAAATAAACGGAATGTTTGAAAATTGTGAAAAGGTGAAAATAATTAACTACTTTTTGATACTTACCTCAGTATATTCTCTTCATTCAAAAATGACAAGTGAATACTCGATTTCTATTACTTACCTGTAACACATGCTGAATAACCTTAACCTCATATTTTTATCCCTAATAAATTTTGCCGTTTTACTGACTGTACATGCACAAACAGAAAACAAGTTGAGGAAATATGAGGATATGTATGACTACACAAAATCACTGGATCACGAATGGATGAGTAAAATCTAGAATGGAATTAAAAAAAAACAAAACAAAACAAAACAAAACATGAATTCTTATAACAGCAGTGACTTAATACTTAATATGTGTGTGTGTGTGTGTGTGTGTGTGTGTGTGTGTGTGTGCGCGCATATATGCGTGTGCGTGTATACTCACAGCCTCAACCTCAGCTGGATCATACCACACGTTAATATAAGGGTGCTGTAGAGCTTCATCTACCGAGATACGCTTGGAAGCATCTATAACTAGCATTTTGGAAAGCAGGTCTCGAGCCTGGCTGGCTAAAACACAGAGATAAACATTCAGTCAGTACCTTCCTGTTTCTCATGCACAGTGTCCATCACATGCCTTTACAACCATGAACTTAAAAGAGCTGAAATACCTAATTTTGCATTCTGAAACATAGAATACAGTGTGCTCAATGTTAGTCTGGATTCTTCATGGTAATGATGTGCTTCACTATCAGGACAAAAACCCCGTCCCAAATGAAAACTCATGACATGGACCTCTATTAGACCACATTTTACCTTTGAGTTTGTTGTGATCTGAATCGGCAGGGAAAAGAACATCAGGGAAAAGCTTCTCAAAGCTGTATCCGGCATAGCGAGGCCGGTTCTCCACGTATGTCCTTACGGACTGATTGAGTTTCATCAGGAACTCTTGGGATGGGGTCCCCAGCTGCTCAATGACTTTGTTCCACTGATCAATATCTTGATATCACATGATTAAAAGAAAAACAACACTGCAGTGCACACAGGAAAGAAATGGAGGGTTGAAAAGAGGCCAACAAGCTGAGGACATACATGAAGACATGAGTGTGAATGAAGCTCACAAACATTCCTGCCTACACTGTCTTTAACCGAAATCAAACCCAATACTAGAACAACGTTACCATAAATAAAGGATCAATCTTCTTTTTGTTTGCGATAATCCAATCTTAGGTATTTTAGACTTTCTCTGCTCTCTGTGTGAATGTATTATGTAAAACACAGAGGGAAAAACACACACACACACACACACACACACACACACACACAATGAATGATGGGTAAGGATACGATCAGTGCCTGGAAACAACACACTACCTCTGACCATTTCAGCCATGATACACCCAACAGACCAGACATCAACTGAAAAAAAATGAAATGAAAATTAAATTAGCATGCAACACACAACTAAAAACAGACAGACCTAAGACGGGAAATGAGGGAAGGAAAAATGCTAGGGTGAAAATAATGAAGATACGAGTGCTGCCAAAACAGTGAACAAAACAACACAGATCAAATTTCAACACCCACAATCAACTTCCATCAAATGTTAAAAAGCCTGACAAATCAGCAACTCATAGATAATGTTGTCCTCAACTCACTCATATAACCACAGTGCATTTATCTACATGGAGCAGTACAGCATATTTAGGATAGTGGCAGAATTAAATTGCACTATCTGTGTAATAAATACAATATGTTTGTTTTTTTCTTCTGGGTGAGACACCTAATTAATAGCACAGTGATCTTGGCAGTCAAACATGTGAGCCATGAGAAACCAGTCTTGAATTCATCAACACCTCATCAACACCCTTTACACTAGTCACTCTGACCCCAAATGGAAAGTCTCAGATGGAAAAGAGCAACATACCAAACATATTGAGTTATGGTATCAGGGTCATCAATATAGTATTTGCTCCATCAGCTGTACTGTCCCAAAAGTACACAGAATACAGAAATGTTAGTTTTACACTCATGCTAGTTAAGTATGACTAGTTTTCAGTCGAGTATCAGCTGAAAACACTGAAATGCCTCTATATATTCATTAAACACACACACACACACACATATATGTATGTACACACACACACACACACACACACACACACACACACACGCACACACACACACACATTATATCCTGTAAAAATACCCCTTTAAAAACTGTAAAGCATGCAAGGATACAGTCCCTTCCTGGGAAAAGGATTTTGTGACGAACCATTTCTGCCAAAATACAGCCCACAGACCAAATGTCCACTAATTGTTTGTAGCAGAAAGAAAGAGAGAAGGTGGTTAAAAAGCAAATCTGTGGTGCTAGTAGTAGCAGTAGTAGCTGTTAGTTATGTGGTTTCATTCATAGCACGTTTGCCTTTCTAGAATTATAAAAGCTGATATAAAAATCTAGATTGGAAATTGCCTTTTTATTGCAAAACAACACGATAATTTTATATGAATGTTAAAAAACATGAGCTCATGTTGAGACAGGCAAGGTGAGAATGATGTGTGCAGCTAAGCATTTGCAATAAATGCCAGTCAGGCATTCAAAAGTTTGTCGGCAGTGCTCACCATTGGCTTGATATCCCATTCCCAGGATGACTTCAGGGGCTCTGTAGTAGCGGGTCACCACATATGGTGTCATCAGCAAACCAGTGGCCGCTGTCCGGGCCAAGCCAAAGTCCAGGATCTTCAGGGTACAGTCTGATTTGACTACTATGTTACTAGGTTTCAGGTCCTGCAGTGTTAAAGAAAAACATACTGGGACTTACAGGACTGCAAGATAAAGCTTATCTACTGTATAAAAAGTAAAGTCAAATGTTAATCTACATATCGGTTACACATTGTCTAGGATCTATCTTGGATGGTTGATTCTGATTGTTTCCCCATTATCTCCAAACTTTAGTAATTGCCAATTCCCACCAACTAGCTAGTTCTCACCTCTCACACTACCAACCAGGGAACATGAGGGATAACACATGCGTCGAGACATGTCTGAGACACATGAAGTCAGTCACCATATCTTTTCAATCTGCTGCTCATGCTACACCAAAGGGCAGCTGAACATACTCAGAGGAAAGCCCTCTATCGCATCCTACCCACACAGAGAGCAGGGGGATTTATGCTCTCTTAGACAGCTGAGCTCTTTGGAGCTTCTTACAAAGAATGGTGCCAAAAAAAAACTTTTTGAGCAGCAGTTCCACAAGTTAAAATACCTTGCTGATGAGAGAGGTCAGAAGAGAATGGCCAGACCAGTTCGAACTGACAGGAACGCTCCAGTAAGGCCAGTAACCAAGCTTTACAACTATGGTGAGCAGAAAAGCACCTAAGAAGGCACAGCAGGCCAAAGCTTGAGGTGGATTGGCTGCGAGAGCAGAAGACCACATCGGATTCCACTCCTATTAGCCAAGAACAGGAACCTGAGGCTACAGTGGGCACAGGCATACCAAAACTAGCACACAATCCATGACCCACTTGCCTTGTGTCACCAGTTCAGGCAGGTGGTGTAATGGTGTGGGGCCATTAATACTAATTGTGCATTGTGTGAATAGTTATGGCCACAATTCACCAGCCTCTATTTGTGAGATATAACCTCTCCAGCAGGTCCTGGGTCTGCCAGCGGGACATGTCTGATACAGCTACACAGGCTGGACATTAAGTTGGACATTAGGTTGGTGTGAAATCTGTGTATACGCTGCACTGCTGCCACATAACTGGCTCATTGAATAATTGCATAAACAAGCAGGTGTGCAGGTGTTCCTATTAACGTATGTGAATATTTTTATAGGATTTCTGGAATAACGCACTGTGAACAACGGATGGGATCATGAGTCAGGAGGCGTTTCATGCTGTTTCCCTTGAAATAGATTAGAAATTAATTTTGGGTTGCTGGTACAGAACTGTGTTTAAATAACGAGTGGAAGCTGTTTAGAATAATTTTGTCGAGTTAACTACCTGACTAAAATGCAAGTGTTTGTCTGTGGGCTTAATTACTGTACATAATTTCTAATTAGGCACAAATATGCTTGAAAATCCCTGCTGATGACTCAATCATATCAGTGAGCAGCTCATAATTTATGGAAGTTTTATTAACACAGAAAACGAATGACCTTGCTATGACATGATTTACCATTAATCATTTCCTACTACATATTCCTATTAGATAAATACACTTAATTATGCTCAGAAATAATCGATCGGTGCTCCCTGATCGTGTGTGATAGATGAGAAGTGTTCACTCAGGACGGATCACTTCTCTCCTTGATTCCTCTCAGCACATTCCTGCCTCGCCAGCGCAATGCAGTCAGCGGCAGCAGCAGCAGCAAGCAGGACGAGCTCGAGCTTTTTGTCTTATGCCCGGAGGATGCTGCCCCTCCCCCACCCTCACCTTAACTGATTATTAAGCTTTTTGCCACCAGTGCAACGCTGGCTCCATATGACTGTGTTTCCTTTTAAGCAATAGAGCACAGACCCTGTGGATGATCCCTGCGGCGTGGAGGTGTTTAATTCCACATAGCATCTGGTACAGCAGATAGGACAGCCGCTCGTGGTCAAGCTCCATCTGAATGACTTGGCAAAGGTTGGCATCCATCAGCTCCATTACAAGGTAACTGTCGGTGGGTTGGTAGGAGAGAGAGGGAGTGGCAAAAGAGGGCGGAATGGGGGAAGGGGTGCAAGAGACAAGAGAGAAAGAAGAAGGAGGAGGAGGAGGAGGAGGAGTGTGTGTGCATGTGAGTGCGTGTGTCGAGAGAGAGAGAGAGAGAGAGAGAGAGAGAGAGAGAGAGAGAGAGAGAGAGAGAATATTTGGGGTCGATTAGGCAGTGGTCCAGTTTTCTCTCACCTTCAGTGTGCTAAACAAGGATAAGCTGTTTGAGGATCTGAGCAATAGCTAGTCATTGCTGAACAATGTTAGTATCCTGCAGTATACTCACACATCTTGAAATTCTTCTAATGTTTTTTGTGGCGTAAAAACATTTAAAAGGCCGATAATCTGGAAATGTAAAAATAATCATACTTTAACATCAACTACATTATATACACAACAATACTATAGTCACAACACAGCATAACTTGCCATCAAGCGTTTATATTGATTCATTTCCGGAAGCTCACTTACATTTTTATGGTTGACGCACTTCATTAGCACCAGCTCTCGGTACGCTCGCTTGGCATGTGTCTGATTCTGAAAAGGCCGGCTAAGTTTCTTAATAGCTACATTTCTTTCGAGATGCTGGTCATATGCTGAACTACAAGGGAATAAAAGGACACATAGGGCAAATATAAACACAATGATCTGTGCTGTTCTGCTGTGTAATTGCTAACGGATATTCAGGAGCGAGAACATACCAGACTATTCCCTGTGCTCCTGAGCCGATCGGTCTCAGGTTCTGATAACGCTTCAGGACTGTGAATGTTGAATCCCCCACATCTATACTGTAGAATTCCTTCTCCCTTTTGTTTTTATTCATGGTGGCGTCCTGGCAAATTGATGTCTGAGCATTCATACAACACACACGTCTATGGACCTATACCGCAAACAATGAAATATTGTGTATTATGTAACCTAAAAAAAGGCAGCAGTAAACTTTGTGCGTTACAGATGCAGTTGTGTTGAATGAGCGCCTCAGTGTTGGAGCTGCGGCGCACAGCATCCTGCTTTTAAAGAAAATAATATGTTTGGCAAGAACCAAAAGAATGAAATGTCCGTTCAGCAGAGAATAGTCATGAGTTGCTTTAAGCTTTTTGTCAAGATAAAGCCTTCAGAAAGCACAAAGAGATTAAAGCGTAAAATAACAAACATACTTGATCTAAACATCCACACATTACATTACCAGAAAGACAACAGTTTCCTATAATGGCCTTAAAATCAAAGCATTAAAACAAACAAACAAACAGTAGCAAATGAGGCAGAAATAAATGATCATATTCAATTATACAAAAGCTAGACAATTAATATAAATTCAGCTTTCTAGGTGTATGAAAACAGATCATTGTAAGCATAATCTGTGCGATCCCCAACTAATCAAACTAACATACTACTTTCAGACTCGGTGGGTTAAGAGATATGCAGGTGACACCTAATGCATTTCTTAACACGTCAACCTTCACCAACCAAACCAAAGAAAGCTTGCTTTTTAAAAAGAGGCAAGAAGAACAGTATGCTGTAATTTAATAACCTGTGATTGAGCAAGCTAGTCTTAAACGCACACACAGTTCAACTACATACAGCTACTACAGCACTGACATCACTCTTTATACACACACACACACATACACACACACTAAAAAAGCACACACAAAAAACTAAGCCTTATTAGGACTTGAACAATTTATTAGTCCTTGATGATTGAATATGAACAGGGTTAGCCTCGATCTAGCAGGTGCAAACACCATGTTCAATAGTAAAACCGGTTTAAGGAGCGGATCGATAAATCGACCTGTCCCTTGTTTGCTGGAGATTTTGTGCGTCCTGAGGTGCAGCCTGGATTAGACTGTCCCACTCCATTCACGCCTGTCAGGCTTTAGTCTGAAAGGAAAGCAGTCTTTTTTTTTCTTCCATTTTTGTTTGCATGTTCTGAACGTCCATAGCCACAATTATGCCAAATGACGCCTTATTATTATTGTTATAATAACCGTGGCATTACTCTGAGCTGAGCAGTAAGATGCTGGAAGGGCAGCTGGCTGAATGGCACCTCTAGCAGACTGGAGCTAGCCTAGCTAGCCTGAAAACAAACCACTGTATTCACCGAAAGCCGTCTGGAAAATAAATCTGGTTGTGTGTGTAGCATATTGTGTTTAAACGCATTGTATTTCCATGCTCCAGAAGTAGAAGGTTGCTGCGTTATTGACTGGTGAGAAGGCGAAATCAGCTGTGTGCTGTATACACCCTCCCCCACAGCTAAACAATACCGCCTTAAACCGTTCAAAACGCTCGCTTACCTGCCGGGAATTCTACTCCAGTTACTGCCTTCTATATTAATATCCACGGATCATGAAAAGCCGTGCAAACGAAGGGATTAACGCTAACAGCTAACGAGTATTTGGTTGGTCGGCTGAATAAACCATAACCTGACCGCACACACACCGCTTCCTAGCTCTGACAGGCCTTGCATGCAGCGCACGCGACATTGCGCTCTACGTCACCGAGTCTCCGCGTTTCCGTGGCATCACGCGCCCCTGCCTCACAGCCAAGCAGGCCTGTCTATCATACACAGCTTAGGAAAGTAATCAGACCCCCTCAGGTTTTTTTTTCCACATTATATTTTGTCAAGTGTTTAATTTAAAACGGTTTTTTTTATTACTCTTTTGGTCATACATTTTAAATTTATTACTAAATTATAAACTAAAATCTGTAGCTAAGTATTCAGACCCTTGGCTAAGGCACCCAAATTGAGCTCAGGTGCGAATCTTATTTGATCTGATTATCTGTGTGTATAACGTTCCAAAGTTCACAATGCATGACAGACCAAAAGCCAAAAGCGAACTCTCTGCAGGCCTCCACAATCAAACCTGTGTTGAGACATAGACCTGGGCAAGGGTATAAAACCATTTATAAAACTTTGAAGGTTCCCAGGAGCATAGTGAGCTCCATCATTGTGAAATGGAAGAAGTTTGGAATCACCAGGACTCTTCCCAGAACTAGCCGACCAGCCGGCCAAACTCCGTAACCTGACCTTGGTCAGCGAGGTGACCGAGAACCCAATGGCCACTCTAAAAGAGCTTCAGAAGTCTTCTGAAGACACGGGAGAGGCTGTCAGAATGAAAACCATCTCAGAAATACTCCATCAATCAGGCCTTTATGGCAGGGGTGGATTTAGTGATTTAGGGGCCCTAGGCGAAATAAAAGAATGGGTCCGTCTCTGAGTAAAAGGCATATGACAGGCAGTTAAATGACCCTGAGAGCATGAGGGAAAAGGTTCTCTGACCTGAAGAAAAAAAAAGTTACTTTTTGGGCTGAACTCCAAGCACTACATCTGACAAAACTAGGTGCTACTCAACAGCTGGCTGATACCATCCCTATGGTGAAGCATTACACTACAGGGGTGCTCATAAGCAGCAGGTACAGAGAGACTGGTCAGAATTNTTAATAAAAACGTCTTTCAGAGAGCAAAGGTCTTTCAGACTGGAGCAAAGGCTCACATCAACAACAATGACCCAAAGCATACAGCAAAGACAATGCTGAAGTGGCTTTAGGACAAGTCTGTGAATGTCCTTGATTAGTCCAGCCAAACCCTGGATGTAGAACATCTGTGGAGAGACCTGAAGATTGCAGTTCATAGATGCTCACTATCCAATCCAATTTTTTATTTTTAATAAATTTGCAAAAACAAGAAGTTGAAAAAATATGTGTGAATGTGTGTGTATGTGGTGATGCCCTGCCATGGACTGGGTTCCCCTTTGGGATGAATTCTCCTCCCAGGTACTGCCAGGATAGGCTCCATATCCACCATGACCTTGACTAGGAAAAAGCAGTTAGATGTACACTCACAGTCCACTTTAATAGGAATACATGTACACCTGCTCATTTATGCATTTATCCAATCAGCCAATCATGTGGCAGCAGCGCAATAAATCATGCAGATACAGGTCAAGAGTTTCAGTTAATGTTCAAACATCAGAATGGGGGAAAAGGGTGATCTCTGTGACTTTAAACATGGCATGATTGTTGGTGCCAGATGGGCTGGTTTGAGTATTTCAGAAGATGCTGATCTCCTGGGATTTTCACATAATTTTGCAAAAAACAAAAAACACTGACTGAGCAAGGGTTCTGTGTGTGGAAACGCAGTGTTGTTGAGAGAGTTCAGAGGAAGATGGCCAAATTGGTTTCCTGCTGCCAGGAAGGATATAGTAACTTAAATAATCACTTTTTACAACCGTGGTGAGCAAAGCATTGAACCTTGAGGTGAACAACAATAGACCACATCAGATTCCACTTCTGTCAGTCAAGGACAAGAATCTGAGGCTATCATGGACACACTGTCACTGAAACTGGACAGTTGAAGCTAAGAAAAAAAAAAATCATATTTGAGTTATTATATCATATTCAAAAGAGACTTCTCTTATAATTGTAATTTTTCAATCTATATGTTAACATTCAACATTTTAATTCCTACTTCACCTATAGTAACTTACACTAAATGTATTGTTGGTCTTCTCCAGTTAAAAAAAACAATGCATTCAACTGCACTATGTCCAAGTAATACCTCTCCCCCTCTCTCCATACAATGAGAGATATCCTAAATGATAATGTTACATAGTACTCTCACAGTCACCATGTTGTCAGTGAAACAGAAAACAGAAGGCTGTAGTCAGAGATCCTCAGACTCGCTTTAATCCAATTGAGTTCTTATGGCAGCAGTCTAACTATAGTGGCAGTAAATACAGTGCCAAAACTGTGTAGTCACAGTCATTCTACACACCACAGGATACAGACATAGATACGCCTATAATCAGCATACAAATGTTTGTAAATTGTAATATTTTATAGGTGCGATGAGGGCGAGGTATAGAAAGTTTAGTAGTCCTACACCTGTACACTGTGTGTTCTTGGTAACAGAAAGTAAACGAAGCGTGCTGGAGCAAGTGGATTAGAGACTGTAGTCCTGTTTCATAAACATCAACAAGGGAAGTTTAACAGACATGGAATTAAACAAGGTAAAATGATTTCAAATGCATTGCTTAGACATTATATAAGCCAGTCATTTTGACAATTAAGTAGCCCACGGTAAACAAACAAATGAGCAATTTAGGTGTCTTATGCACCTTATGATCAGCTACTAAAATAAGTATGTGATAGTCAATAGTGAATTTTGCACTGCACTTGTGTTAACAGCTTTACTTATAGCTTACAGCTGAAACAATGTAGACATTCTTAGTGATTGCTCTTCATTTCTGATGAAACATGTTTATTGAGCTATTACATTTTGTTAGGAAAGCTATGGTGTTGGTCGTATTGCTTTGGATTATATAAAACACCAATAGATGGACATGTTTTGGAATATATGTAGTATTTAAGTGTTTTAGCACTTAACAGGTGTCAGCATGTCGCACTTTGTAATTATGTAATTATCTACATTGTAATTATGCAAAAAAGGTAAGATATTGAAAAAAAAAGGTAAGATATTCACGATTCAGCTAGCAAGGCTGTACTTCTGCATGTTAGCTCAGAAATGAAGAAACAAAGCTTAACAAAGCAAACCACACTCTTATTTGAAAAAAAAAAAGATTATAAACCATGGTTTTAAGTTACAAAGGCTAAACTTTTGGAGCTTAAGTTAGAAGAACATAATTATGCAGCAGCAAAAAAATTTTTAAAAATTATTAAAATCCATTATTATTGATTTGCTTGAGAGTTCATGGTCCATGTATCTTAAAAAATACAGCGTAAGAGGAATCTATTGGTAAAAGCAATGTGGTTATGTTCTGCCAAGGTTTTTAAGCCTTAATTAATGGAGCAGATTGTGTTGATAATAATTATTCATTTCCCTGAAAGCTGCTAAAGCATATAAGTAAGACAGTATGCTTATCTAGTTTAAAAAGTATTTAGCATACATATAGTATGTGTACTGTCTGGGATTCAAGGAAGAGGGAATGACATTATAAGCATGAAAAGTGAAGACAACACCAAGTAAATTGGACATCACTAAGCTTCTTAAGGGATGCAGAGAAATACTGTGTAGGAAAATGCCAGGTTACTAAATCTAGTGAGCAAGCTTCGAGTAAACAGGTATTACAGAAATATTTTTTCTGTCTTCTTTGAAAAAGACTTACTAACTTTCAAATATATTTTGCTGGCAGTAATTCTGCTGAAGAAAACTGTATTTTAGCACCACCATTAATCCACATACACCTTCTTCTTTCTCTTATCTCCACCTGACTCCATTTAGTGAGCTAGATTCTGGGTGCTCGGGAGTGTGTCCTGTGAGTGTACAGGATGAGCAGCACATTTGTGACCCTAGCTGAAGTGTTGGAGGCTAGAGGAGGGCCACTGGAAGAGGATGAGGTGTGGGCCCTCCTGCTTACCTCTGCTGAATCACTGCTGGATCACTTCAGCATAGGTAAAGCATGCAGGCAAGCAGCAGATGCCAATCACAAATGTGGTCTATTCTTTGTGTATATCTTGGTATATTTATAAGGTATATTTTGTGTTAAGGTATATTTTGTGTTAACGGCTTTATTTTTCTAGGGCATAGCAACATCTGCAGCATCATAAGTCCAACATCACTGCTCTTGTCTGCAAATGGTACGCTAGCATTTAAGAACTGCACAATAACAGATGAGGCATGTGCCTTCACTGCACCAGAGATGCTGCAGGGCCGTGCCATCAGCACCAGAATGGCTATGGAGAAGGTCAGCATTAGTCCTAGCAAAGCAATAATGTACATTGCTAAAACAGACCCTCACATTAACAAGGGGCAAAGTTAATTTACACACACACACACACACACACACACACACACACACACACACAGTTAGGTCCGAAAGTGTTTGGACAATGATAGTTTTTGTGATTTTGCCACCACCACAATGGATTTGAAATAAAACAATCAAGATGTGAGTGAAGTTTAGACTTTCAGCTTTATTTTAAGAGGTTTCATAAAAATATGGCATTTACCATTTAGGAATTACAGCCATTTTCAGCAAAG
>CM074947.1:15029920-15045308 GCA_037577455.1 Pangasius macronema
GTAACACCCCAGTGACAAGGAAAGGTATAGTTTGGTACTTTTTTTCTGAGAGCAAAGTGTATGTGTGTATTTTCTGAGAGCTATGCCTGGCACATAGTGCTAAAGATGTTTTGTGTCACAAACAGAAAGTCCTACAGATGCTGCGGGGAGCACCATCTGAGCTCAAGCTGTTAATTTGCAGACCTTCACCTGGCCAACTTCCAGAGATGGACTTCATCTCACTTGTAAGATTGTAAGATCAGTGTATTTTATCTCTTTAAAAGTCATTTCAATGTGTCATAAATATTTTTATCTTTCTTTTGTCTTTGATAGTGTCCGTCCCCATTGTCGAGCAAAAAGCAGAGGTCTCGGTCTTTAGACCTTCGGGTGGAGTCTGTCTGTCCAGACTTCAGTGAAATGCTCCAACAAAAGACCACAGCACTATGCCAGAGGAAGGACTGCACTTCACCTAAGCCCCATACTGTCCAATTAATTCAGCAGAGACAGGGCAGCGAACAGGATGAGACACCATCCACCTTGTCATCTCCACCGTCCCCTCCATCTATTGAAGGACAGCAAGAAGAAAATCCAGATGAGGAGAATGTTCTCTCCAGCATTTCTTGTTGCCAAACATCAACCACACTCACGACAACAACCCCGAACCCTGTACAGCCTCCACTCATCCTAACCCCTTCTCCAACATGCCTAAACCCAGAGCCAGAAGGAAAAGAGGACATGTCCTCAAAAAGCAACCACAACTCAGCAATTACCAGGTGCCATCCCACACTATATTTGAATTTATATAGACAGGACTGGTACACTCAAGGTGTTACTGTTCTGTCTGACACTACTCATCTGATACGTGTTATTTAGGAGTACACTAATTAAAAATGTAGATTAATATAGGAAATTAACTATTTATTAAACTATTTAAGAAATATTTATTTGAAATAAAAAAAAAACAACAACCTGAATATCCTGTTTGCAAACCATTTGCTTCTTTGAAGAAAAAAATTCACTTAAATGGTTAAACATTCAGGCCATGATTTACTACAAAATCACAAACAATATCTGCAAAAACCAAAAATGTGTAAGCTGACTTACAAACAGGATCTAAGTAAGATTGTGTTTTTCAAATTAACAAAATAACGCCTGTTTGCATATTTGTCTTAATGAATATGCAATTTACGGCATTTCTACAGAAAGGGGAAACCACAAGTCATGTCGATGCAAATAGATATAGCATCCACAAAGATATTTACTATATCACACTAGATGAAGTCAAACAGCATAAACAGATTAATACAACCTAAGGGCAGGTGTTAAATTTTTACAAGCCCATTTCCTTTATTTGAAAACAAAATTAAATCTTATATATCATGATCTTGAAATAATGAAAGATTCTTAATATTGTGATTTTGTATTTACCATTCTATGCTTTCAAGTTATTGATGCCAGGATTGATTTTGGTGTGCTGCTTTTAGTAAATAATAATTTTAAAAAATGTATTTTATATATTTGAAATGAAAAAATAAAGACTGATGTAATCCTATTTGATGAAATATAATTTATAAAAAAAAATTAGACCACTTTCTTTTCTTTTCAAGAAACATCATCTGAGAAACATCACCTTATGTCTCATTGAATTATTTCACTTGTGCTTGCAGTCAGTTCACTGAGGATTTGGATGGAAGTAGAGCATGCTTCATGGCCAGTGGACTGGATGTCTTAGCTGATGAAGAATATCTGACCATTACCACCACTGCAGCTAGTCCTCCAATCTGCAGCACTGCCTCTACCAGTGCTTTGATCCCTCCTACACCTTCTCCACTACGTTCCTCACCTCCTTCACATGCCAGTCCATCAGAAACAAAAAAATCACCCCTTCCTCTAGCTCAGCCCACTTCAACAAGCACCAACAATGGCTGGGATGATGAAGAGGATGATGATGATGATGAAGATCCCAGAAGGGTACAAACTGTGTAGACTTGCCCATTTTTACAATTTATTTTGATGTAGTGGGATTCAATGTGCTTAGACATAAAAAAATGACCTTAGGTTTATTTTCTGTTTATTTATTTTTTTACAGGAAGTGTTTAAGGAGTTTGAGCTGACAGTAACCCTTACTAAATCCAGGAGTGGTAGTTTTGGGTTTACTATCACCAGGAGTAAATTAGACAATTGCTATTACATACAGGAAATCCTGGATAATCCAGCCAAGGCAGATGGCCGACTCAGAGCGGGAGACAGGCTAATCATGGTACTTATTATGAATGATAACTAAAAATGTTTGGTCCATTTTACAGCCATGGATTAAGTCTGACCAAAAAAAATTATCGATCAAGAAATGCATCCATTAGCAATGAAACTCTTCCCCTATAAGCTCTGTCCTGTAGATACATTTTTTGGAATATATTGTTATTTCACTGATTACACTGTATCTAGTCAGTAATCTAGCAAGTCTGATAAACTCATATCCTATTGTTTCAGGTGAATGGTCACAATGTGACCAATGTGTCTGACGAAGTGGCCATGGCTATTCTGAGATACTCCCCTAAAAGACTCCACATGGTGTTAGGCAGAGCTGTACAGAACCTCCTGCCTCCTCCACCACCAGACAGCCTTCAGGACATTATCATATACAAGTGGTGGAGACCTGTTTACCCACTCCGTAACGTTTACCTGTCATATACCTCATGACTCGTTTCCAGAATCCGTGTACAGAAGCATGTAAAGCAAAGATGGCAAAAAAGAGCAGTAAACAGCACTAAACTAAATAAAGATAACCTATTTAAAGATTCTATCTTTAAAAACGCATCTGTACTCTCAGGTACAGTTTGTGCAGTTTTTATTCCTTTAACCGAGAATTCAAAAAGATTCGTAGGTTGTAAAGATTGTAAAAAGACATTGTAAATTAAAACCAACGAAAAGAATTGTTTGAACTGACTCAATATAAATACAGTATTTATACTACTGCTGTATATATAATAATTTGAATATAATGCAGAAGTCATAAAATAAACATCTAAGATAGATGTTCTAAAATTAGAATAAAAATAGGGTGCATTAGGGCACATAAGACTTTTGCACAGTAGTGTAGATTGTAAAGAATATGTGTTGAGGCAGGAATATAAATACAATTCAGCAAATTTTACACCATGTGTGTTCTTGACGTATTCCAATCTACTCTGTCTACACTCTTCCATTTAATTACATTTGTCTTGTTTTTGTTGTGCAGGTATTAAGCTCAGAGGTGGCATTGGCAGCAAATGGCAGGGTATTTATGTTCAGGAAGTGGTGCCAAACTCACCTGCCAGTGAGGAAGGCAGCATTCAGCCAAATGACCGAATTATCTACATCAGTGGCAGGTGTACCCTGGGAATGACGCTGGAAGATGCTGTGAAGGCCTGTGAACATGCTTCGCGCAAAGTCAAACTCAAAGCCATGAGGTGAGATACTGAAGACCGTTGTTAGCACCTCTTATAACTCACGGCCCACAAGTGGTTCTCGTTTTACGTAGGTTCCGAGTTTACCCCCTTTGGCTCGATCCGGATAAAAAGGTTGTGGTCACATTACAAGCATGGTGCACTATCATGCTGAATGCAGCCATTAGAAGATGGGTAAATAGTGACCGTGAGGGGATGCATGCACACACACATACGCCACACACACACACACACACACACACACACATGTATATATACATATATATTAGTGAAAACCATTTAACAGATGGAAAGGTATTGTCATCTACTAATTAAGAAATCACACAGTTTATTCAAAATTCAGATTGCAGGTTGCAAGGATACATGACAAATATGACAGTCAAATACAAATATAGTTTTTGTTTATGTTGAGACTAGGAAAAAACGAACAAAAAACAAGAAATGATGTCTCTACTAGTTGGAGACTGAGGGTTTTCGTTTACCTTACCTAGGCATCTGGTTCATTTAATCATCATCAGAATAAGATGTTTTGAACATGATAATTCTTTAAATTAATGCCACAAACCATCCAAGATTATAACCTATGGATATGTTTTATGAATTTAGCAGTTAGACAGTTGTTCGGTATACAGCATTTCACCTTGCCCTGGGCTAGGCTTCATGCTCCTCTGTGTAAGACGTGTGTGCATGTATTTCTCATGCTCTTAGCACATGGCTGACATGTTTCATTCTAGTCTGAAGTGACAGAAGTGAGGTCGGTGAGCTGCTCCAGTGGCTGCCACTGTGGCCTGGGATTCACTGAATGCTTCAGTGGCCACAGTGACATTTCTGAATGTAGTGTCAGCTCAGATTAGATGAGTACCCTCCTTCAACATCAGTCCTGACTAATGTTTTATTCTGCTGGTTTGGGTCATAACAGCACAGTGGTGCAGTGAGTCGCCTCACAGCTCTCGCTCGGGTGACTGTCTGTGTAGAGTTTCTGTGTATGCTCTCCCCGTGTCCTCCAAGAACGCCAGTCTTCTCCCACCTCCCAAAAACATGCCAGTAGGTGGATTGGTTAAGACAAATTGCCCCTAGGTATAATTGTGTGTGCATGGTGCCCTATGATGGAGTAGCATCCCATCCATGTTGTATTCCCACTGCACCCCCATTGTTCCTGAGATCTGGACCCACCCACCAGTAGTCCTAGTCTCAAATGGGAAACAAGAAAATTGTTCAGGATTAGGGTTCACATCTTGCTACATGATTTGTCAGTAACTCAGATTTTAGTGTAGGAAACTATAATATACATAAACATGAAATGACGAGGTTGCTTCATTCCATGTGCTATTGCTCCCATTGTAACATGCAGAAATTAAGTAGAGGAGAACCAGAAAAAAGTGGTAAGGAAAAGAAGGGAACAATAACTGCAAGTATTAAATTCAGTTATCTAATAGTCTACTTTTCTGTATACAAAGTACAATAATTTATCTGCTCTATGTACAAAAAATATAGATTAAACAAGATGCACCATTGTTTGTACCATAGTGTTGTTTTCACAATATGTTTACATTTCTTGCTCCATTCCTATTCTTTTCATCCCCAGGTTTCTTCGATTGGAAGAAAGAGAAGAGGATCATCCCTCAATCTGAGGAGCTCAGGTCATCTGAGATGGAGGCTGCTGCTGATGGTAAGGACTTTGGTTTCTGTGTCTCTGTGTCTCTATTCCCTGAGTGCTGTAGCTTTAGCTCCATGCTGACAGACACAGCTTGCCTGGACCGAAGGGCATAAAGTGCAAAATTAATTATTAGCAAGTGCCCCTAGCCTCTTTGAACCATCATACGGCATTTTTGACGTGCCTGGTGGACGTGTCCCAGGTGATCCCGTGTGACACCTGGGTTGCTGGGTGACGGCTAGCTGGGGGGTCCAACAGCACCTGAAAAGGCTAGTGTTGCTAACCTGTCAGAGCATTACACCAGTCAGCACATCTCCTCCTGGGATGGCAGCAGAGAAGGGAGGTTACCGTGAGTGTTGAGTCTGTTTCATAAAAGCTTTAGAGGTTTGTTTTGGGGACAAATTGTACATTTGTAAATTTTCAGTTTTGCTTTGGGCGTGTTTATGTTGCAGGTTTATTGCATAACCTGCTCTTATATAAAATGCATGTTTCTGAGTCTAAGTTTCCGTGTTTGTCTCTGCCTGTCTCTCTTTCTTTGTTTTTGCAGTTAAACTCATGGCTGAAAATGCTGAAGGACTTGGGCCAATGCCCTCTGTAACCTCTCAGCAGGAGGTAACTGTGCTCCGTATCTAAATGATGACACTGAAACCTGAGTCTAGTAATCCCTCTCTCTGTTCACTATTAGACATCTTTGTTACAATTCTTTGCCCTTGATTCATATATTAATATTTTACTGTTTGAAAGTATTCATACAGCCAGGGATCAGAGGAATAGCCTTTCAGGTGATCTTCTCTGATCTTTGGAGCTTCTCATAAAGTGGAGTCCTATTAGTCACTTTGGGTCACAATTGTATTTGTCTGGCAAACACTCAAAAATGATGAAAAATCAGCTTTTGACACTAAACTTTGCAACAACTACAAAAAAATCATGTTAGGTAAATGAGGAGCCAGTTTCAAAAGCAGCTTAAGGCACATCTTAGTTATTGAAGTTATTGATGATAAGGCATAGTTTTCATGATCATATTTATTAGTATGTTAGTATATCTGTATCAGACATGTTCTGATGGAACACAGAGAATCAGCTAGAGCGATTAAATCTCATATCTCACAGTTATAAGATGGTAAATTGTGGCAATATAGGGACGCATGTGTTCAGCAACAATACTCAGACAGGCTGTAGCATTCAAACAATGCTCGATTAGTATTAAGGGACCCAACGTGTGCCAAGAAAACCTTCCCTACACCATTATTCCACCACCAGCAGCCTGAACTGTTGATACAAGGCAGGTTGTGTCCATGGATTCATGCTGTTGACACCAAATTCTGACTATGCCATCTGACTTTTGGCAGCAAGAATAGAGATTCATCAGCGCAGGAAATGTTTTTCTTTTTCAATTTTCTACTGTCTAGTTTTGGTATATCTGTGCACACTGTACCCTCAGATTCCTACTCTTGGCTGATAGGAGTGGAACCTGATGTGGTCTGCTGTTGTAGCCCATTCCCCTCCAGGTTCGACATGCTGTGCAAAATACTGAACTGCTCAGTACGGTTGTAGAGAGTGGTTATTTGAGTCACCGTTGACTTTCTGTCAGCTTGAATGAATCTGTCCAATCTGCTCTGACATCTCTTACCAACAAGACATTTCTGCCTGCAGAACCACTACTCACTGGATGTTTTTTGGTTTTCAAACCATTCTGTGTAAACTAAATCTCAAGAAATCCGCAGTTTCTGAAATACTCAAACCAGTGTGTCTGGCACCAGCAATCATGCCATGGCCAAAGTCCCTGAGATCACATTTATCCCTGTTGTGATTTTTAATGTGAACTTTAGCTGAAGCTCTTGACCTGTATCTGTACAATTTCATGTATTGCGCTGATAGGATAATTACATGAATGTGCAGGTTTACAGGTGTTCCTATTAATGTGGATAGTAATTGTATTTCAGGTTAGGAAAACCTATAGTTTACAGAACTTTGTATAGTAGATTTCACCCTTTGAAGGGTTTTCCTAAACTGCCACTTTTTTGTTTGTGCTCTCTGTCTGTCTGACTTAGAGCTGCATTCTTCAGCTGGAGTTTACTAAACCAGAGAGAGGTGGGTTAGGATTTTCTCTGGTAGGTGGAGTCAATGGCAGCAGTCTGCAAATAAAGGATATCTGCTGTGGGGGCATGGCTGAGCAGGATGGCCGTCTGCGTGTGGGAGACATCCTTCTGGAGGTGGCTGTCAATAAAGAGCTTTTCTGTGTCCTTTCAGTTTTGCTTACGTTTAGTTATATGGCCAGAGCGGAATAATTCAAACCTTGAGCCTCTATATGCAGGTGAATGGTGTGATCGTGTCAGGATTGAGCCACATTAAGGTGGTGGATATTCTGAGGAGAGCAGAGGGGACAGTTCAGCTGACTGTATACAGAGACGCTTTCCCCATCACTACCTGCACTAGCTCTAGTTCCTGTACTGAAGACCCTCAAGAACACAACACTAAAGGTCTGCCACCACTCCATTCACCTCGGCCTCTGAGAGATTCTGACACATTTATTCTGTAACAATTAGAATAAACCGCAGAGAATATGGCTGCAGATGCTTAATGGGTAGAATTCAAGTATTGTAAGTGTTCACTTTCTCAGTTCACATTGTATTTTAATCAAGGTTAAGTGTGGTGTATTAATTTGACAGGAGTAAGCGCACTTCTAGAGGTTCAGGAGGATCATCTGTCTTTTCAGTCATCCGGTTGTCCTGGAGTAAAGATGGAATCTCAGCAGGTTCATAAAACACCCACACTTTCACTTTGAATATTTTGCTACATATATTTTAGAATAACAACCTGAGATTGCGTTTAGAGTCAGAGCCCCCCATCGCCCCCCCCCTCCAAAAAAAAAGGAATTATGACAATATGAAAAGTTTTTTGACTTTTGCAGTATGAATTACAAAATGAATTAGCACACCTATTCAAATTACACTTAGCAGAAGATGCTGAAAGTGATGCTGATGGCTTTAAATCTTATTCTGTCCCTCTCTCTGCAGGATAGTGGAAACTGTACACCTACCTTTCAGGGCTGTTGCCCAGCTCTGAGTGTCACAGATATGCTACAGAGCAGGTAAATGTTACTCTTTCCTATCAGAAAATGGTTTAACTTTGTTTTCACCAGTATTCAGAAACTGCAAAAAGGTTATGTAAAGAAGTTCCTCAAATTTTATTCTTTCATAATAGCATTATTCTTTCATAATTATGATAGTAAATCTTACATCTTCACTTGACCTTCAAAACTAAGCTAGATTAATCATGACTGTACCAAACCATCCATGAAATAAACCAGGTTGTACTGTGAGAATAAATAATTAAGCCCAAATACTGAACTGCAGAATGGAATAGGTTTTGTGGGTTCGTGTTTCTTTGTGTAGAACACAAGGGGGCACCAACGAGCTATGAATGAAACAGACCCAATTTTCCCACACTAAATGCTAGGGCTTTTATTCTAGTTTACATCTTGTAGTGCACTACAGTTAGCAGCTTTTTTGCATTTTAGGAAGAAAAGTCACAGGAAAATTAGCCTTGCTTGATAAAAGCTCCTTAGAACACAGAAATGTGGTCATGTTCTCTGTTCATACCTGCCTTATACCCCTTTCAGGACAGACCCTCAGAAGCAGAATCTAGAAAATTCTGGCAAAATCATGGAGAAAAATTACACAGACAGCTGGAGCAGTGATGATGATGATGATGATGATGACAATGATGATGACACTTCTCAGCATTCCTCTACAGAAACAACACCACACACAGGTAGACGAGACTGAATATTAGACAATAACAATATTTTATAGGCATTAAGACCAGGTTTAAACTGAAGTATGCAGAATCCTATCATTGTATCGAAGTTACAAGTAAATGCTTAATTATAATATTAGAATATTAAACATGCACTCACTAAATTTTAGGTCCGCCTATCGTGTCAGAGGAGGAACTGACCAGACTTGCCCTGATCAGTCCACCTATGAATGGCCAGTACTCAGGGTCCAGACTCAAAAGTCTTATTCAAAATCTTCAGAATCAACTGGATCAGCATGACCTGGTCAAAGAGTTTATGGTAGGTTCTTTTCATTAGATTCCTATTCACATGAACATGATTCGTTGAGATGCTTGAAAGTGTGGAAACTGCTTGATTTCTAAAAATTTTCAAGGTTTGAAATATGCCTAGTTTGGAATTACTTAGAATGGAATAATACAGCAATGCTTTTTTTCCATTAGAGGTACATTAAATAACATTTAGTAGAAAGCAAAATCATTACATAGGATTGTCGTTTTGCATCCAGTAAATTATTCCATGTTTGCGTTTTGCGTCTACTGAATCCGTAGTGTCAAATGAGTTCCCTTGATAGAGTTAAATATTAGTGGCTAGTACTGAACATAAAGGCTATCGGTCCTCTACCAATAACACATGATGACATTCCATCATTATATCTGGAGTTCAACTAAAACTGACTAGAAAATGTTACAGGCTGTGATTACAGCACAGTCTCTTCTTGCTTTCCTTTAGTAAAAGAAATTTTAAAGATTTTTTTTTTTTTGCCAAACAGCCCACAAAGCCATTTACACATTTGAGTAAATACATTTCAATAAATGTATGTAAATTATAAACTGACAGTTAACACAAAGCCTTCAAATTCAGGAACTAACATTATTCAGCTCCTTCCAGTTACAGCTGTAGCAGCTGTCTCATGATGTCCTGTATACTGAGCTTACATACAGTATATGATAATCTGTGTTATTGTTAGAAAAAGTGTAATTATCCATCATGAAAGTGCCTTTGCAATACTTGAATTTCACTTACATTTGTTCAGTTTCACTTCTTAATGTGATATTTATTCACACAATATTATGTATGTATTTTTTTACTGTAGGCATTAGGGCATTTGACACCCTCAGATAGCTGCCTGGTTGGAAAAGCACCAGAGAACCGAGAGAAGAACCGATACCGAGAAATCCTGCCATGTAAGCCCTTCTCCAAGTATTTACTGCAAAGAAACTCTGCTAAAGCACTTTTCATTCATTCATTCATCTTTACTAACCACCTCATCTTGGTCACAGTGGAGCTGAAGCCTGGGAACACTAGACATGAGGAAGGAATATGCCCTAGATAGGACAAAAGTCCATCGCAGGACATCATGCACATACACATTCACACTCATTCACACCTAGTGGCAATGTAGACTAGCCAGTCTACCCACCCACATTAAAGGGTGTTGATTTACACTTCTTATGTGTGTCTGTATGACTGAACTCCATCCATTCACTTATTGTGGTTTGCCAGACCTCCTCTCTTGGCCTGATTCTCACACTGCAGCTTTTGTTATCAAGTTTACACTCCATTTTTACATCATTTTTGACTCACAGTTCCTCTTTTTTGCAAAACCTCTGGGTTGGTACTGTTTGTGAGAGGGCTATATGACTCCCTGAGGAACACACACAGGGGATGTGTGTGCTCAAAGGCGGGTACTGAGGTACAATGCAGTACTTCTTATGCTGGCAGGAGGCAGATTGGCCCTCGCCTGCCCTTGAGTGTTTGTTTATTATCAAGGCTGTTCACTGGGCTTCTGTTCCCCCAAATAAAGCCCCTAGGATTGCAAAGTGTGAGGCCCCTGGGACTTAACTGTTTTTGCTGGAAGTAGTTCAAGGCCTCCTATAAGAAGTCTGATGCCACCCATTGTGAGGATGTCTCTGCACACATCTACCTACTCTCGGAGAACTACACTTCCCCTTGCAAGCCCCTTTTTTGTTTTCACTCGTTTGCTTGAACCCCTTTCTCTCTGTGGCTATTGAACATGTTTTTACAGGCAGGCCCCTTGTATAGTGTTACATGTAGGTTCAGTTTTACATGTAGGTCAGCAAGCTACCAGGGTAGTATAGTGAGAAGTCATGTACCAAGGATTCATGCAGAGACACCCAAACATGCCTCCCACAAACATGACTGTGTCAACCAAAATGGCTACCATGGGAATAGTCTAGAACATTCCTCTCTATACACGTATCCTGGCCTGCATTCCTGCTTTTTTATTTTATTTGTTTTTATTTATTAAACAAGGGGGATAATCTATTAATTTCATTCCTCACATTTAGCATTTTGGTCTCAGATTATTGATACTGTCAGATTTCAAAGCAGCAAAACAAACTATGATTAAAATACTAACAATTCTTTTGTTGTTTGTTTTTGTTGACCTGTGTTTTTGATTAGTGGCTCTCATACTGGGGTCCAGAGACCCTCCTAACAATGCTGGCGGCATTTCGACTTAATTTCTTTTGTAGGAAAACTCTTTCTGTAGCTGTTAAATAAATATCTCCATGTAAAAAGCATGACCATTTCAATGATTATGTTTCTATCTGTTCACTATTAGGCTTAGATCATGTTTATTATGATATGATTAGATGATTATACGTCCACCCTCCAAGTCCCTGTAAATTACCTGTTACTATAGAAACTATAACATATTTCAACAATTGCATTAGTAGTAACCTACAGTATATTTCGAACGACATCCAGCAGTTCTGTCTGAACTGTGCCGTTATAGAAAAAGAATCTACAATATCTGACCAATCAGAAATGAGAATTCAACACTGATCTGATATAATAATACTTAATACAGAATTTTGCAATGCTAATGGATGTAGCTATGGGTGATTTAGGTAACTTGTGTAGTGTTAGACCAGCATTAATCAACTCGTCATCACTCACAAAAATGACAATGAGCTCAATTTCTGATAAACGTTTATGAGGGACTCAAAATATAGCAATGATACAAGATGTCACTATAATAGACCTGAAATTAACCTCTAAACTAATTTGGACTCCCATACTTCTACACACAGATGATAAGACACGAGTTCCTGTGGGAGAGAAACAGGACTACATTAATGCCAGCTACATCCGGATGAAGGTGGGCCCAGATGAGTTTTTCTACATCTCATCACAGGGACCGCTGCCCAACACTCAGGACTGCTTCTGGCAGATGGTGTGGGAGAACAAGTCTGACATCATTGCCATGATGACTCGGGAAGTGGAGCGCGGCAGAATCAAATGCCACAAGTACTGGCCTGAGAAGTGTGATGTTCCCATAGAAACTAGCCACTACCAACTGATCCTGAAGAACTTCCAGAAATTGGACTACTTCCACATCAAAGTTATCAAGATGGTAGAGAAAGAGGTGAGAGGTAGACCCAAGAGAGTTAGTGTTTAGTCTGGGTGGCCATTATATTCTTATTAGGTATTGTATTTATTACAATGCTGAGGCTTCACAGTAATTTCAGATGTTTTGCTTATTTATGAATACTGATTATTTACCGTTACTGTTATTTTCTGTTATTTTTGTTGGCTTTGTTGGTTTTCAGTTTGCTTGTCTGGAGTACTCAGCTTTGTGCTGATCATCCTCATGCATGTTCCTGTAGGCAGTGTCTGGTTATCCCTTCTGTCCTATATGATCTTGCACTTTTATCCACTATGATCTTACACTCTCTTACACTTTCATACCCTTTGCAATTTGTAGTCGCTCACAGAAAGACAGAGATTTGTCTTTTAGTGTGTAAAATATGAGGCCTACATTATTTCATCCTATAGTAAATGTCTATATGGATGGGATGACAGCATTTGACTAAGCCAAATAACAAATCCTGATCCTGTTATACCTTTTGCTTGATTCTAGACTGGAGCCACACACTTTGTGAAGCACCTGAAGTTCACCACATGGCCTGACCACAGCACACCTCGCTCTTCCAAGCAGCTAGTGCACTTTATCCGATACATGCGTGCAGTACACTTGAGCGGGCCCATCACTGTGCACTGCAGCGCAGGCATAGGCCGAGCTGGCGTCCTCATCTGCATTGACGTCATCCTCGGCCTCATAGAGAGGGACCACACTGTGAGTATGTGTAGTGCATGCTTTCCATGTGGTACATGTTTTTCCATAGACATATTTGTCTGGTGATTCACACTGTAATGTAATGAGGACAAAATACAGATACTGAACAATGCTTTTCCATTAACTGTCCTAGCAGTTCCACAATCAGCAAAATAAATGCGAACACATTTATGACACAATATGCTGTAATAATTGGGGGCATGTTGCCACAGTGGGTAGCATTCCTGCCTCAAAGCTCCAGGGTCCTGGGTTTGATCATGAGCTCGGGTTACCGTCTGTGCGGACTTTCGCATTATCTCCCTCTGTCTGCATGGCTTTCCGTTTTCCTCCCGCTGTACAAAAACAAGCACATAGGCAGATTGGCTATGCTCAGTTATGGATGGTGTCCTGCGATAGACTGGCATCCCATCAAGCACGAATTCTCCTGCATTGTGCTCAGTGTTACAGGATGGGCTCTGGATCCACAGTGATCTTGACCACGACAAAGTGGTTTCTGAAGAAGAAGCCTTTATTTTTCACATTTTTCACATTGTAATACACTGAAAAAATAATGCATCTTTGCAAAAGAAAATATCTTGAATATAGTCAAATTTATCTAGTATTTCCTATTTTATAATAAACCAAATATGACGTTATTAACCCTTATTAACCCTTTAACTCTCACTGTCAACTGTCAAATTTGTTCCTGCTTCTTTTAAGTTTTTTTTTTAACCATCAATTTTAATGAAGTATGATCTGGTTTCTTCTTTGAACTGCTCATAACATACACCCACCTGCAACTGCGTTCTCAGATTAATGTGAGTGAGATTGTGAGGGAGATGCGTCTCCAGCGCCATGGGATGATTCAAACCAAGGTCAGTAAGCCAAGCTGCTAGTTGTAAAGTGAAATGTATAAAATTACACCGTGACTTACTATTTAGGATTTCATAGCCCACACTAATTAGAGAGCTTACAGATCCGAAAGCTGCCAGCTTCCCACCCATCCCTGATAACCACTAATGTATCATCTCTGATTTAAGCAGCCTATAATTAGCTGTCTCAGTGGAATGTCTCTCTGTTTCAGGAAGGGCATGTGTTTGCTTTTGTATACTTTGATATATGATTTACAGACACTGATATGAAAATTGCCCAGGCAGGGTTTCATTAATGAGACTGACTTACTGTTGTTCTTTCTGTTTCCAGGAACAGTATGTCTTCTGTTACAAAGTGTGGCTGGACGTATTGCAGAGCATCTCCCTTCTTCATGGTAACCAGTGGCAATCAGAAACCCCCTTGTGAATGAGTGAATGAGTTCTGGCTTTGTTCCACGCTAAGTTATTCCACAGTTTCCTCAGTGGGGCGACAGCTCTCATCTGTTTGAACGGTGTTGAAAAACTGTTATATGAAGTTAATCATGTGCACTGAGTTTGAGTTTCAGTGCTGTTCTGATCATTTAGTATTAAATATATGGCACAGGAAGCACCCTAGACATTTTCATCAACTGTGTTATGACCTTGTATGACTCGATTTATATCTTCACCTACCATGTATAACTCAAAGCACAGATTTCCTAGCCATCAAAGGCTCTTTGTTATTTTGCCTTGAATGTGTAGCCAGGTACAGTCTACTAAATATATGGAAATGTGTCTTTTAATATGTAATTATACAAACATGTTTAATTAAATGTCATTATTGTTATCACTATTATTTAGACAAGATCAACGCTGCACAATACCATGACAACAGCGACATAAGCAACAGCAACATACGCAGACAACCGACTGATATTTCATGTATGATTTAAGAAAAATTCAAAACAAGTAGAAGTCATTATTATACTTTTCTTAGACATGGCTTAATCATTCTAAAGAGCTATTTTTACTTTTAAGAGCTAAAATACATTGAGTGAAGTGCCTTTTAATTTGTCCTGTTGAGCAGCTTTCTCAGTTGTCTCTCTCACTGAAGTAAACTAATTTCAGCTGCCAGCTGACAGAAATAAAAAAACAAACAGTTAACCCAAAGAAGAGTGGGTGAATATATGAGCTTAGCAACTAGAACCTTATTACTAGCATTTTTAGATTCCCAAACCTTAGATAATGCCATTAATTCCACATTTTTTCCTCATGATGATCTTTTTACTGTGTAGTTTCCCTTGTTTCAGTGGTGCACTTACGATCAACTTTTTGTTTGTTTGTTTGTTTGTTTGGTCAGAACTATGTTGCAAATCGGTGACATCAGGTAAAGTCATGTATAAATCACAATTAGGTATAATCTTATGCTATTCTTTTTGCACATAAACACTAAAGTTTGAGTGATATATGGATATAGAAATATAAAATTAAGGATATATATAGTCAGGTCCGGAAGTATTTGGACAATGACAGAGTTTTTGTGATTTTGCCTTTATACACCACTACAATGGATTTGAA
>CM074947.1:15045408-15143879 GCA_037577455.1 Pangasius macronema
GTCAGGTCCGGAAGTATTTGGACAATGACAGAGTTTTTGTGATTTTGCCTTTATACACCACTACAATGGATTTGAAATAAAAATATCAAGATGTGAACGTCTGTGAACAATCAAGATGTGATTGTATATATATATATATATATATATATAATTTTTTCCCCCTCTGGTATCTACCCTTGCTAACACATGTAAAGTGTCAGATTTTAGTATCCCACTTTTTTTTTCAAATTATTAAACATTTCAAATTATGTTGGCAAACTTTAAACGATTTACAACCTAGATAAGCCTCAGAGCACACCTGACATTGAAAGATGAAGTAGCAGTAGTAGTACAAAAACTGCCAATGTTCCAAAAGTACATTTCCTATACAGTGTATCACCAAATTAAAGAGGTAGACTTGTATGACAGAGATTTTTATTTATTCTTTAATGCTTATGATTCCAGGTTGTCGTTTTGTTCGAGTTTAAAATGCCTTGGTAAAGCATGATTCATTCTGGTTTCCTGGATTCCAGCTCAAATATCTGTTTTCAAAAAGTTGAAATGGAAATTATTTACATGCTGTTACAGAAAATGAACACAATGAAGCTGCTATTTACCCAATATCATTTTGCTGTTCCTGCTGTACTGCTATGATTTTTTTTTATGATTATTCTTGGCGTGTACTGAGAATACTATACCGTTTCCTTGCAGTGTCTTTGGAATCTCTTTAGAAATGTCTAAATATCTAAGTAATCTTTTATTTTAGTTATTTTGCAAGTAATAAAAATAACAGCCACCCTTACATCTATAAGTGTAGGTAAAAATAGATAATGAGTGGTTCTAGAGTGTGAACGTTTCAAGCTGAAAGTGTGTGCTGAGGCTATTCTAAAAGGAAGATTGATATAAGACACATCTTTGACGGATATCTGTGCAGGTCTCGCTACAGTTTCGCTACAGTTTCTGCATTTCAGGAGCGAAACATAAACAGGATTTGCCAGTCAGAGACACGGCACATGAAGCAGGGTGCTCATGTTCAGCTTTTACTGCTGAATAAATACAGCCTCTCCCGTGGATCATACTGACTGTATGGAAAGCCTGAGAATGCTGTGTTCAGGAGCGGGAAAAACCAGATCCTATTATTCTTTAAGTTGTGGTAGTGAAGTTTTCTTTAATGGCATGTGCAGGTCTCTTACACCACAAAAGAAAAATAATCAGTATTTTTTTTTTTACCTCAGCTAGGAAACAATACCGCTTTGGATTAGAGTCTATCTTTGTGTGTATTGCTGTAGTTTATTGCCTACATTCAGACTTTTCGTAGAAGCCCATCTGGAATGCATTAACACCTCTGTTTCCATTAAAACAAAGTCCACATGCTCTCAATAAGTTTGTACCAATAAGGCCACTGTGAACTTAATACCAAGCATATTACTTAAAAGCATGTTTGTTCATTTAATTTAGTAAATGCTAGTAATAACAACAAATAGTTTGATTACAAAGATAATTTGAGTGCTACAAATCTACAATTAATCAGAATGTCTAAAGTAATAATAAAAAAAGGCCAGTATAAGAAGGAACTGAGTGCATTCTATATTTACCCATGGAGGAAAAGGTAAGTTCATCCGTTGCTGTTACTAAAGACAACGCACAGTCTCATTTCACTGTGAAGTACAGAGGAGTAGGTGTGCTGAAGTGGTAAAGTCATTTGAAACAGTACAATTTGGGGGAAAAAAGCCAGTAATTTACAAGCCATGGAAAGTGTAGAAATGATCTCACAGCCTCCTTGTAAATCCACCAACCGCTGGGTTCACTACGCTGTGCAGACATGACTTTTTCTAGTACAAATATAAAAATAGAAACCAAATAATGGCCTTGTACCTAACCACTCTAATTCTACTTTATGAATCCCAATTAAAGTGCAGTTAATGTTTACAAAACAAGTACTAGCCGCCTTGCTGGTGTAAATTTTGATTACTTGACCCATTCAGTGGGCCAGATGATTTGTTAGTCACCAATATGTTTATGAATGCATTAAAATTACCACTGCAGTGTTTTAACTGTTGTTTGCATTGAGCAACGCAGAAAAAAGTGGACCATGCAGGCATGTTGAAATCAGATGAGAATCTGACATGTTTTTTTTTAATAGCTTACCATTTGTCTTCTGGGAAAAGCTAGAGACCAATATGCTGAAAGCATGTGTCAAATACAAGGAGCTGGAACTTCACTTACGAAAACGTTATCTGGAGAGCATCAGATGATGATGATGATGATGATGATGATGATGATGATGATGAGAGGGGCTAATGGAGGAAGAAGATGTGTGTTAGGCGGTTTCTTGGGTTTTTTGGCTCCGGGGCATGTGATGACAGGAAGGCCAGTAGATGATGTGTTTCACCTCCGCTGTCTCTATGTGTGTCCTGCTGTCTATGACTGGCTCACAGAGATCATGTACAAACTTACCACCATGTCATCAAGACAACATTTTATAATAGATACCTAAGAGCATAAGTTAAAGTGAGCCAAGACAATCCAGAACTTGTTCCAGCACCTTCAGTAACATGGAGAGGGTAAAACAACTGAGGGTAATTGTACCTGTGGTATGATGGACAGCAGGAACCAAACTCACAGTCACTGCTTCACAGAAACAATAACACACAAACTTGTTTCACAGGACAAAGCAAGAGCTAATCATGTTTCAGCTTTTATACAACAGTGCTATTGACTTCTTGAATCAGAACGTGTTGATTAATTTTCTATAACAGAATGGCTCAGACAGTTCCATCTGTAATGTACATGACAGATTTATATTAATGAGCTTGTTCTAATGTATTATCTTTTCTATTTTCTATAATAACAACTCATTCACAGCGACTTGTATGGCAGACGCTCCACATAAACTGAGCCCAATGATAAATAGATTAAGCAAACATTGTTACTTAACAAAGAAAACTGTATACTCATTCATATTATGGGGCTTTATGGAGCATTATGGAAGGAGTCTCAGGTGCCAGCACTTTAGTCAGTAAGTTTTCAGTCAGTAAGTTTTCCACCATGGGAGAGTCTGCACAGGAGTGGAGTTTGCACTTCCCAGTTTATACATGTAACATGTATAGTAACATGTCAAGCTGTGCTTCTTTGTCTTATTAACTTTGAGAGAAAAAAAGAGAAGCTGATAAGGGAACAACTGTTTATATAATGGATATGAAAAGTCTACACACCCCTGTAAAAATGGCAGGTAAAAGTAAAAGTAAAAAAATGACGCTAAGATAAATCATGTCAGATTTTTTCTCACCTTTAATGTAAATAAAGTGAAAAACAACCACAAATTTTATAGGGGAAAAAAAACTCACAATAACCTAGTTGCATAAGTGTGTATACCCCTAAACTAATACTTTATTGAAGCAGCTTTTGATTTTATTACAGCACTCAGTCCTTTTGGGTAAGAATATATCAGCATGGCACATGTTGACTTGGCAATATTTTCCCCCCTTTTCTTGAAAAACATTCTAGAGCCGTCAAATTGTTAGGGCATCTCCTGTACACAGCCCGCTTCTGGTCACCCCACAGATTTTTAGTTGGATTCAGTTCAAAAGGTTGTTCAAAAACATTGATCTTTTGGTTAAGCCAATTCTTTGTTGGTTTGGATGTATGCCATGCTGAAAGGTTAAATTCCTTTTCATCTTCAGCTTGCTAGCAGACACCTGAAGGATTTGCACTAAAATCGACTGATATTTGTAGCTATTCATGATTCCTTCCACCATGATAAAAACCTGCAGTAGTCAGTACCTCTCAGATATTCCTGCAGCTCCTTTAATGTTGCCGTTGGTCTCTTGGTAGCCTCCTTGGTAAGCTTTTGTCTTGTTCTTTGGTAAACTTTGGAGGGACTGCCTGTTCTTGGTAAGGTCACTGTGGTGCTCCATTTTCTCCACTTGTTGATGATGGCCTTCATGGTGTTCCATGGTACATTTAATGCTTTGAAATTTTTTTCTACCCCCTCTCCTGATCAATTCCTTTCGAAAAGTGAATACATGCTTATAAGCTCTTTGTGGACCATGGCTTCAGCAGATTCAGAATAATTTCATTGATGACAGCTGAATGATAATTACTTATGAACATGAGATTGAATGTCTAACCAAGTAAGACTTGTGTCGGTGTAGGGGTTAATCTTTTCCCACACGTGTGAATACGTTGTTCGAGTAACATTGTTTTCTTTTCTTCTTAGTTTTCCATAAAATGTTTGCGTTTGTTTTTCACTTAATTTTTATATGTTATAATTTCACATTGTGGGTGGGAAAAGTTCTGAAATGATTTATCTTGGTTTAATTTTTTTCACTTGCCATTTTAACAGGGGTGTGTAGACTTTTTTATATCCACTGTAGCTCGTGTAACATAAAGGATAACAGGAGCTGACTTGTCTTGTGGACATTCCATAACATTATATGTAATTATAAACAGTTATAAAGCCCTGTGTGTCATTCATTAATAAATGTGGTAGAAGTGGAACAACACACTTTGGGACATACTGTTATAGGAAAATAATCCCTTTTGGCATGAATTATTTTCCTATTGAAGCACACCGCCTCATGTTTTATTTCTTGCTTTGTCCCCAGTCATTGTCCCCAGTTCATAGTCCAGAGTGCACTCAGACATGAGTTTGTGAACCCTGAAAGGCAGCAGTGTAAACATTAAAAATCACTTAAAATCAAGTTGTCAACTGTCCATGTTCAATTAACTAAGCCAGTAAAGATACATACAATATTCTTACCTTTAATTAAGTCCTTATCATGTTGAAATTTATCAGATTGTGTGTAAATGTACCTAGCTTGCTGGGTCGGTGATATTTTAGCTAGCTATCTAGTCCATAGTCTGATCTCACATGTGCAGATTTAATGCTACAGGTGTGAAAAAGGTGATCGGTTCACTTAATTGACTTTTGGTACTTTCCTCGTGTTTATTATAAGATAACACTACAAATTAAACGGATAGTTAAGTTTGTTATTCCAATCAAATATCTCTACTGAATTATTAAATGGTAGCCTGCATGTGGAGATGCAAAATATAAGCAATTTAGGTCAACTCACTGTTCAGTCACCTTAGATAGAAGAGGAACAAAAGAAGAAGTTGACTGATTATTTTTGAGGGTATTTTCTTAGTTGTTGATTAGACATTTATTTGAACGTCTAAAAATTCAGGATGTAATTAAATAGTCAGATATCAAATATGCAATCTGATCCTGCAGATATGCAAGATTTTTCATTTTGCAGTAATTCTGCCTTTCTTATTTCTATATGTGATTCTAAATTCCACTTTAACCCCTGAGTGTGCTGTAGAATATCAGCCATTATCAGCTATTTGGGCTGAAAGAAAGAAAACAATGTCAGGTCAAATTCTTTCTGCTTCCTTGTCAAAAAAGTGTTTAGATGAACATGCACCTTTTATTCATGATGTTGATTCCATAGCTGAAAAAAAAACCCACTGAATGGTAGCTATGTTAAAAAGTCAAAGCATCCTGGGTTTGGAAAAGAACTCCAAACATATCAGCTCTAACCCTGTGGAAGTAACAGGTAACTATTCACTAATCAAAAGGTCTCTGTACTTGGTTAGCCAATGAATAAAGGCTCCCAACATTTACCTCTGAAAGGTGGTCTGTTGAATGAGAGAAGACTGAAGACATGTCCATCTGAGCCAGCATTGTGCAGCTGGCTGCGGTTCTTGTGTGTTTGTTGTTGATGTTGTCCTTTGTATGAACACACCCCCTTCGTCTCTCTAGTGATCAAATAGTGACACACAGAAGACCCATTCAGTGCAAGCCTGAAAGGAAGTTCACTTCGGCTTTGACAATCACAGTGGTGAGAAAGAAACTAAAGGAAAGTCAAGAAAAGCCAATTATGATGGGCCAGTCTTGTTGGTTTGGTTAGAATTATGTGGCATCCATACTAGAGCTGAAGGTGGCTTTTATTCTCTTATTCCCAAAGCCAGCTTGTTTCAAGACCTCTTTGCTTGTTCAATTGTACTTTGCAATCCAGAGTTGGAAGAACTGCTTGCTTTTATGAGTGGCTTGTACAAACATTAATGATAAATATTATAACTCTTTGTCCATTGCTTTATTATGGTATGTATTGTACTCAAAGGTTTACGTCGCTAAGTCTATATTATATACCGTTATGTGGTTACTCGGTTTTGTAATACTGGTAGACGGTTTATACGACGACCAGGAGACGTATGGTGATTTTGTCTAGGGGCCCACCGAGGCATGGACTCTACAAGACCTCTGAAGATACCCTGTGGTTTCTGGAAGAAAGTAGCAGCAGATTCTTTAAGCCTTTGAGTTTTGAGGTGCAGCTGTTGTGGACTGGACTTCCAGCACATCACACAGATTCTAGATCAAATTGAGATCTGCCATCACTTCCCCAGGTAAATGTTACACATGTACCTGGCCCTCTACGTGATGTGAAAGGAAAAAAATGAGAATCATAACCATCATTCAAATTTTCTTTAGTATGTGCCAAAGTAGTCCTTCTGTCAGTTTGAACCAGACAGGATAGCCTTCATTCCCCTCATGCATCGATGAGCCTTGGCTGCCCCCAGTTCAATCTTGAGCCCAGGTTACTGTATGTTTGGTGTTTCACATGTTCTCCCCAACACTGTGTGTGCTTCCTCTGAGTTCTCCAGTTTCCTCCCACCTCCAAAAAACATGTCACTCAGTGGATTGGCTAAAGTGGTTACCGAAGTTGAATGAATGAATTTTCCTGTTACTACTGAGCTAATGAAACACTGCACTGTGTAATAGGGCATTCATGCTCACAGATCATGCTCATACTCATACCCAAAGTTCCTACATCGTATATACTGGAATACCTGGTAGGGACACGTTGAGTCAGGAGTTAGATAGTACCGTACAATTCTGGCCAATTGAGAGAAGACATAGTCAGGCCTGATTTGCATCCTATTACAGAGATCAGTGCTCCTCCAAGGACAGGCAAAGTCAATGGAATAACCAAAAACGATACTGAAAAGCAATTACCGATTAGCCTCTTTTATGTCATTCAGCAAGAATCTGCCCTAAAGACAAAAACGGACGTCTGTAGGGTAAAAGGAGTATGTTTTGGCATTGGAGTTATGTTTCACTATTAAACTTGAAAGCAAGGACGAGGCCAAGGTTGTGAAATGTGAAAGGTGTTGCAGATGTGGGAATGGGCCTTGGTTTGGAGAGTGATACAGTTAGCCGTTTGCACTCTGTGAGCTCATGTGTCCATTGACCACAAACCATTGTATTGTAGATATGTACTCCGTCACCAACGTCAGACCTTTCTTTCTTTCTTTTTTTATGAAAGTTCCCAACTGGACAGATTGCCAACCAGGAAACCTCTCTACCAGCATCACATTGTGCCAGAATGAATAAAAACGCCTCTGTGACAGCCATCATCCCCCAAACCCAGCCACTCTGATGAAATAAAAACAAATGAAAGGTTTTTTTCACTCAAAAACAAATCATAAATTCAACAGGGGAAAGTGAATCATCTAGTTTCAGGCTCGTTGGCTGGGTCTCAAGTCTCAGCCCATCTTCCGAGCTCAAAATTTCCACGACATTAGAGCAATTATCATAAGTTCTTCCAGGGAGCGGGAGACATTGAATGAGTACCCATCATTAACTTGACTGTGGGCTGGCGCTGTGTTCTCAAATGCGTGTCTGTAAAAATGAACACCTTTCTTTCAAAGAGGTGCTGTTATTCTTCCCAGCAACACTGTGTTACTTATTTAGATATTTCACCTCAGTCAAGACCTGTAAATTTTAAGTCCCTGTGTAGTGATCATTATGCTGATGTCATTTCCTACCACAACTCAGGCGAACGCCGGGTTGCGTGTTTTGAGATGATTAATCATAATTATATCTCATTGTTTTACAGAGCCAAGTTTAAACAATTTCACATCTGAAGTCAACAGAATCCACACGGCGCTTCCGTTTCTCAGACTGTTGTATATATTCAGGCATTTGATCATTTTAATAGGGTATAGCAAATAATAAATATGGTTTCAAAGTAATAAATCAAAAGCTTTTTGCAGGGCTTGCTGTATAGAGGCAGGCAAAAACCAAATACAGCTAGAATCATGTGCTTGATAGATATTAGTCATTAATAGTAAGACTTAGGGAAATGGTAACAACAAATTAAAATATAAACACAGTGAAACACATGGCCAGATGAGGAACAAAACAATCCCACACTTTAGAACACCAGATGCAAGGTTCATCCAAAGACTATGCACAGGAAGTAATAGCCTGGGTTTGACTTTTATGAAGAAAACTTGGTGACAAGGTCCTAATTATTGTTTAATTGCTATGTGTTGAAAACAGGCTAGTTAATCAGGATGCTGTCTTCTAGTTGTTAACTTCCGAGCCCAATCAAAGGTATAATTAGCACCTGCTTTCAATTATATTACTGCCGTGTCAAGCTGGAGTTACAAATAGATAAATCATGTCTTGCATCACAGAAAATGTGCCCAAATTAGAAAACTATTATAGTCAAGTACCAGAAACTTAATCTATCCCATGAAGATCGTTTATCTTCATCAAAGAGGGTGATCCTTGAGCATCTCAGCCGGGGCATGTAATTGAAAAATGCAGAGAAATGTGATTGTTAGCAGCGATAATAATTCATTATGCAGAGCACCAGGAGCCCAGAGAGCCATTTGTTTTCATTAATGCAATTTTATATTATGTCTGTGATTAAAATGTGACTTTGACAGCCAGAGGGGCCTTAATCGGGGAGACAGGCCTGATGAGACCTTTAATTCAGGTCACTTGTTTCCAGCATATGAGCCGTGTGAGAGATGCCTTTTACGTACCGCCTTCATTTTGTGCTTGATTTGCTTCTGAGCCACCCAAATTGATGGCCACAGCACAGTGAGCGCATCATTCTGGCTAGCAAAGACACAACAAGCTATTAGGCATCACAAAGTCACCAAAATCACTTTGCTCTGAATTCAATTCAAAAAGCCAGACACAGACTCTCCATTCAGATTCTCAGTGACATTTGACAGAACAAAAGGGCAAAAGTAGGTCACTGTCATACAGATAACATCAAATGACACTGACTTCTTGTTCCTTCACTTGTCACATGGTGCTGGAGCAGCAATACCAACAGCTCTGATAGCTCTGAAGCTGAATTAGAGTTGATCCATCATAGCACAGTGGAAAGTGAGTAACTTTATCAAATGTAAACTGCCAAAGGTCATTTAATCAGCAGGCCTATGTGAAAAATTCACTCCTTCTGTCTTCATCCAAAAAAAGACAAACACCTTGTCTAATGGGATTTGCCTCAGTATGTGTGAGGGGCTACAGTTACACAGAGTAATCATGAAGAAGTGGGGGTTTGCCCTGAAATATATTGTATATTTGTTTTGGGACATTCGACCTCCCGTTAGCATGAAATTTTACTGTAACGCTGTTCTTTAAGTGTGAAAAGACAAAATATTATGTTTCTAATCCAAATCCCATGGTAAGAAATATATATTGAAAATACAGAGTTTTAGAAAAACCAAATCTTTGGCTATGCCACTTCACTTATTAAGCTGAAGAAAGGGAATGGAAATATATCAAAGCCAAAATTCAAAAACCAATTCTCTCATGCATTAGGAAAGTTACTGTCAATACTTGTCATGGTTGATGTTTAGACATTATGAACATATATATAGTCGCTCTGGATAAGGGCGTCTGCCAAATGCCGTAAATGTAAATGTATAATGAATTTGTGTTATGTCAAATGAGCTTCTCTTGATTCCTTTTCAGTTGCAATATAGTAAATATATGGTAAATATCGTTAGATTCTGGGTTTTGTTTGTTTGTGTTTTGTGTGTGTGTCTTGCAGACATGTCTGTGTGGATGGCATGCTCTGCTCTGTGCCTCTTATCACCTGCTGTAATGTGTAGTTTCCTGAGGCTCTAATGAAAGGCTCTTTGTTTGGGTCAAGAGAGAGAACACGGCTGCCAATGACATCATCTGTTACAAGGATGGAAACACTGAGATAAAAAGGTTGTTTTTTTTTTTTATTTATTCATACTGTACAAGGAACTGCAAAGACACAAGGGAAACACAGTGATATTTTCTTAACCCATGTTAGTATGCCGTTAGTATGAGAAAATGTACCATGAGATTTCAGTATACCAGTAGGTGGCACAAGTGGCTTCACTGATATTGTTTGTTTTTTTTTTTAATTGAATTGAATAGCATTGAATTTAATATGTATAATAATATTTCTAAAATTGTCATATAAAGACAAGTTTATATAAATTTTCTATACATTTCAGCTATTTTGGCCTCTTATGTTATTTTTGTCGTTTTGAAAAAAATAAAATAAAATAAGGAAAAGCCTGTCATTCATGAATGAGAATATCTAAAAAAAGTTTTCTTCAGAGCTTTAGGAACGATGCATTTATAGCACTACAGGAGCAGGGTTGTGCACCACATGGGCTAATCCCTGGTGTTTAAGATTTATAACTGGTGAGGTGAATAGGAAATGACTTACATCCTCTTCTTAAATGCAAAATCTACTTGGCCAGCTCAGCGCACTAAGCACAGGGAGCAATGAGATCATGTTAAATCAAACTGGCCATTTGTTAATTGCAATTAGTAATAAAAAGCCCATTATTCACGACATCTATGTTTATACATATGCCTCAGTGTTGTAACCTCACTGACGGCATGTACCATGCATTTACAAGCCTACTTTTCATTGTCTTTTTATTCAGCTGTAATGTTACACCAGTGTTAAAAGAGACAGACAATAAGGTACAAGAGGCTGTGTATCCTGATACAGAAGAAACACACAGTCCTTTCTTATAGAATACTAAACTCAGGAGTCTAAGGATGTGAAGTCGTGTCAAATCTTTCTTTCGAGTCTTTTCCTCTATTCTACCAGTATTCCGATCCATTGTTGGTAACAATATATTCATATCATTGGTTAAATTTCACTCCTTTTTGCCCAAAAACCACAGAAATATGAGCAGTAAGAAAGTGATGAGTGAAGGGCTAGTGATGTTAATAATATTTTGTCACATATGGAATCTAATTTCTGAATTTAATGAATTTAAAATTAATTTAAAATGGCCAAGATTATATTACCCAAAGCAACATGGAGAGGAAGAGGAAAAATGATGACCAGATGATGATGATCTAACAAATTATTATTATTATTATTATTATTATTATTTAATTATTTAATTATTTAATTATTTAATTATTTAATTAATTATTATTAAATTTAATGACCAGATCTAACAATTTATTATTATTATTATTATTATTATTATTATTGTTATTGTTATTGTTGTTGTTGTTGTTGTTTTGTCATGTGTAATTATGTTTTACTGCTAAGAATTCCTGTGCTGTGTCAGAAGAATGTCATTGTGCTATTGCTCTTTTGTATTTAACACACCACAGCTCTGACCAAGATAAAATGATTACTGAAGATGAATGAATGAATGAATGAATGAATGAATGAATGATGTATCACTAAAATTAGAAATCCCAAAATGTCTACCTGTAAAACTGAAGTGACTCGGTAGGTTTTGTCGCCCCTACTGTACTTTATGACGATATCCTTTTATCATCCCGACGCCAAGGACTTTCGTTGAGTAAATGAAAGCCCCCCTGCTTTTTTACTGCTGCCATATAAGGTCACTGGCTTTGTGGTTCTACTGGGGTTCAAAGCCATGATTAATGTCATGCAACAATGAATGCTCACTCGCACTCCTTTTTTTGTGAAATATGAAATTCACAAGTCGTTAGGCAGTGTTGAAATATTAAGTTTGCCACCTCCATGCGCAAAGTAATCCAAACAGCAATGAGGTCATAACTGATCTGCTACTCTCATTGTAAAATGCCTATATATATATATATAAGTGTGTGTGTGTGTGTGTGTGTGTGTGTGTGTGTGTGTGTGTGCGTATCTAGGCCATATATTTTTAAATCACTGGTAATCTGTTTGATATGTCCCAAGATATGTCATGCGTCCAAAGTTAAACATGGTTTAAGAAAACTAATTTGAATTATTCACTTTAAATGTGGAAGAATTAATAACACTGTAACGCAAGACAGCACTCAGAATTGTATTTATTTCCATTTAAGCAAACTTCAGCACTTTTTCACTGGTAAAAATCTCTGATGTGCATTGTGTGCCTTTAGATTTACCTACAGTGTGAGTCACACCACATCGCTCAGCGGGTGTGTGTGACTAATTTGGTATAGAAAGCATTTAGACATGGCAGGGCCTTTAGCAATTTATGTTCATGGGTGGCACAGCAGGGAGAAACGACAGGCTTTGTACACAGCATCATCTCTCTATGTCTTATTCAGCCCTAAAGCAGAGGCTGCTGTGGTTAGAGACCTGAAGCAGGTTAGCAAAAATAAACTACAGCTGCGATAGTGGGAACGAGGCCCGTATTCTGTACGCTTTACCCAAATCCCAAGTGGAAATGAGTGTTTATTCCACAGTGAAAGCAGTTCTTTGCTGTGTATAGTTACACAGTTATCACACGTACAAAAAAAATGTTTATTTACATAATATTAATCTACCCCTTAAAATGTTTGGATGAAATGAACCCAAGCTATAATTAACCCAGGCCTTGATTAGTAGTAACACTTTAAATGGAAATAGCCAAAAAAAAAAAGAGCTCAAAGGGCAAAATTCTTCTGCTGAAAAACACCTGCTCATATATGATGATTAATGAAGTATAGAATTAAAAAGGCTCAGAAGACATTTTATAAATAGCAAATATGCACACATACGCCTTAATATGCACAACATGTACATTTAACACGAGATGAGGTAATAATTATAAATTTGCAAATGAGATACACCCACACGACCTCCCGTGTGTGTGTGTGTCACACACACACACACACACACACACACACACACACACACCATGCACTGGCACACCAGGAGACATGTAGGGTTTGTGAAAGCAGACGCCTGTCCAGTGACGACCTCCTGCTAATGGAGTGGTCAGGCAAGGCTTTTATGAAAGGTGTAAAAATATCAACTTGCTCCAAGGAAAACATACTCTCGAGTCCTGACATTTACCCTGGCCAGAGCTGGAGGGCTTGCACTTTACTGAGAGAAAAGCCTCATTGATGGGAACTGCCGAGGTTTCCTTCCATGTTTGAAGTGTTCTGGCTCTGTAGGTCATGGGGAAACACTCGCTTTTTCCACACCAACCAGCCTGGAAGAAGGTGTGCCTGGGGCTATCCCTGTTTGGACAGGAATGTATGAAAGTCCTCAGGAAATGGTGAGGGGAAATCTGTTTTCAAACAAGGTATTTTTTTTTTTTTTTACAGTGGAGGTTTGTAGCCACTGGAGGAAACCCTTTGAGGTAATATGAAAGCCTGCCCTTTTTGCACTATGGCAAATTCTTTGGATAAAAGTTTTTTAAAAAATGCATTAATAACCATAAATATTAAATACAAACAGGCTATAGGTATATACCACAGAAAAAAGAGCTGCAAAGTCTTCACAGCTTTCATTGTTTGCGTTCTGCCCCTCAGCATGTGTTGCGTAAGCCTTCGTCCCACCATGTTTCTGCACTGAATAGAAAGCCAGTTGAGGATTGAGTTTGGGGTCCTGTATTTTATTATTATTTTTAACTGAGCTTTTAGTAGTTAACGCCAGTGCTGTGAAAACTAATAGCACAAGACCAGAACTGAATACATCTTAAAACTGCTATAGATGGATTTCTTTGCAGTCACTCATGACTTTATCTCCAGTTTCAGCATTGTATATTTCATTTTAAGAACTTTACAGTACCCAGAGGCCAGTGCTCCACTGTGATACCAGGAATGTAGAACTTCCTGTAATTTAGAAATCTTGGGATATTATTTACCTGCTATCGACCCTTAGAGAGCTATGGATATTTTTTTCCACTCAATTTTATTTTCATTATTTCTGATATATATTACAGCTGTCTCACCTCTCTTTTATGCTTCAGTGACTACATCATAGGTAATTGGTTTTGCTTTTACTGAACATCATGGTGAAAATAAGATCATAACTTATGCCATGTGTGAAAAGACACTGAATTGAAGAGATAAGAAGCAATCTAGAATTACTCAGACTGGCAGATTAGTTTTTTTGCTCTGCAGCCAGAAATCCTTTGAAATATATGTGAGATCTTATAGTAAATGATCTGAATTAGCTGTATAGTTTCTCTAACAAGGACTGTGTTCTTTCCAGAGAGCCTGCAGGTAAAGGACATCGGCGCAGCATGTCACACCTGCTACTGACTTGGACACTGCCACAGCTGAGATCAATTACTCCTTAGTTAACACCATGGCAATAACCTGGCAAAAGAAAAAATGCGACCAAGAATGACAGGACTCATCAATCTTCTCCTGGTCCAGATGTGTCAGCATTACAGCAAAATGCTGTCGTAGACGAGCCACCAGTTCTCAGACACAGGCCAGCGTCGTGGTGAATTTATTTTCCTTCCTCTCTTGACATATTATGTGTTCTTTCATCTTTAAACAATATATGAAATGCTTTTTGGATTTCTACATGTGCTCTCTTCCTTCATTTATTTTGCTTTGTATATAGACAAAGAGCTCATAGTTATAATAAGTCTTTCAATGTGCCGCAGGACGTTACGCTAGTTTTGCTTTGTTTGCTTTAAGACCCCTTCGGCTTACTGAGCCATTTCAGCCTGTTGATTTTACTTCCATAACAGCCTCCTCCTTCAGTCTAGCACGTCCCTGTGCTCTGAAGGCTGCCACTAGGATAAGATTCCTCCAGAGCTCGAGTATGGCTGTGATTGTGCTATGCTTTGGCAGAGGCCGTCACTTTCCCAGCTCACCCCGTGGATGTTCTTTCAGCATGCCCAGCAGGTCTCTTATGCTCCACAATGGCAGCTTCTTTCACAGCCTGAGAAGGCCAGCTGGTGTGAGAGCTAACCAAATAATGGCTCTATCTGCTCCTGCCTACTGACCTGCAGTAGAAGCACACATGACACCCTGTAAACCTGGAGCACAGACTTTTTTTTTTGGGGGGGGGAGGGGGGGTACAATCCAGGGAAATTTCAGGGGCTATAAAGGGAATTAAGACCAAAGCTCGGGAGAGAAGGAATTCTTGAGATCATTCAATGTTGCAGAACCACAAGAGCTAAAGCCAGCACTTTCAGCTTAATGTTCTCTGGTTCCACTTTTTTAAAGATGAAAATAATGAATGGTGCATGTGAAATCGGCAGCCATTCCCATGCCTATATTATGGTATTTTACAAAGAAAAAAAACATAGATAATAAACTTGCCTTGTCACACTATTAGCTCTTTTCTCTGAATACATTATCTGTATATTTGTTATACTCTTAATTTTAGAGCAACTTGAATTAAGCAATGTAAAATGTCATTTTACATTGTCATTTGTTTTTGATATAAAAATTGTGTCTATCTATCTTTCTTTATGTATATTTATCTATGTTATGCTTTTAAGTGACCATTTTGTTCTTTAATCCTGAGAAGTCAAAAGATATCAGTGGTTCCGATCATCACCCATTATCTGCATTTCCTGCATCATTTTTCATCCCTGCTACAAGACAGTCTGCTGCTTCATGTTTGTGTGCATGTCTTTTAATCCCGAGTACACTCACAGACCTCCAGATCAAAGAGTATGAGTCTGTTTTATACTCCTCGTCCTGATGCCATTTGATTTAGGGAGAGCCATTTGACTTTGTTTGCACCATTAGCAATGGTCTAAGCTAGGCAGAGGTTAATGGACAGGGGAAACCATGACATTTGGGTTAGGGTAAATACCCAGAGGGAGCAAAAAGGCCAACTTTCAGAGTACTAAATTACACTGGCCTTTCACCTTGGTTAGTGCTAGATTAATATCTACATTTATATGCACTTAAGCATTTCTATAGGAGGACAAATCCATGGTTCTGGAAAACCTCCCAATATAACAATGTGCTAAAGCTTCAAATCCACATTAACAGAGGCCCAGGATCTGCAATAATGGTACTCTAAACTGTAAGCCTACAATGGAGACTGGTCATTCACTTTTTTCTTTGCTGCACACTCAAAATATTTGGCCTGACAGATGTCCTCTCAAAAACTGCTCTAACTCAGCACTGGACCTAGCAAAGAAGTATGCACAAGGCTGAAATAATTCCAATGTTCAATGCTCAGGTTTGTTAACATTGAAATTGTCATCACAGTGAGTTTCTGATCAATTCATATAATTTATTACAAACCTATCTTTTAAGACTATTTTACAAGTTACTGAGCTGCTAGTGGTCATCATAGTGTTTGTAGAAAGGCCAACTATTAAGACTGAAATGCTGAGACAATATCTTACATTTACAAATACTCAACACTGCTTTTGGCTTCTCACATGTGCATTCCATTAGTACATCTTTTTCCAGAACGTTGGAATGCTGTTCCTTTAGCTGTAAAACTGATCCTGTCTTCATCACCCTGGCCACATCTGAGCTGATCCAGTCAGGAACCTCAGAGCGCACATATACACAACTGCCCCTGTGGCAGAGTGGGTGATTGTGTGATGGGGAGTGACTTTCTGACCTGTTCACATGGCTAATAAAACATTCATAGGGAGAGAGGAATTCCAGTGTATAGTTTTCCCCTGTCTGTGATGTTTGGAATCCTGCGGTGACCCCATAGAGAGCACCATTCTGTCTGCAAACAAAGGCCTGCTGTTCCCCTCCATATCATCACGAGCTAGAGCAACACCGCCAACTGCTCACTGCTAAGCCAATCAAATATTTTTCTTCCTTCACAGAAATTGTCTCAATAAATAGTTTTCCTCTTCAATCGCCTCTTCCCTATGTTCCCTATTTTTGCTATTGTACTGGAGTTCATGGAGGTGGCCAAAGGTTTTGTAAGGTCTCATGTGTTAATGAAGGAAAAACTGAGCCAGATTGACTTCTTTTGCTCTTGTGATTATCCACATTGTCCAGTTGCCTGGCTTGGTTGTGTGGAAAAATGTGCTTAAAGTCCTCCAGCAGTGCATTAATGTATTACTTGGTTTTTAAATTCAACTCTGTTTTCAGAATTTTTTTTTGTTTGTTTGTTTAATGACTTTCTACCAAGAGACTATTAAAACACAAAACCAAATGCTTCAACAGCTTGTGACCATAGATTTTGGTGGGGACAACATTAAATAAGTCTCAAACAAAATTAAGCTGAGACAGTCACACTTGTATTATGCTATAGGCTACTATCTAGAGTATTACTATTTTTAACCCTGCAATGGGCAGTTAAGAGTCGACAAGATTTGAATGAACTTAAACTAATTTTCTACACCATTTTTCAAAGACACAACAGAAGATGTAGTCTTGTCTAAAAGCTATGACCTCCAGGGCCTTTGTCACTTTATGAAAAACAGAAACCATTCAAGCCCCTCAGTTGTTCAAACTGAACATCCCTGACATAAGAAATTTAGCTCATTGAGTTTCCTGCTTTTGTTAAATCAATCTATATAATTTTATAAGCAGTTTTGTTGTTGTTGTTGTTGTTGTAAGAAATTCAACTGTGTTTGCTACAGCAGGTGTGGTTCCCATTGTCACAGTATATGAAATAAACACAGAAGATGTCATTTTATTAACTATCCTGTCTGTTGCCCCTCCCCCACTCATAAACAAAATGTTTATAGAGTGAGCATAGGGCAGCGTGATACCTGCCCCATTGGGGCTCTGTTAATGCTTATTGTAGTTTGCATTTTTGACCTGTACATGCAATAATAAACCTACCAAACTAAGTCTAGACAGGTGACTAAATCATTGGAGCATCCTCAGATAGCAACAATTATTTTTAAATTGCTGGTTGCTCAAAAGCAGTAATTATTATTTCAAGAGAATTTAAAATGTATGGTGTTGTCAGTTGTGAGGACTTTAAATTTAACTTTAAATTCAAAGGACTCAATATACAAAGTAGTTATCAACAGCTTTTTTAATATTAGCTATGGCAGCTGGTCATTTTCAGTAGATATGCATGTTAACATTTCTTGGCAATGACAAAGGAAAGGGTTTCTCAACCGCTCAAAAATATAAATGACTTGATTTTGAGGGTAACATAATCCCCTTGGAGCCACTGCTTGACAGTCAGTTTCATGGTCCCCAACTGCAGCACTCTAACCCCTACCCCCCACATGTGTGAAAACCTAGCACTCAAGGAAAGCTGGCCTTGAGGTTCTGTTCACCAGTATGCTTTTGTAGATAGAAAAATTCAACAAGGCAACCTCTAAAGACATAATCTTGCCGTTGTATATACAATGACACAGTTATATTCATTAACATATATACTGTGAGCTGCTGTTTCCTGAAAATGTCCCAGGGGCCCATGACCTTCACCTTCACACGGAACCCGAGGAGGAACACCAAGCAGGAAATTACACACAGGACTGGAAGCTAAATCATTAAACTGTTATCATTTTGCTTAGGCTTTGATGGATGAAATTCTTTTTTTTTGTAATGATAAAGAGAGGACTTTGAAAAATAAAACTTTTAAAATCTATTGTGCTTATTTCAAACAAATTCCCCCAAAACAAGCATGTAAATACAGTAATGAAAATTAATTAAGGAAAGACCATTTTGAATTGTTGTAATGCTAGATTGAACTTGTAGATTTAAATGGAAATTTGTAAAGAAATTTCCTTTTTTTTTCTTTTTTTTAGAAACAAAAAACAAAGTTGTTTTCTAATCAACTTAAATATCACTTGTTATAACTAGAAAGAAAAAGAGGAATCTCTGAATCTTCTTTAGCCAGCTAAGCATTAATTTCTGGTGACCCCTGAAATTATTATTACCCTCATAAAATAAAACTGCAATTTGAGAACATTCTGGAAGTTCAGCACTTTTTCTATCCCCATGTGATTTTTTTAAATCCATTTTCATGTGGAGCACTGGGTCGCAGCCTCTCTGGCGCTGGTTTCCAGATCCATTTGGGAATATGGAATATCAAGTGTAACTGAGCTCTTAACATTTACCATTACACTGCAATTTACCAGAACGGCCTTAGATTTAAAGCTCACTGATACCATCTTGAAATTGCACAGATTAGTAATGTTGTGCAGATTGCTACTGCTGTGTTTGAAGTCTGCTCCCTTATTCACTTCTCCCCACAAAAAATTAGAATTTGTTTGCTAATAGCTACAAGTAGTTTCATTCTGTTTCTTGTGAAACAAATTAATACTCCTTTCCCGTCTGCTTCATTATAAATAATATGGTTCTTGAGGGACTACATAGCTGTGATATCAACACGGGCTGATGTAGCGTTAGGAAACTTACACTGACCAGCCATTACATTAAAACCACTGACAGGTGAAGTGAATAATATTGATTATCTCGTAATGGCACCTGTCACCGGGTGGGATATATTAGGCAGCAAGTGATCAGTCAGTTCATGTGTTGGAAGAAGGAAAAATGAGCAAGCGTAAAGATCTGAGCGACTTTGACTAAGAGCCAAATTGTGAAGGTAAGCCGGCATAGGCAGTGTGATGCTCTGGGCAATGTTCTGCTGGGAAACCTTGGGTCCTGGCATTCATGTGGATGTTACTTCGACACGTACCACCTACCTAAACATTATTGCAGAGCAAGTACACCCCTTCATGGCAATGGTATTCCCTAATGGCAGTGGCCTCTTTCAGCAGGATAATGCACCCTACCACACTGCAACAATTGTTCAAGTTGAACATGACAAAGAGTTGAAGGTGTTGACTTGGCCTCCAAATTCCCCAGGTCTCAATCCAGTAGAGCATCGGTGGGATGTGCTGGACAAACAAGTCTCCATGGCAGCCCCACCTCGCAAATAACAGGACTTAAAGGACCTTCTGCTAACGTCTTATTGCCAGATACTGCAGCACCCATTCAGAGGTCTTGTGGAGTCCATGCCTCAACAGATCAGAGCTGTTTTGGTGGCACAAGGGGGACCTACACAATATTAGGCAGATGGTTTTAATGTTATAGCTGATCTGTGTATGTCAGGTCAGCTTTTCAGGCTGAAAGTGTCCTTGCTGTCTGTTAGAGCCATCAACTCTGTGGTGCTAAAAGGATCAAATTCAGAAGCCTGGATATGTGCATCATGTGTACAGTAATAAAAGAAATTAAATAGCATACATTTTAATATAGACATAAATAACAAATGGGGGAATGGTAAAATGGTCACATTGTCTTACATACTGTATATCCCCAGAGCCCCGTGATAACACTAATCAGATTTATCTTCCACTCTGGCTTTTGCTGCAGCCTATATTTTACAGACTTAATGAATCTGAATACCCATAGGTAAAATTATCCATTCTCTCCCCCTTTGTAGTCTAGAAAGTCTTGGCATGTGTTTCAAACAGCCCTACTTTTGAAACAGGCAGGTAAAGACAAGTGTCAAATATGTCTAGACATTTGAGGTTAAACTAATTAGTGAGCTTGCTCTGCACGTGATCAGAAATCATTTGTGTTATATAGCCTAGGGATGTTTTTTTTTGAGTGGTGGAAGGTTAAATTAAGTACAGCAAAGTGTATTTTAATGGTTTGTTTATTAAGGACTGGGAATCTACATGAACTTGAATTTAACCTGGTATTATTTTAGAAAAGAGAGGAATTCTTTTATGTGGCATGCTTTGCTCTTGGGGTGTTTCATAAATCACTGGAAAGGTGTACACTGATAGAACTAAGCAGCGTGTATAAACTCACTCTATATCATGAGTCACAGTCTTGGGGGAATAATCTGCTTATATTAAGAGAAAACAGCACGCAATTCTGACCGTAATTCGACTTATCCAAATTTTGTTATTCCGAGGAGGAAAAAGCAGAGATTGGCATTGCAGACAAGCATGCAACAGCTAGACATCAGCCATGCTTGTGTATTATGTGGTTGGAGGTTTTGTGAGAATGTAGCTTATCATGTTTTCTTTGTAACGAAAGGACAGATGTACATACTAGCCAATCTAACATCTGGATGTGTTTTTCTCTGAGTAGAGAAAGAAAGACATGGAGAAACGAGAAACTTTGTCAGGCTTCATACGAACTGGAGGACATTTGTCTGCTAGCCTTCATTCGATTGGTCTGATGCTAATGTAGACCAGTTAAAATAGATCCACCATATCCACAAATTCACCACAACTATGGGAGAAAGTATGTTTGTTAAAAAGCAACCACGTACCATGCCTTAACAAAAGTGGATGACTTCATCCCACAGTTCAAGTACAAGTCAGGAAAGAAAAAGCTATTACATTTAGTAGCTAAGTTAGCAAAACTGCACCTGCTAGCTAACTGGAATCAAAACACCAGTTGTCATGCAAACTGTCATTTTTAGACCCCTTTAGCAACTTCATTTTAAAAAAGAGCCTTGCAAAGAATCTAGCAAATTGTTGAGAAGACATTAGCGACTGTCCTGTATTCGATGCAGCTCTCCAGCTCATAACTGATGGTTATACGAGTTGAGTGAGCACTCATTCAACTCACCACTAGTGTGTAAAATGTCACTGAGTTTCACTTGAGCAAGTTGATATTCCCAACAACCAGTCACTGATCACCACTGGTCCCAACCATCAATCTCTGATCACCATTGTTCCCACCGACCAATCACTGATCACCACTGTTCCCAACAACTAATCACCGATCACCATGGTTTGTCCCACCCACACACTTTGTTCTTCATTTTAAACTCTTATCTTGGCTATATTTATAAATAATAAACGTGAATAATTCCATCCGTAACTATTTCCTTCATGTCTATTTCCCAGCTACTAATTGCCACTGCTTGATAGAAATTTATTGATAAAAAGTATAGCATTTTGTAAATTCCTAACTAATTAATTTGAGTCTATATTGGAAATACATAAAGGTTTTGGTGCCATGACCAAGGATTTGTTCTTTCTATAGGAAATAATTTATTAAGTAATAATGAATTATTTCCTATTCTGATAAAACTATTCTATTCTATTCTATTCTATTCTATTCTATTCTATTCTATTCTATTCTATTCTATTCTATGTTCTTCAGTTAGCACATTTTAAATGCAAATGACAATTCATTTTATATGCAAATTAGTTTATTCAATTAAATTTTATTTTATTTAATAGAGCTTTTAACAATGGACATTGTCGCACAGCAGCTTTACAGAAATCCAGATATGGATTTAGATTTAGATCTCTAATGAGAAAGCCAGAGGCGACAGTGGCAAGCAAAAAACTCCCTGAGACAACATGAGCAAGAAACCTTGAGAGGAACCAGACCAGGGAACCCATCCTCGTCTGGCTGTCTGTGATATCATCTGGTGACATTTAGCCACTTTTGTAGCACGCATTAGCTACCTTTACTGAAAAAGAGCTGGCAAGACTGTGTATATAACCCTATATTGTATAGCCTACAGAACATTTACAGGCAAATCTGAACTAAACACATTCTTAACTGCAAAATTAAAGACACAAGACATTGATTTTATAGCATTTGGTTGGTTAACTCCAAGGGTCTAGTTAGCTTACTTTGCTTAGTTAGCAGTGCAGCCCTCATATTGATTAACTTCAAAAGCATTTGAACTGCAGAGCAGCTTTAGAACTACTTTGCAGCAGCTTGTGATATGCTTTTATGTTAATCTGTGTTGCCCTTTGAAGCAGCTGCTAGCTGTGGTCACACAAGCTTTTTATTATATTCAGGGTCTATATTTTACTGCTTGCTATGATGGCATGTATAGTGGTTTTTAAATTGTTCTTGGTTCGAAATTGTTTTTGAAGATGAAATGACTGAACTCGGGAGACAAGAAGACACCGAGCTGAAGGTTTTATTTAAGCAGACATATGTCGAGCTGGCTTCCAGCAGTTGTTATCTTGTCTGCATCTTAACATTGGCCTGAATCCTACCTTTTATCAAAACGCCCGCTCAGCGTTCAAAGGTGAAAAGATGCATGACTTGTCACACAGCTGAGAATGCAGTGTTGATTTAGGAAGTCTCAGTTTGCTCACACAGTCATATGACATAGACATGATTAGGTTTCACTGCTGAGATAATGCAATCAAGATAATGCAATCAGGAGTCACAAAGAAAAACCTAGTGCAAAAGGAAGGTTAAAGTTTTCCTCCACAAAATTAGAGTTAAAATCCATTTAGTTTATATATTACAAAAATTACATACCCTTAAAAATAGTTACATATACAGCAGGAGGTGTTTCACATTCCAAACTCTGGGAAAGTGCTACCTGCCACTAGAGCATAGTGAAAATCTTGCAGAATTAACAAGGTTTATGTGACTGGATAAAGCAGAGGTTCTGAACCCTGGTCCTGAATTACCCTCTGTGCTGCACATTTTAGTGTTTTCCCTGCTCCCAACAAACCTGATTCACCTAAATAATCTGCTAATTATCTAATTAATATCTCTTCCTGAAGTTGAAGTTGGTGCGTTAAAGCAGGGAAAGCACTAAAACGAGCAGGACAGGGGGTACTCCCGGACCAGGGTTGGGAACCTGTGGTATAAAGTATTAAAATCATTCATTCATTTTCAGTAAACAGGAATGGGCGTTCCACCCAAGCTCTGAACTGAACTGGAGACCCTGGAGCTGTGAGCCAGCAACACTGCCTCACACAAAGTAGCAAAGCAGTTTTATACTAATATGATGGTCAATACAGACATTTACACATTTAAAGAAAACATATTTAAATGAATATTCCACCCTTCTGCTACATGAAACTGAAAAGGAATGATTGTGTTGTGCTACCTATGCCACATCACTTATGGTGTAAAATGGGCTTTAGTTTTGGCTCCTGACTGATGCCACAGAAAAGCATTCAGGAGATGCCAAGGCATCAAGACTTTGAATCCTAATGATGCTACAACCATCCATGGTGCCCTCTGATTGGGAGGAATGGCAAACTGCTTCTCCACTGTCAATTACAGTGACACTAGGCACTAGGTATTAGTTTACAACAAAGCTTTTTGTTAGTGGAATAACCTATCTAGCATACAAACAGATTTTGCTGTATCTAATATTACATGTGACCTTTATGATTTTATCCAAAGTCTGTTTTGTTGTACCCAAAACATCAAAACTGTGTCAGTTTTGGTTAAGTTCTTACCCAAATCAGCTTGCAGAAAAGATCTCCCATGTTCAGTCCTAACGCTCACTCTGATTCACAAGACAGATATCTCAATTACTGGGCTTCCTCTAAAACAGTTGAGAAAGGTTTCCAATATCTGTCTACCTAAATGTTTTTACCAACCTACTACACAATAAACTCAATTCTTAGCACAAAATCAATCAAAGCTCAAGCTTGAATGTGAGTATTGTTAATAAATTTGAATAAAGGGAACCTACCATATGATGTAGCCGAAATAAAAGACAAGAGTCTGGAATTATGACATTGTTTGGGTCGTTAGGAAAATGGGAACGGGAACAATATTCACTCACACACAATTTATTCATTTGTCAATAAAAATGCAAGTGCTTGTTTTAATGGGAAAAGACAGTAAGAGTAAAATGTCAAGTGAAGTCATCTACTCAACAAGTGATTAGCACTTGTTGAGAATTATAAACCCAAGTGAAGCCAAGAGACCAGAGGAATACTCATTCAGCCTAAATGTAATCAAACTGCATATAATAACATTCTGAGAAATAGCTGAGAAATCTTTTAAACCATGCATTTATCCCCAGATAGACATTTTTTCCTCTACGAATAGAACCAGTTGTGTTAGAGTGTTACCTACAATGGTCTTTTGTCTGAAGCTTCCTGCCAAGTGGAGCCTAGAGGTCAGTGCTGAGACAGCTTAGCTGTCATTTACCTCATTCACCATGTCAACCTGTCACAGAGTCATTATCATCATCCTGAACTCCAGCCTGCTGCTCTTTCTATAATCACACACATCCCTGCATTATCAAACCCCATGTTCAGTGATGCACACTATAAGATTTATAGATATGTTGTAACATTTACACATTTAATCTGAACATGCAACATGCCAGTGAAATACTTGGCTGACAGATGAGCAGAATAGACATGTGGCAGCTGAGAAATAAACAACTTCATGGTGCGGCTTCTTTCATGAAGACATTCAGTGTGTACAAAGCATGGTTTGTTCTTAGGCTGGACTCAACACAGGGGAAGGAGGGGTTGGTATTGAAGGATAGCTAATTCTGATTGACAGAGAGCCAAAGATCAAAGACAGGCTGTTGCAGGAAGTTCAGCGATCACAGTAGTAAGGGGTGAAATCATGTTAGCTACAAAGCAGCAGCAGTAGGTCCTTGCAGCTCGGACAGCACGAGACTTTCATTACCTCTGGACCAGGACAAAGGGTCACTCTACATCTCCTTACACAGCCAAGTGATCTCATCCCCTTTACTGCGCCATTGGCCTGAACTGGACAGACAGAAGGGAAACGGACATGTCAGTCTAGCTCTCCCCAGGACCACGGGCACATCACTACCATGCAGTCATCGTTTGGATCGAAATTCTATCTGTCTGTGCTACAGCGAAACTCATCTGTTTTATATTTAAAAAATACCTCTCTTTTATCCTTTTTGTACCACAACGTAATGTTCGAACTGTTTTCTTTGGTAAAGTGCACGATAGTATCTATCTATCTATCTATCTATCTATCTATCTGTCTGTCTGTCTGTCTGTCTGTCTGTCTGTCTATTGAACATGTATAAGAAATCAGTATTGTAAAACAGTCTCTTACCAGAAAAGAATTTCCATCATAAAAGTAAGTTGTAATTTGTTCGTCGACATTGTAAATAATCTGAGTATATGGAAGCAGTTTTGTAACATACTGTATACCTAGATGGTTTTATAAAACACTGCCAAAAAAGATTTGTCAAAATTTCTTTATATGACTTACCTAGTTATGCAATTCAGATTTGATATTTTAATAGGGGAATAAGTTTATGTTGCAGAAACCTACTGCTGAACAGACTTTTAGTGGCCTTAAAGTTACTTTCAAATCCTTTCACTCTGCCCTTCATGCTGCAAAGAGGCTATAGGGTTGCAAAAGCATATTAGTGAACACTGAAATGTGAAATGGCTGTCCTGCTGATTGCATAATGGTCTGAGAGCCTGAGCATTTTGACTTTGCCTAAAATGATTGATGAACAGCCGGTAGAATAGAGAACTGCAGGGCTAATTGGGTTTGCCTCACATAGCTATAGAGCCAACAAAATAGAAAGGGCAAAGACAAACAGAAGCAGCAGCCAGTAATTTACCTTCTCGCTTACGGAAATGTCTGCTGACAGTTACAGATGGCTGTTTAATATATGTTTGGACCAGTGCCATGGATACTGTGCAGAATGTAAGTGAAGCGTGTGATCTTTTTTTTTCTCATGAATAGATCAGTAAAAGGAAAAACTGAGCATTTCAAATCTCATGTAAAATGCACGCTTAACAATATCGTTTGCTCAGCACTTATGAGTGATTTGCCACATAGCAAATGAGTAAACATTTAAAGAAATCCCCAAAGTTGTAAATCAAAAGAAAATAATCAGTACAATGATGCTTTTATTTTATATAATAATATTATTTATTATGAATAAATACTATGTAATAATATTTTATCACAGTAAAAGGTATAACTCCACCATAAATATTTCATTATTATAAATAAGTGGCAAATAAATCTGTTATTTGTTCATTTCCCTCCACTTCACTGCTTCGAGACCACTGACAGATTTGCTTCATTTACACCAAGCTTTTTTTTTTTTTTTTAAATCCAGTGAGTGTATAAGAGGGCTGTGTCTAAATAGAAATAATAGCATGGTTTATGGGCCACTGGCTGTTTGGTAATAAAAGAAAAATTTATTAAGACCATACTGAGTGTCCTTTCTGCCAAATACTTCTGCTTCTATTATGGGATTTAACTATTACTATTATACTATTTAGGGGGAAAAAAATAAGTAAATAAAGGCTGCATGTCATGATAGAGTCACACTTTCATAGGTGCCACCGAGGCGCCACTAATCGGTGACACTCACGAGTCAACAATCTTCTATGACCCAGAATTGATTTGGATTCCTTCACCCCTGCACTCGCTTTCCTTTAACGAGCATTCTGTAGTATTCTGAAGCTTAATGGCTGAACCTACCCATAGTGTTGCTCTTTCATGGGATGCAGTTGACAAAAGGAAGCTGGGAGGAGGGACGGTGAAGGAGAGTTAGAGAGTTATTTTCTGATTCACTCAGCAACAGTGTCCTAGTGGACAGTGTCTCAAAATGGTTTAATGCAGGGTGAAGAGAAAGGGAATCTCCAGTGGGGTCCCTAAAGGGCCGGAGGAGGTGTTTAATGGTGCTGCGCTGCTGTTGAGACCAAGCTTGTTACAGCCTCTCCACTGGAGCCTGGAGCTTTCACAGAACCGCATTGTTGGAACAGCACCGCAGAGACGCCAATGAAAAAGTAAATAAATAAATAACCAGAGGTGACCGGGGCATACCCCTGGTGGATTTCATGGGACTGAAAAGTGTCAATAAAATCAAACAAAGAGAAGCCAAAACACGTAGATTTTTCTAAGCTAAAACTAAAAACTTGCTTTACTGTTATAATACACATTTAGAGAATATATAGGCTACCAAAAATGCACATAAATTAAAATGAGTTGGTTGGGTGAATGTGTTCCTGTGTGCAGTGGACACAGGCTATGAAAACTGATGGGAGCAAAATTGTATCTAACAATTCAAACTGGATGAAAACAATACTGTAGGTGTGGATCGAACAGATTNTTCGTATTGACCAAATATCTGCTAACGAACTCAAAAGTGAAAAGAAGAAATGTTCTTTTGCAAATCAACTAATTCATCTCTTTAGTTCACAAAAGACAAAACTCTCTGTAATGAGTGTGGACAGTTTGTTTTGGGCAATCCCAGCTCCTTTCCTTAGGTGTGCATACCACTTTACTCTCCAAACAGCAGTAAAAACAAGGTTGCAACTGCGAATATTTGATTATTATGGTTGCTTGATTACAGAAAGTAATGAACCAGCATGTTGGCGCTCAGATTTGAAACTGTAACATGATTTTCAGTAAGACCTCTGCTTCAACTGATGAGCAATGCGCATGGCATCGGCAACCTAATCTAAACAAGCTAATGTTACCTTGCTGACTCCTGAGTATTATCTTCATCAGACCGCAGAAGTTATTACAGACAGGGGCAGTCTCAGCAAAAAAACTGCCCATGAGTTGGAGAGACATGAAGTTCAGAGTTTCAAAACATAAATTGTCTGTGAATTATTATTATTATTTTTCTTTTAGACTTTTATTACGTTATATTGTGAAAATCCTAGGACTTTTTCTGACAACAAAAGCAAAAATATAACACAGGATCACTATGTTACTGTATGTGTTCTTTGATATTTTCATCATCACTGGTGTTGTGTATTGTTTGCTGTTTTTGTGACCATTGGTGCAGGGCAGCACAACTGCAAAATCAGGCGGATGAGTGCATTTTACAGCTTGTGATCAGCTGTGCTGCTCTCAGATCAAATCCGTTCATTTCATTCCCTTCAAACCAAGTGTGTTCAGTGCAATAGATTATAGATTTATAGATTATAGACTTATAGATTTCACATTTTAGTATTTAGGGGTAGATAGCTGGCTGTCTGACATAATGTACAACTAATGCATTTTCTGTTATCTCCTAGTGTCACAAACATGTAGACTTGCATACAAGCATGAGCCAATAATAATAATAATAATAATTAATAATAATAATAATAATCTATTTCTAATCTCTGACACTGACGTCAAACCATATCACTTACCCGTATCACTGTTAGTGATCATAAACCATAAACCTTAAATCATAAACCTGATTTAAATAAAATTAGCAGGAGGTGAATGGGAAACTAAGCTTAATCAATCATTTGGGTCAAGTCGTAATTAATTTGCAAGACAGTTAAAATGTCAGTTTCACAGTTAAAAGTTAAAAGATAGTTTCAAAATAATAAAAACACATTTTTATTACACAGAAGCAGCTGTATGAGTGACAGCAGGAGAGTTTGCTGAGAAAATGTGTTATACAATCAGAATCTGACTGAACTACTGTTTTTGTGGAACATGGAATCTTTTCTAATTCACTACTGCATTGTGTACTTCACTTCAATGTTTTTTTATATACTTTAAATTTCACTTTTGGTTTGCTTAATGCAACCTAGTAGATCTTTAGACATCTCCATCTAGAAGCTGGATGGAGCAAAAAAAGAGTGACCTGCAATGATCAGAGTGTCGACATTACTAGTTATTTTATGATACTGTCGAACAATAAATCGTGACCCCAGACGTCATCCATCAAAGAATAGACTAGCGTTGTATGTTTATCCATACTATACTGTCCTTCCTATAGCAGTATGCATAGTGTGCAGTATAGCAGTATTGAGTGTGGTCTCAGTGCTGTCAGGTCTGTGTGCTTCTCCCTGCTTGCTGTTGGCCCCTGAGCGCGTGCGCCAGCCTCCAGTGCAGCATGCGTCCTGAGCCACGTTTTAGAGGCGCTCAGAAGAAACAAGCGCACATTCAACAGGTTCACCGAGACCCAGCAGATACTCTCCTGACCCACTTATTCAGCACGTTATCAGAGGGAGAAAAAAAACATCACTACTAAAGCGGATACCTGTTTAAACGAACAATTCGTCAAGTTGGTCTCCGGATGCGCATTCTAAAAACTTTTCCAAAACTTTGTAGAGTTTTTTTTTTAGTTTGCGCGCTGCTTCTTTGGAAGCTTGTCCGTCTCGAGCGCTTTTGGTTGGTTTGCATTTGAAACCATGGCGTTTAAATGCACTGTTTTGGCGCACCTGCTCCTCTTTTCGATCATATGTGTACTTACTCATGAAGTGTCAGACTTCGTGCTGGATGTCGCACCTGATGAAGTCAGTGGCAGCATGGAAACCGACAGAGTTTCACAGCATATGTTCAAACTCTACGAGAAATACACCAGAGAACCGCACTGGCCAAAAAACACAAATACTGTGAGAAGTTTTAAAGCCAAGCCTGGTGAGTTGGGGAACATTTCTTCTTCCATCTGGACCATACTGAGAGTGTGAATTTCATTTAGTGAAAAAAAATTATTCTTTACTTTAAGTCTAATTTTATTGTTGTCAAGACCATTCAGTGACTATGTAAGAATAAGGCAAATGGCTAATATTGTTTATGCAAATGTCCAAAACCGTTTTCCGGATTGTCTTGACATTATGTGTCAGAACTAACCAATACCTCACCAGTAAACTGCAACCATGTGCTTAGTTTTTATACTGAAAATAAACCAAGAAGCATAAAGAAGCTATACAAGAGCTTTACATTTATACTAACAGATTTCACGCAATGTTTCAGTCTGCAAAAGCATTTTATCAGAATGTTTTACTGATATCACATTGCTAGACTCTAGGCAGGCTTATGAGGAAGCTTAAATAATCATATCCACATGGTTCCAGCTGCTCCAGGAGTAATGTATCACCTCATTTTGTCCTTCCTTAGAACAAAAAGCCTGCTGTTGAAGTCAGTTTTTACAATGCGTATATAACTAGCAGTTGTTCTCTGTTTTCCTGCAGAAAGCTTGGAGCAAAGAGATTTGTATCACCTAAATCTAACTTTGCTTCAAGATTCTGAAGTCGTTCTCACCTCCACACTTCACTTCTTTTTTGACAAACGGCCACGCCAGAGGTCCTGGTTCTGCAAGCGCTTCCGCAGTCCTTCCTGTCGCATCCAGAACCAGCACTACTTGCCTGCATTTCATCTTTTATTCCGAAGTTGTTCCTCTGATTCACTTTTGGGCTCATTGCTTGGGAACATCACTTTTTACCCACACAGTAGAGGGATATGGCAAACCAAGGATGTGTCTCAAATTATAAAGGAAGCAAGACTCAGGAAGCATGCCATGATAACGCTGGAGTTTGACTACGGCAAAAAATATCAGCGGCATCAGGAGCGCTTGTCAGCATTCAGCCTGCCATACGTGCTAGTGTATGCCAATGACCAAGCCATATCAGAGCCCAACAGTGTGGCCATGAGCTTACAGAGGTATGACCCATTCCCTGCGGATGAGAAGACCACTCAGTCTTCAGACACTTCACCTGATATGCGGGTTAAAAGGGACTTGTATTTTCCTGACCCCATCCAGAACAATGAACTTCCTGAAGTGGAGTATAACAGCTTCAAGGAGCATGATAAGTGGGAAAGCACTTACCTAGCACTGAAGCCAAAGCCTTCTAAAAAGGAGCAGAAAAAGAAGGAGCATGGGAGTGTTGATGGAACAAACAAGTTAGAGGTTCTCAGCTTTGATGAGAAAACCATGAAGAAAGCACGGAGGAGACAGTGGAGAGAGCCTCGTGTCTGTTCCAGGAGATACCTGAAGGTGGATTTTGCAGATATTGGCTGGAGTGAATGGATCTTGTCCCCTAAATCCTTTGACGCCTACTACTGCGCAGGAACGTGTGAATTTCCCATACCTAAGGTCTGAACATCCTATACTGAGTTCTGTACACTCACGTAGATTAGAGGGAATAGTTTAGACATATTGAAATATTTTAAAATGCCTTAGAATGACTTTTGCAGCCAGACTTTAAACAAAGAATCCCTTCAGAAAGCATTCAGTTCCAGCATTAGTGAAGCACACAAGCATTAGGTGTAATTGCATTCACATCATTTTAGCTTTAATGGGGTTTTAGAGGGACTCATTTTCTTGATTTCCTTTTTTCCACTACTTGAAACAGTGGAGTTTTTAAGGGTGGTGTGAACTGTTGAGATTGGGTCCTCTCACACGCTGAACAGAAATATAGACAGAAGAATGTGTTTGAAGTTACTTTTGTACATTTTGTACATTATTCAGTCTGGGGTTTTTTTTTTCTCTCCTCTATTTTAGGTTGTTCGCCCTTCCAACCACGCAACCATTCAAAGTATAGTGAAGACGGTTGGTATCATTCCAGGCATCCCGGAGCCCTGCTGCGTACCTGAGAAAATGAACCCTCTCTCTGTCCTCTTCCTGGATGAAGCCAAAAACATTGTCTTAAAGAACTACCCCGACATGTCAGTGGAGACATGTTCCTGTCGATAGGCTCAGTGGTCAGTGGAATAACCACATATTTGGAGACATGGTTATGTGTTGTGGTCACAACACCAAAACGAAATGTGAAGATGCATAGATGCCACATACTGTACAGTGCACACTACAAAGTTATGTTGTTAAGGGCTTTACACACTCTGTGCATTCATTCCAATTTACAGTTGTCCTTATAATGAGGATTTTTTTTATCTATAATGATGAACTTTGTCTCTGAGAAAACATTCTGTGTAAATTTATTAAGAGATTGGTTGGTTCACTAGTTATTGCCTTGCTGCTTTTTGTATGAAATAGAGTCATTATTTGTGATGGCACATGATGGCAGACAGCAAAGACTTTGTCAAAAATACTGTGTAGAGATATCCAGGTGGAACAGAGTTTATTTAAATTATGCTTGGAATAAAAATGTCCATAGTAGGAAACAGTGTAGCACTTCTATTGTGCAACGAGACCAAGCACCAGGTAGTCAAAATGCTTGGCATTTAAGTTACTTTAAATAGTGTATAAACACGTATCGTCTTCTGAACTGAGTTTTCATGTCAATATGTATCGTATAACATCAGCAGATACTCCACAGCTGGAGATTCAGTTTTAAAACTAATAATGAGGCTTTGAAACCAGGCTTCGGTTTCAAGACTGTTAAGCATTGAGCTAACAATCAGCCACTCATATTTAAAAGTTTTCCTTGGAATATTTCCAAGTGGTTGTGTGTCAGAAGTAGACTACTCACCAAGGGCACCGATGTGTTAAATCATCCTCAGACAGCTTGTGTTACTTTTAGAGATGTAATCCAAGAGTTCAGAGACGCTATAGGGGATTATGATTATGAATGGGAATGTATTATCTCCTTATCCATGTCTACATAACAGTATTTAATAATTGACCTAAGTGTGAAATATTTGCGTTGAATGTGTTTGTATACAAAACATATAAGGTCAATGTTTCAGTATGATATATGTTAGAAAATGTATTTTTGTACATGTGGGTTTTTTTAAATTATGAACTGAAGTTAGTTATATGTATAGTGATATATAGAATTTAAAAAAAAATCCAAACTGTGTTTGTAAGAGTCTTGATTTTGTAACAGAATATTGATATTTACTGTTAAAAGCAGGTTCTATCGAGAGGCTTTTGTTGTACAGATCTCTGAAAACATGTGAAGAGGGTCAACATTGATTGCTCTCTGAAAGCACCCTTCTCCACTTCAACATCAAAGGAAAGGATAGATGAGTCCTCGCTTCGCCTAGTCGACATTTCAAACCCACTTCAAGAGCACCGGGCCTTTGAGAGCAGGATGTTAACGTTTTTCTCACAACAAATGATGTCACTCCTTTCAAACACACTCAAGACATTGTCATCTGCAGCAGACCAGAGAAGCTAATGATTTTATTTGAACATTAGCCAGTTAGTCAGTGCTATGAATAAAAAAGTATGAATGTAAAAGTAATGAATTAGTTTTTTTCCCCTGTCAGTAGTTTTGGTTTATTTACATTTCCAAAAATATATACAATATGTGGTAATATATATATATAATGCATGAATGCATTTTCCAGATTTATGAATGTTATTTGGTAGCAAGTTAATGATGTACATTACATTTTAAATGAAGGCATATAATTTTGGAAACATTTTGTATGATAGTATGATATATCCAGTACACATAACTGTCAGAAGTTCAGAAGATGCTAAATGGATACATTTCAAATTATATATATACACACACAATATATATTGTGTTGTGCTCTGAGTGTTAGATTAGGTTTTTTTTAATCATAGTCCTACTGCCAGCAACCATTACCCACTAAAACACACACAGAATCAGACATGCTCTCCAAAAGGGAATCCCCAGTCCCAGGTTCTTCAGGGAACTACTTTAATAACATTAAATAGTTTCAATAGGATATAAATACTAGGCAGTTAGTGAATGCTAATATTTCGATTTTCAAATGAGGTCAAGTCTATTGAAACATGTTCCCAAGAGGCAAGTATTGCGTGTGAATGAACGGAAGACATTTTGAATACAGCTGAAACATCTCGTTTTTCATCTTTTTCGCATCTATTACAGCCAGGTCACTAATTATGACAGTATTATCCTGGAATTTTGTTTCACAAATTGATGACAGGCAGCATTAAGAACTTTGCAGAGGACGAAAGTGTGACTTTCCCATGAACTTTCTGTCTCTCTCTCTCTCTCTCTCTCTCTCTCTCTCTGAGAGATGGGTTTACACCACTTGCATGGGACTCTACTTCAAAATGTAGTACAGAGTGCCCTCCACAGGACAACCAGTGTATGTGTTTGTGGTCAATAACTTATGATCATTTTAAATAAAAACATGCATTAATTGATAAATTGACTTTTATTCATTAAAATATTATATCTTTTTTTTCATGTATTTACACACAAACTCACACAAATATGAACTCCTTTGCCATTGAGCATAAGTAGGCTATACCCTACTTAACATTAGGAAGCATGAATTTGTAAGTTATATATAATTGACTTAATTCTTATAATAAATCAAAAGATCATTTCCTGTTTATCTTCTTGTGCATTTCACCAGTTTACAATGATGTGTCTTTTCGACAATGCGTACTGCGTCCTCTAAAATCTAATAGGTATAAAAAGAGAAAAAAAAGCAACATTCAGTTCCTTTTAGAGAAATGTCAACCACTGACACAAGATTTGTTTGCGAAATATCAGTATCAGTAGAATGATATTAGCTTGTATATAGAGTATATTTTAATGCTATAATGATTATAATTTTACTTCCTAAATCCCATCTGTTCACCTCAATGTGTGTCACCTGTAAGGGCATGTCAAATGAAAATCATGGGAAATAGATGAGCATAATTTGTGAACATCTAGAATTTTGCTCTCATTAACCTTATTGAGTTCTCCACAACATATACGTTTTCCAATCACAGTCAAGTTGAATTACAGTGGATAATGTTAATGCCATCAGGTTGAGCTTGAAGCATCATGAAGGTCTTTAAATGATATTCTGGACCATGGATCATAGTATGCTAGTATGAAGCTATGATAAAAATCAACTTCTTTGTTGTTTTAAACCTTCAGTTCAATGAAACATAACACAAAGAGTCATTTCTTATTAACTGAATCAATTGTAAGTAAGCTTATCATTATTATTATTATTATTATGTAAATCTAACATCTATCCGTACACAGAAATCTAGCTTTATTCCTTGGACAGACATTTACAACAATTCATTTAAAATATCTTAATATCCTTAAGCGCTATTGGGTACTGTATAATTACACTGACAATTAAGGATAAAAGCCAAACTCACACACGTCTTGCAGTCTTTAAAGTATGACTTTTACTGGCACAATGTGTCACCAAATATATAAAGACTATACATACCATTTTCCAAAAAAACCTTTGCAAATAAATACATATTTTTGTCCTTTGTTGTGAAGGTGAAAGTGACTTTATAATGATGAAAGTGTCACTGAACATGCCCTGTACCCTACATAGGAACAAATCACAGTAGTGCAACAACTAAAATCAAAACAAAACAGAACCAAAAAACAGCTAAATAAACCCTACACATGGATTAGTCAGGTTGCTAGTAAGGTTAGTGAAATGTCTAGACGTAGCTCTATATTTTCAAACCTGAGATTGATAAGGCACTATCTGCTGTAACTATCTGCTGTAACTATCTGTTGTAACTCCAAAGGCCTATTAGTCACAGCCATATTGTGACATTAGTATTGTATGGTTCAATTTCTCCTTTCACTGAGTAGATAGAAAGACAGATAGAAAACTAAGGTCTTGATATAGGGACTGGAAATTCTGTTGTGGAGTTCTGTGGCCATCTTGTGGAGATTCATGGCACCCACAGAAAATTCAGTACTGGTCTTGAGTGTTAATTTAGAGCACATGCAGAATTTTCACCACTGAATTAATTAATTATCGCTTCAGGTTAATAAGGGATCTAAACAGTATATGAAAATTACCACAGGCCATTTGGATCTGCTGATGCTAGACTATGGGCTGCTTCAAATTTGCCATTGCTGTATTCAGGTCTCATTGTGTCATTTGGCCTGTTAACATTCAGCAATACCTACTTGAGTCATGTCTCTATAATAATCGCAAGACCTGATGCACCAAACGAGCCTAAAACAGTCCGAAAACACTTTTTGTAGTCCATCGTTCAGTTATGTGAAGTCATGTGACGCGAGAGATGATGACGTTCGCGGAAGTACTCATGGCAGATGGGGCAGGTGAGTTTCTCCTCTCTTCTCCTTCGACCCTGAGCCTCGGCGGCGAACTCCTTCTTGTGGTGCGAGCGCATGTGAAACACTAAGTCCGAAGTCATCCGGAAGGAGAGGTTGCACTTAGCGCACCAGTTCTGCACCGTGACGCCCAGAGAGCTGAGAGTAGGGGGGAGAAGAGTGAGGGAGGAGGTGGGCTGCAAGGGGCCGCTGATGTTCCTGCACCACACTTCCGGTGCGTAATGGAAGGAACCCGCTGCGCCCAGGGGAGCCGGTGAGACTGTCTGTGTGGTAGACAGGTCGCCTTGAAACAAGTGAGACGACAACATATTTCTGTATCCCAAAGCTGCCTGTTCTGAAACATCATCTGAAGGGCCAGCGGGTCTGTGATGCTGCTGGTCCTCAGTGATGCTGAGCTTACTGGGTTTGCAGAAAGCGCTCTTTTGCTCCGCATGCGTACTCCAGAGCAAGAAGGCACTAGAGTCGTACTGAAGGCCCAAAGCAGCCTCTCTGTCCAACTGTAAAGTCGAAACGGATGGATTTTCCCGGGTTATATCCTGTGTGTTGATTGGCTGTTCCGATTTTGCTTTCTTGATCTCTGCAAACGCACTGCTTTTGGCGCTTTTTAACTTAGAAGTTGGAGAGCTGGAGACTTTGGTGGTCGGTTCCGTAAACTCATGGTCATGTGGATAGTCTTTGTGGACGTGTGTCAGGTTATTGTGATTGGCCATGTTCTTTTTCTCCAGCAAAACAGGTTTTCTGCATCTGGGACTCAGAGCTTCCTCGTGTCTTCTTTTCCGGTCCTCTGAGAAGCCCGGCTTTTTGTGCTCCATGTCCCTTGCGATGTTGTGGAAGTCAGTGACACTGCGCTGCCTCCGCGTTTCAGCGCGTTTCTCCTCGCTGTCTCCTCGCAGTGTGTCCGCTTTCACATGAGCGCACAGAAAGCGACAGTGAGCCAGAAAAGGGTGTTCGTGCTTGAACGCCTGTCCGCACTTCCCACACGAGTAACCTGTATAAAAGATAAGACTTACATTCATATAATCACACGCATATGCATTCCAGCGCGTGCGCGCCTTGCACAATAGTTATAGTCAGCAGTAAATGACTGTGAACATGCAGTGTTCAATGGAACAATGTGAGCAGTCCTCACCATCTGTCAGGGCCCTGGTTTGAATGTTGCTGAAGCCCAAAAGATGAGACAGCTCCTCGTCGTACCAGACGAGCAGTTCCTCCCCTTGGGTAATGTCTCGGATGGTGCGGAAGTACAGCTGGCCGCCTTTCAGATAGGCCTCTGTGTTCTGCTCCTCTGCGTCCACAGCAGCCTGCACCAGCCTGAGCCAAGGAACCACTAACGGAGAACTCTTTAATGCATCCAGATCTACCTGTTGATAAATGTAGTCGACTCGTAACTCCTGTGTTTACGCGCACGCCCAGGAATAATAATTCTAATAATTACAGTGCATTTCACTGCACATGTCTTGTGCAGCCTGATAATCCCCTTAATAGCCTACTGATGCAGGAATAACTCACCCTGATCACATAGGATTTCCGTCTTCTGTCAAACGACTTCAAGGCGATGAACGCTATTGTGTCATAAAAAGTGTTATGAAGCACACAGGGACCGAAGGACACTCCGGCCGGTATGTCCTGTGTAACCTGGACACTGGTGAAGAAATCAGGGACATGATGGTGGAGAAATTTGCTGTCGTTGGTCCACAAAGAGCGCGGCATTAAACTATGTTCCATGGTCCTGAAGAAGACACGATAGTTATTAGTCTACACACACCTGCTATATTTCCTATTCCAGTTGTGCTCTTTTATGCAGTCTACTTCACTGAGCAGTTATTAATGTTAGACCATTTTTAAAAAGAATGTACAGCCCATTTTGGAGAGTCTAATAAATCAATGGCATATCTATATTATATATTTATATATTTAAACATCATTTTAAACAGACCTAGCTATTTCATTTTCTGTCTCATCTCATTTTCTGACTCCTACAGTTTCCAACTGCGAGCAAAAATGGAGAACTACACAGGATATTTATAACAATAAATATTTTATATCAAAATAAGATTGGGTGTAATAGTAAGTATATGCCATTGAGTATGCTAAGCTGTGCCAAGTATTTATAAATTAACCAGCATTTATAAATCAAAACTAAATGATATTGAGTCAAAGAGTTTAACTTACAGAGAGATGCCAGGATGCTCCACAGCTCTTGGTGTAGCAGAGGAGCGCACAGGAGAGCAGTGTGTGTGGTGTGTGTGATGAGGCTGGAGTGTGTGTCCGATCTGCAGCAGCTCTTCTGTGCGCCTCTGCAGTTTTACAGCGCGCTCATTAGGGAAGGGGGAGGTGAGAGACAGGCTGGCCACTGAGCTCACACACCACAAATAAGCAATTATCTCTGCGAAATTAAAGACCCAAGCCACACTAACACCACCCACTGCTGCCAGAATGCTGGTGGGAAATTATACAGTTCCTTAAAATGCTTTAAATTCGTCCAAATCTTCCTAAATCAATAGATAGATAGATAGATAGATAGATAGATAGATAGATAGATAGATAGATAGATAGAAAATATATATTTCACACTAACTCAATAATCGTCNATTATTATTATTATTATTATTATTATTATTATTATTATTAAGTGATAGTGATAGCAGCAGGCTAGCAGTATCCGTGAACTAATAAGGGTGTAAACTACTGCATTATCCATGGGGGCATTTCAGGAAAATTACTTTATTTCCAAATTTACAAACCCAAGAGTAAATTTCCAGTCGGCAATAATAATAATAATAACAATGATCAAACTTAATGCGATTTTGAGCTTTATTATTATGTGTATGTGTATGTGTGTATTATGTATTGTGTGTGTGTGTGTGTGTGTGTGTGTGTGTGTGTGTGTGTGTGTGTGTGTACCCTGAGGGACAAAAAAATCATCAGCAGCAAAACAAAAATTGCCGAATTGATGACTAAGTAATTTAGATTAATAAATCAAAACAGAATAGTTAGACAAACTGTGTGTGTGTGTGTGTGTGTGTGTGTGTGTGTGCGCGCGCGTGCGTGCCCGTCCTCTCCATTTACGGATGGAGACACAAAATCAGTATACTGCATCTTGATTGTTTGAAAGTGAAATTTAAACGACGAGAACAACACACACACACACACACACACACACACACACACACACACACACACACACACACACACACATCAGATTTGCAGCTAACAGCGTGCTATCCTGCCTTGCCTATTATTGAGTGCATACAGAGATATTCTTTGCCAAGTTGTTTTCATGCAGATGTTTACAGATGTTAACATCAGGCAATACAGATGCGTTATCTTTACTGCAGCATGCAGGTTAATTCACTATTGAACCCGCGGCAGGTCTGTTAGTGCAGTGTGTGTGGGTGAACAGCACTTCCTCCGATGAAGTGCACTCTGTGTACGGAGTGCGCACTAGAGGAGGGGCGATTCAGGATGGTTCGGAAGCGGCCACTCGGATCACTGCAGCATTAACACGCTGACAGCTCCATGTCATCTGGGTGGAATATGCTCGCTGGGAAAGAGTTGTTTCTTTTCTGAGGAACTATGAGAAATCTGCGTGTTGTTGCTTGTTTTGTATGGGACTGAATGAGTTGTCTGGGGAAAGATGGCGCGCCCTCTGTTTAGCTTTGGTGTGGTTGTGGCTCTGGTAGGAATGGCGATGGTCACACTTCCAAATGGAAAAGCTGAGCCTAATGTTAAAGAGGAGGAGAGCTCTTGTCAAGGTGCCTTCGACCTGTATTTTGTCCTCGACAAGTAAGTGGTGCTCGACAAGTATTCACCAGTCTGAAGAGTCCATGCGTTCCCATTACACTGCTCTATAGGATATGTGACGCGCATGACAAGTAGCGCTGTACCACGAGGTTTATTAAACCTGTTACAGCTCTTGTATTGCTGTTATTTATATTCCAAAGTACACGAAATGACTAAAAACTTCAGTGTCGATCAACTTTAGTGGGTTTGAGTTGAATACTATTTCCAACAAAGTCATTTTACCTTTTATGGCTGGGCTTTGACTAGGATTTCTTGTTTCCTGTGATCATCTTAAATCTGCAAGCTGCAATATTACTAAATGATTGAGTAAAATCTTATATATATATTTTTCAACAATTTGATATTGCAGTTAGAAACCTTTAACCAAACCCTCTGACTAAAATGTAACAATAAAATTAAAAAAATAATAATAATAAAATCCCTGTTTTTTTTTTTGTTTGTTTTGTTGTTGTTTTTTAATGTCATGTAAAAAGATTTTTTGGTTTGTGTATGGACATATAATTTAAAATATGGGACATATGAGCTAATACACAAGGCACAAAAGCAATTTTCTAGTACTATATTACATGTTATGGTTATTTTTAGCCTATAGCACCTCCTTCCACCCAAATCCCAGTGCAGGATGGTGCAGGATGGTGTAGGTCTCAGCTGCTTGGCCTCTGCAGGACCTATGGAGTGTTATTGAAGCATACATCATGTCTTCATCACAGATGTACAGTACCTGGGAGCTGTGAATAGCATAACATGCTCTAACATGCACTTGTACAGTAGAAATGAGCCTAAGCTTCTTTTTCTGCGTCCGTGCAGCAAGTCCCAGTCGATGAAAGTGCTGTAAACCTTTTACATAAGCATTTTTAGAAAAGAAAGAAACACTTCCATACACACTTCATCTGGTTTAACTGAAATAAATAATTAAGCGTTAGGACGTCATTATGACTTATCACAAATTATCTTGTGACTTATCTTAAATTCGGTGGTCTTCAGTGTGATTATAATTCAAGGATACACCCATTTCTCATATTATACTAGTCATATGAATCAAGAGCATAAAGTAATTAAAAATGTCATTTCGGTTGTTTTCAAAATCAAAAGTATCATGTTGCATGAATTTAGATTATGTATCCACTGATCTAACATAGGTTATTTAGGTTTCATGTATTCTACAGGTACATTTGTGCTAAGCTTCTTACTTTTGCATATTCTTTTGCACAAAGTTGATTTGGAAAAAAAATATGTATAGTAGATGTAGTAAAATATATATATATATGTGCAACAAGTGTCTCTGAGGCTGATTCACAAAGTACAATGCTGCAAACTTCCTGAATTCTTCTATATGTGTGGTGGCCTGGGGGAGAAATACTGTATATAGCATTATTTTGTATTATTTTACAACATATTATGAAATAAGAAGTCTGCTCTGGGCTTCACTCTCCGATTCTGTGGCAGTTACTGCATTACTAACAATACAGAATGAAGCTGAAGGGTTCAAGTTTGATGTCCCGTGCCATATCTTATAATCTTCTTCTTGTCAGGGCGTGCTTTATCTTATGGCATCACATATGGCCAGAATATGAGTAGCAGTGCCTTAGATTACGCATGTTCAGTTTGTTTGAGATGTAGGCCTAAAAAGATGTCGATGTAAATGCCAGCTCTACTTTGGATCTCAACCTGTTACACTTGGCCCTTGCCATCTGTTCCAGTTCAACTGACTATATCCATGAGGAGGGGGTTCTGCTCCCTGTTAGCAGGGGACACACTCATCTGACACAAAGGCAATTAGACCTTGTTGGGAGTGCTTTGGGGCCTGTAATTAATTAGTAATCTGCATTCTTTGCACAGGGTGGTCCAGCAGTTTCTTCAGTAAGACCATTAAAAATAATAATTACTGATTACTGTAATAATCGCAAATCAGTGCACATATTACAATGTATATCATACATACATACATACATACATACATACATACATACGATAGTTTGTCCGACAAGATTACGACACGAAAAGACGTCTAGACCTTCACAGTTTTTGGTGACCTTACTCTAGATGAGCTTTGTGGAACATCTCGCAGAGAAATTCACAAGGTAATCCCTGTTCTGTTTGGTTGTTATTTTCTGTTGAGATGGTATATTCTTCTGTTATTTTATTATCTTTATAATTATTCTTGACTGCAAATTTTTCCTACATTTATTACTGTTATAGCCCAATGCTAAGGATGTCCTTCATTGTCTTCTCTACGCGTGGAACTATCATTATGGGACTAACTGAAAATAGGTAAGACATCCATACCCCTCAATTTACAGTCCTTGTTTAAATAATCAGTGTAGCTCATGATTACATAGGCTGTGTATAAAATCTCAACAGTTTCTCTTCTTTCCTTAATAAACAGGGATGAGATTACCAAAGGCCTGAGCATATTAAAGGATGCGGTACCAGGAGGTGACACATTTATGAATCTTGGATTACAAAAGGTATGATATCATGCTTCTTATTTCACTTTTAAGTTTTGCCCTGATCTATCACTTTGGGACTATATTGAGGCTAAATTCTTTGCTACACTTGCTTTGCAATTTCAGGCAAATGAACAAATACATCATGGAAATTATGGTAAGTGTCCCGCCAAGATACATTGTGCATAGTAATACTGTACTTAACCAAACTGGTTAAAGGTTAAATTGGTTGTAGTACACTGTTAAAGAAAAGTCCGTGTCGGTCACAATAGTAACGAAACTGCCTACCTCTCAAAAATACACATCAGTTTATCACAGCACAGCAAGAGGCAAGTAAACAAAGCATCAGCAAGTAAACCTTTCTCTTCATTTACTTAATTCTGCATGCCATTAATGTATTATGAGGACTTAGCATATGTTGGGTGTCTGTGTGCAGGCACGGAGGGCCAGATCTTTGGGAGCCATAGTGTATTGTGTGGGGGTGAAAGACTTTAATCAAACGCAGGTACAGAGTACAACACATAACTGAAACTAACTATCTATCACTATGTTCACTGAAAGCTTCAGTATTGGTTTGTTTGTAGATTCACAGAACCTGTAGCCTATTATAACATGACAAACAGTCAACCGATGGTAACGTCTGTGGTAACTTGTACACAAAGGACAACACCCTCCGAACCACGCCCTGAGGGGAACGATCGATTCGGTAAGTTTTCTGCTGTGATTGTCTCAGCGTGCCTTTATAACACAATGAAAGCTATATGATTATAGTGTATAACATATCATATTGTTTAGCTATATGATTCTTTCTTTTTAGATAATCAAAAAATCGTGCATTGAGATTTTAGCAGCAGAGCCATCAAGTGTGTGTGCTGGAGGTAAGAACTTCAGCAGAGGTCTAATTGTTTTGTACAGTTTCGAACAGGGGTTTTCAAACATTTTGTAGCCAGGGACCCTTTTAACTGTAAAATAAATTCCACAGACATACTTCATGAATTTGATTAACAGTATATGTGTACAATAATATTTTGTAATACTAATTAGAGTTTTCTATTCCTAAACCTTGTACTGACAGAACACATTAGGTCCAAGTTGACATTATTTATTTGATTTGAGTTATCGAGGTTTGGATAAAATCCATTCAATTCAGGGGACCAGCAAACAGTTTACTAGCTATAAGAATAATGAATATAATAACCTTGATAATGGTAGGTTGTCCCCTGGCTGTGCGTCATGGAGGCATGGGAGTCCCTGGACCCTACTTTGAGAACCACAGGTGTAAAGCTCATACAGTGACTATAGACTTATTACTGTCGAGTAGTATTTAGGATGCAGAAGTCAGACTGCATTGCATTTGTGTCTCTTTACTAACTGGCTGGCTGAAGTGTAATGTGTCTACTGAGGATTACTCTGCATAGCTCTTCAGAAAATGAAAACTGATCATGCCTGAGCAGCGCTAATCTGCTCGCCGGCTTTGCCACAGTGGCTGTGCTGTAAGTGCACTCTTCTGCAGTAAGTGCATGCTAAAAAGGTCATGTCAAGCCTCATCCATCCTGTGCACTCTATGTGGAGGCTTGTCCACTGAGCTGTAGCCAATTAAACAAATGGGTATTTCACTGCTAAATGCAAGACTGGGTAGGAGTTTGGCCATTCAGAAGCACAGAGCCCAGACAACGGATCAAATGTGGCAAACTAGGCCAAGACGAATCATCCAGACAAAGAAAAAAAAAAAAAGGAGCTCTCTCGTATTACCTCATCATTTTCTACATCAGTGACAGATCATTTCTGTCACCATGTAAGATGTTAAATGAAGACTTTTGACATTATTTTTTTACTGTTATTCAACCGTCGGATTATAGTAGAGTCATCATTAGAGATATTAGAGAGTGTTTAATCCTTCCAGTTATCGTAATCACATATGATTATGTTAATACAGCAATCTGGTCATCTGTCTTTTACAGAGTCTTTAAACATTTTTATTAATGACTCCAAACCAATTAAATTTACATTATTAATGCAATGATTGATAGACTTAATCCTTAAGGTAAATGTTTCATGACAACGAATCTCATAATTAGTGGAACATATTACCCAGTAATTAATACAGATGCCATGAAATTCTTTTGTGGAAACCACCATGGGCTAATATTCCTTTATCACCACCCATTAGGTTTAATTATTGCATACTNTAATGATGTGGAAAAGCATGCATCAACCAACAGTAAATTCTTACCTGAATTGTCTTATACAAGGAAGATATAATTTAATGGCACAGGTATTGTTCAGTCTACTGTAGACACTGTTACGATTAGCCCTCTCATGTGTGAGGCTGATGTGAAGTGACCAGGCCACCCAGCCTGAACACGGGCCATCTCTCGCCACAATGAGATCACAGCCAGATATCCGACATGACAGTGATTGTTGCGTTGATGACTGCTCAGCCATTTCCCCAGCACCCTTACGTTCATTGGCAGTGATTGAAGTCCCTTCTTGTACATGTCACCTTGGCTCTATGAGACCTGGCCAGTCAAGGACTAAGGTGTGAATGGGAACTGTCAGTTTCTTAACGTGGTGTGGTGGATGCCGGTCAGCAGCGTCCCAGCCCCTGCTCAGCATTTTGCTCCAAGCAGTACCCACTGCACACCCAGCACTGACCTTTATCCCCCATGCTGCCCTGTCACAACCTGACACACCACATCTGACAGTAACAGGGGATCTTTTCCTGTTTCTACGACGTCAGAGACTTTAATTTTCCTTAATCGCTAAAGTCGGTACGTCTACAGGGCAATCCGAGGCAGCGCCGAGGAAAGCCCGGTAAAGGCAGAGAGAGGCAGGGGCATGTCTTTTGGATTAAGGCAGTTATTCTTAAAGTAGTCTACTTGTGTTAGCAAACATGGATTAAAATGCATTATTGTATTTTTTCTGATGTACTAGTAAGGAGATATTATCGGATAAGGTGAAAGAAACAGCGGATAATGTAAGGGGATGTCTTACAGCAGTGGCATTCACCTGACATTTACTTACCACACCATTTCACTGATGGAATCATGTCCGCAGAAGTTTTTTATTCGGTGAACTTTGCAGTTAAATGTTAAAGGTCGAAAGAATGCACACCAATATAGAGGAGACTTTCTTTGACCTTTTAAAAATGAAAGAAATACTCATGAGTAAGGATGAATAATTTTAACACACTTTCTATATCGTAGCCGTAAATGCGCAAGCTTCTGATCACTCTGCGTCCTGTAACACGCACCGAGGTCGAGGGCGTTTTTCTTCCTAACATATGCTACTTAGCATCCGTCAGTAGCGCTGCAGCAGTGCCTGGGGCAGCGCAAAGGTCAGACAGCCAGCTTTGTCAGCCACCAGTGTAGCCCCCTCCCCAGTCAAACAATGCACAGAGATGTGAGAACTACATGGCTTTTATCAACAGTACCAGCGGAAAAAATGCGCTCTCACTCTCTCCCATTGAGTGCAGTGTTTCTGGAAGATTAAAAATGGAACAAATATGTGGGAAAGATAACAAGCTTCATGGTCTTGCACACTTTATGGTGTTTTTCATAAAGAATTGGCATTGTCTGATGGAAGATTTTTCTCAGGGCCAGACTTTGTATCCGGTTACTAAAAAATTTTTCAATAATATATGTTTTTACATACATTTTTAGTGTATTAGCGTCAAAAATGATCATGTCTTACTGTTTACGTATTTCTTTTATAAGAAATGAATCACTGTAGATGTGTAGACTGTAAAGAAGAGTAGTATCATTGATGGCCATTTTAAACCATCCTGGTGTATGTTTCTTGCAGAGGCATTCCAAGTGGTTGTAAGAGGCAACGGCTTTTTGTACGCCAGAAACATCAATCAGGTCTTGTGCAGCTTCAAAATCAATGACACGGTCACAGTGAGTAAGTAACAGTGAGTTTTGGTAATTTTGCAATTACTTCTAAATTACATTTACAGATGTAAATGGAGTCAATTTAAATCAATTTATTTTCAGTGAAAAAAAGTGACTATTTGATTTATATAAAATAAAAAAAGAACTATTTGGACCTACAGATGGGTGATGGAAGTTTAAGGCTTCATTCACACACTTTCAAGCACTTCCAGGTTATTTGCATAATGTTTTTCAAAAAAAAAGTAAATGTCTACTCTTCGGACATTTGTAACTTCTGTGTGAAGACGAAACGGGTCGTGGTCAATATCTAGAAGTTGGAACGTAAGTGTCAAACCCAATCACTACCTTCTCTGCCTTAATACATCACTACCCTTGAAAAATTTGGGTCAATGTCATTGTAAATTCCTCGCATCAGTCAAGCTGTACGCGTCCTAACACAGTAAGACACCAGGCGTGTTGTGCAGAATGTTTAATTAGCATCTCTAAGAGATGAGAGATAACTGTAATTGGCTTCTCTCTTTTGAGAAGAAGTGAATGTGTGTATAAGCCTAGAGCACACAGAGCCAGCAAAACATAGAGCCCTGTATCTACATAATCTGCTCTCACAGCAAATGAGCTGCTAGTAGCTGCATGCTGTGCTTCAAGCTTGCTGCATAATGTTGAGCACCGCTGGCTCTAGACACCTTCTCCTTAAATACAGAACAAGAACAGTTTCATCTAAAGGATACTAACAAACTTGGTTAAGAACAGACGACCCCTCTTCGTCTGATGCTAAAGGGGGTCTTTTTCTACACAACCTAACACTTGGTCTATGTATTTATATCTATATCATCTAGATCATACCGTATTACATTTCATAACCTTTGTCTTTTTCAAATAATTTAATTCCACTCGGGTCATATATAAATAGTTATTTGTCCATAATGTTTATGCCATATTCCTAGTTCTTTAAATCAGTATTAACATTTGTGAATTGACAGAGCTGGTGCAAATGTTACTTTTATCATCAGAAAATTGTGGTTTATTAAATAAAACAATGGCTGTTGTGACCACAGCATTTTTATAGCATTTTTGCTCTTTGCAGCCACCTCCGTGGTCTGATGCCAGGTTAAACCATCTGATGCTTTGTTTGTTGTTGTTCTGGTGACTGGTGGCCTGGAAGGCAGCTGGGATCTTGTGAACAGACACTGTAGACCTTATCAGATTGTACATACATGAAGGTGGTATTTCCTGGTGGATAACTCACATCCAGTCAACCACAGAAGTAGCTTGTTTTAAGTAGTGGTATATATGTAAATAGACTGAACCAGAAGAATGGCAATACTGGTGAATAAAACCTCTGATTTACTAATATATTGTGTATTATTATCAGCTTTCTCTAACGTTCAGTAATTTCCTAATACAATTTGGCACACTGGTTTATAGACATGGTCGGTATGTGTTCTGAGTCGGGTGACTGGCAGAGTGTTCAGAGCCATTAGCAGATGCTTGGCCTGAACTTAGCACGAGCCTGCTTTGTGGACGTGATTGCCAGGACTATTTCATGTCTTCCAGAACAAACGTGCTTGCTGTCAAGGGTAGTGCTGGGTAATGTTTTGGGAATATTTCTGTTTTACCAGAGTGTTAAAGGGTTATGCCAACTTTATATTTTAACGCAGTACATGTCAAACCAAATGGCTACCTTTATTATGATACATTTATCCAGACACCTTTGTTGCATAATACGATATTAATTCACAAAAAATCTGCCATGTTAATATGAACACATGTACACCTGCTCATTCATGCAATTATCTAATTAGTCAATCATGTGGCAGCAGCAAACTGCATTAAATTGTTCAGATACAGGTCGAGAGCTTCAGTTTATTTTCACAGCAAACATCAGAATGGGGAAAAAGTGATCTCATTGTCTGGATGGTCGACTGGACAGTCTTTTTCTAATCTTCAGCTGTCCAGTTACGGTGAGCCTGTGCCATGTGTAGCCTCAGATCCCTGTTCCTGGCTAACAGGAGTGTAACCTGATGTGGTCTTCTGCTGTTGTACCCCGTCCGCCTCAAGATTCAACAGGTTGTGCATTCTGCAATATTTTCCTGCTCACCATTGTTGTAAATCTCCTCGGACCACACTCATTAACAAGGAATTTCTGCCTGCAGAACTGCTACGTACTAGATGTTTTTATTTGCCCCCTCCCCAATAACCTAGATTATCTATTGTTACCATGGTTATGGCCAGCTCACGTTCCATGGATACTATCAGCATGTCTGTTCATATCTGTCAAAGTATGACTTATTTTGTCCATACTTGACTGAAATGAAACTAGAATGGATCACAAGCATATTCTGTTTTTTTTTTCTTGCTAATAATAGTATTAATAATATATTGTTATTAAACTATTATTGACTATTATTATCAACTCAGACTCGGACATGTCTCTAAAACAATGTGCCAAATTGTATTTAGAAATTACAGAACATTAGAGAAAGCTGATTATAATATACAATATATATATTATTAACAATAAACATTTTGGCCATATGTAAAACATAAAAGAACACTTTTTCATTGTTTATGTTTAGGTTACTTCTCATGTAACCTTCTCTTTAGCCTCTACTCAGGTACGCCTTTTATAGAACACTGTTATCATGAGATTACAAAGGCTTATGATAATGGTGATGCTAGGAATAAAACATACATTAAATACCAGTTTTGTCAGGTACTGCACAGTTATTTACACATCTATGTAATTAGTCATACAGTCTACATTACATACGGTCACAATAATCGTCTAAACACCTACCGGTATACTCTACAAAGGAGAGAAGATGGAAGAAAGGCAGGGGAGAGTATGATTTTAGGGCACAAACTGCCTGTCACCCCCCCTTCACTTTTATTGGAGCCATGTCTTATAAGATAGAGTTGTCACTGCTGTCACCCAAATTCATGATGACTGAAAGGCTCTCAGAAGATGTGCTTAAAAAGGGCCAGCCACTGCCTGATTGATGGAGAGTGAGATGGCTCTGTCACTGGAGCCCCGTTCATTCTGCTCCTGCTCCCCCTGCCAAGGGGCTGTTGAGGAATTGAGCAGGCCTTCCACACAGAAGCAGGTGATGGAAGAGACATAGAGAGAGCTAGTGATGAGGAGTGAAATCCCTACAGTAACTTATTGACAGCTCAGTCTTCGTCTTTGTGTACATGGAAGGAGGATTGCCCCAGAAGAGAGAAAGCTGTGGATATTTCCACCAGGCTCAAACTTTGATGCCCATGATGAAGCCAAACATGAAAGCATGTCTCATGTTGGGTGAGCTTCCATTTTTAAGAGAGCTGTCATAAGAGATGGCCAGAGGGGCAGAGTGACAGCTTTCATATCCATAAGAATGGGCAATTAGTGTCAAACTTCCCGTCATCTCACAAATAGTCCTCTTTCTTTTACTGAAAACATCTCATTCTTCAAGAAAGATCAAGTATTAGAAGTGGCACACCTCTTTTAACAAACAGAACAGTACTTCTTAATCCTCAATGTTAGAGCTACTACGGTGCAAGTGGACACAGGTTCTCATAACCAAGAAAGAGTCCAAGAGTGCCTCGTCAATCAGAACCACACTAGTGACTGCAGTTTGTCGGTGCCTGTGGGCTTATGTATATTTTTCTTCTCCCTTATATACAGCTCTTATTCCCGTTGTCATCATGATCAATATACTGTAAGTTACTGTAATATGTATTTTACTGTGATTCAGTGATTAGTTCCACTCTTTCTCCAACTATTTCAAAATTCTATTATTGACTCTAATAATAATCTTTTGACCCCACTTTTTTTAGATAAATCTGTTCGATACATAAAAATATACTAATTTTAACAAATTAAAAATACATAGTTTGTCTAAATATTTTTTTTCACCCCGTTTTATAATAATAATCTCAATAGTGTTAGTCAGGACGTTGGACTTATACATTTCGGTTTTGTAACACAACCCTCCCTGGGTCTATTTTAAGCAGTTATGATAATAAATATGTTTACTGGCTTACCTTGACTTAATACAAACCCTGTTAAAAAGAGGCTTTCTTCATGTCCTAAGGAATTGTACCTTGGAACCTCTCTTATAGGGAAACTACCTGCGCATAGCACATTGAATCTGCAGTTGTAGATCATTTTTAGACTGAATAGTGTTATAATGTACGAATAAACGAAATATTGTGACGTACAGAAAATAACTTTATAATAATAAGAGAAACTTACTTTTTATGATATCAGAGTAAATGCACCTCACGTATTGAACTACAATAAAAATTATTGTTTATTTCAATCATTAATTTATTTAATTATTTTCAGTCCCTAAGCTGTAAATGAATAATCTATAACCTGTAATAAAAGTAGCAAATCTCATTTTAAAAAGTTAGTATTGGGTTCCTTCCCATTTGCTGACTAAAGTTGAACTTGACAAATATGCAGTAATTTATCTTACATAATGAGCAAATGTATGGGTGTGCCTTTACTGTTGTTATAATGACTTCTGGTTTTTTTTTTGAGGAACTGTAAGACAAAGAGCAAGAAGCTGCGTTGCTGTTCCCTTCCTTTCCTCCTCATTCTGTCTGTTATCTCAACCCACTTCTGTAATCCCACTTTTCTGTGCAGTTCAGAACTGACATCTAAACCTCATGGTAACATTCTGGAAAATCTAATGTCCAAATGTCTCTGCGGTCGGATTACTGGAAAAGATGTAAAAGAGTCGTAAGGCTACCACTTTTGACTATGTGTTGTCCCTTTTGAAGTCACGAAGTAATTGAGGCAGCTTTTAGGATTTTTTTTTTTTGTAGAACTGCAAACATGCAGTCTTATCCAGCTTTATAGTCCACTCTGCCAGGGCTGAGCTCTGATAGAAGAAAACCGAGACAAGCTCATACAGGCCACTGGAGGAATGTGCTGAGTTAACGTGGCTGAAAGTTTGATTTGTATCTGTCTGTGCTCTGATGCAGGGTGATATATCTTCAGGTCAGCATGAACGAGGGCTTGTCTTACATCACTAGTTCAGTCCACATCACCACTAGTGCATGTGTAAGTATAACAGAGTGTGGTACATGACTGAAACACCAGAATTCTCTTATCGTTTTGTGGGATTAATAAACGTGAAGTCTATGATATCTGGACATGGATGTGGTGTTTTTATGAAGAATAGTTCATTTGATATCTTGGATATCATCAAATCTATATAGTATTTCATATTATATGATTCCAATAAGCCAAATATATGATTATTAATCCAATTTCTGAACATTTCCTGCTAATTTCAAGCTTTAAAAAGTCTTGTTCTATTGGCAGATAATGTTATAACAAAGTAATCTGCAAATTAAAATGCTTGAAACGAGTAAAAGCATCTAAAACAGGCTGAATCTTATATATAATTCATGATAATCTCATAATAAGAAAGATAGAAAAATCTCCCCATACTGAAAATATTTTTAAGTACTGCTGCTGTAATCATACAGACTGTGCTGTGCTTACCCCAGGACTGTTATTCACAGTATGCTCTCGCTCTACATCCTTTCCCTTATTACTGTTTGACTTTACTGTTCTACAACTAAACAACTGAAAATGACGGGTAACTTTCTCACTCATGTCTTTTTTTCCTGAGACTGTTGCCTCTCGCTTCCTTATTAGAGGTCTAAATTGACAGTTCTGTAAAGCTGCTTCTTTACAGCGTTTATTGGTCAAATAAAGTGAAATAAATAACAATAAAAACAAATACAGTTCAGTTGAATTGCTGTTGAGAGAAAAAGGCCAAAGCAAAAAGAGGAGCATGTAGGCTGTTTTTCATCTGCTAATGTTGTTTCTGTTTCTCTGAATTCTTTTTAGCATCTGCTACGACCCTTCTTTTGGTTTCTTATGCGCTTTCTTGTTTTCCTTTCCCTCTCTTTTCTGTATACTTTTGTGAGGTCTCCTCTGCTTTCTTTCATCAGAGGAGTCTGTTTTTTATCAAGTAAGTTCATACTCTGATCTGTGATAGTTAGGCCTGTTAAGTTCTGATCATTTCTCTCTTCAGTCTTTTCTGCTGTGTGCTGTGTTGCTTTGTGCTGACATGGCTGATATGGAAATGATATGATTTGTTGATGGAATTGTCTGAGTGCAGTCTGATGGCACCATTCTCCTCATTTCATTACTGGTGATCTTCCTGCTCGTGGGTCTGCTGCTGATGTGGTGGTTCTGGCCTCTGTGCTGCACTGTGGTGAGTATTTCCTTATACCTTATAGGTTGTTCTCATTGCTTTCTTTAATATTATTATCAGTGTTACATTTGTTAAAATGTCATTTTGTATTGTAAACAGGTCATTAAAGAGCCACCTCCTCCTCCACCACCTGAGCCTGTAAGTTCAGTGTTCACTATTTTTGTGCGTTTCTGTTTATGGCCATGTGCTTTGAAAAGGCTGTGTATTTATAAGAGATGGAATATCAGAGAAAACATATCAGATATCGGATCCTGTAACAAATTCCAAAGATTGGAATTGGAATTGGAAAAGAAATTTATTTTTGGAATTGAAAATGTTTACATATAAAGAGAAGGAATGTTTTTTATTATATTATACTTATAATGTAAGTGATTTTTTTGTGAAATAGTTTAACTGTGCTCCAAAAAGCAAAAAAATGCTTCAGTTTAAAAAAAAAAAAATCTTGTCAATCTCTAATATTCATTAATCCTTTGGAGCCACCGCATATAATGGATTACTTATGCAACTAGGTTATAGTCAGTTTTTTTTCCTTTTTTCTGCAAAAAAACGTTTCTGATTGTTTTTTTACTTCATTTTTATACATTGTAATTTCACATGGAAATAGTTGGAAAAAGTTGTCATGATTTATCGTAGTGTCATTTTTTTACATCACAAAAACCTGCCATTTTAACAGGGGTGTGTAGACGTTTAATATCCATTGTAGTACCTCTGTGTTGAGGAAATGTAGGATCATGAGAGGATCTTCACATGGATCAAAATCACCACTGTAGACCTACAGTGTTCATTTAAATTGTACTGTATTCATTTATGTCCCAGAGTTTAAATGGATTTAGGACATGCCTACAGTATAAGAGTAATATTGTTTAATTTATGAGATTCTCAACATTGTTATCAAGAAAATATAATTTAACACAAGTTTTGGACATACTGCATTTGTTTTTGTCTTAAAGGATTAAATCAAGTGAATAAAATTTGGTTTTTAGTATTCGTTGTCAATATTCAGATCCGAATGATATCAGTATATCTGCTTATTCTTTTGTGGCAAAGATACATCATAGAGTAAAACCTTTAAAAATAATATTTTTTGCCTGATCAAATGTGTGTACACTGCAGATAACTATTGCCTTGAATGGTGGCATCCATTTCATATTTTTTGAAATAAAAGCATTTCTCTTTATAACAGTGTGGAACTATATTACACTGGCATCATCCATAGGTAAACCAGCTCCCCTAATTTCCCATACACATGAATTAAACTTTCTGTCTTTTAGGTCTACAGTATAAAATGAAACTGGTCTGATTAAAGCTTTTATCATAACTACAGAATGTCTTCATAAAGCTTGACTGGCTTACACCCGACTGACTCGATTAGTGTCAGTGACGCAGTGACATATGTGCTGGTACTGCAGCAGTACAAGTGAGCGACTATAAGGAGAGAGACTAGACCTCCAGCGTGATAGAGTACACAGGAGCCGTGCAGTAGGACGCGCAGAATGGCCCTCTTGTGCTCGTTTTGTTCCCAGAGGTCAAGAGAGAGCAGTCACCAATGCTGATGGGAAATAAGAGAGCTTTGTGGGAGTAGCCTTAGAGTGTGCATCTGTGCCACTTAACACTGAATCCATAAACAAGGACCTCTGTCTGCTGAGGTTTAATGGATGCAAGTTTCCCTTTGATTAGGAATAACAATAAGGATGCTATTTGTGTCTCTTGTACAGTTCAGCTGTGTTTTTGTGTTGATTCTGTTTGGGTGGAAGTAGACTTAGAGTGAATCTCAGACAGAAAAGGTTTTAGGCTTTGTGTTCCCAGTGACTCAGGTTTAATCTTTTACTGAAAGAAATGATTGTGTGTGTTCAGGAGTCTGATGATGAGAATGGGATGCCAAAGAAGAAGTGGCCTACAGTTGATGCCTCTTACTATGGGGGCAGAGGAGTTGGAGGCATTAAAAGAATGGAGGTGAAAGATTTTTGCCTTTGTACTGTTTTAATAACTTTTTTTAAATACATTTAATCCATCAAGATATATGGATTTTGTAAAGTGACCTTGAATTTGAGAATAATGCTATTTGACCATTATTATTATTATTATTATTATTATTATTATTATTATTATTATTATTTTAGGACAAAAGTGACAAAGTAGCTATAGGAAAATGTATTGTTACTCATATGCCTTCTTCTTGGTTGCATTTGTGTTTATTTTGTTTTGTACTGGTGCATTATAACATAATTAATAGAAGGCGCAAGTCGTAATTACAAATACACAAACGTTTTTAGGTTCCTTTTTTGTTCATGAAGATTGTTTTGCTGCTGTTTTAGGTTCGCTGGGGGGAGAAAGGCTCTACAGAGGAAGGCGCTAAGCTGGAGAAACCCAAGAATGCAGTGGTGAAGATGCCTGAGCAGGAGTTTGAGCCTTATGAGCCCAAACCGAGGAGGTCGGCAGCACACCGGCGTTCGCAGCAAAGGAGGTGGTACAGTCCCATTAAGGTACGGAGTTGCGGTACACTCCACATAATTTAAGTGCAATGATAAATGGATGTAGCAAAGCTTTGTGTAAGTAGAAGTTAATTTAGCATTAATGGAAGGAGTCCAGAATGTCAGCATTTTGTTATGGTCAGTACGTTTTCCACCATGGGAGAGTCTTTAGGATAGAGACTTAGCACTGCAATTTCTCATTAACGTGACTTCAAGAGAGAGAAAAAAAGAGAGACTAATGAGCGAATGACTGTTTATAGATGATATAATGTAAGCGATAACAGTAATTAACTTGTTCTACAACATTAAATGCAACTATAAACTGATAAAATGTATGACATGAATAAGTAAAATGACTGAAAATTGTAATCATTGGCACTTTGATGGAGTGTAAGAGTAATAAAACACCTTAGGATGTGCCCTTGTAGGAAAATATCCATGACACGATGGTGTGATGTGGCCTGTCATAGTTTATTCTTTTATATCATATTGATTTACACACCACTTTTTCACAAACTTATAACTAAAGCCAATGGTTCATAAAGTCTAATTTAATTCTTGATCTCACAGAAATATTGAAAGGACACGTAGGGCTTATGGTGATCTCGGAGTGTTTTTGTTTCTGTGTCTGGCCTGCAGGGGAAACTGGATGCTCTGTGGGCTCTGCTCCGCCGTGGGTATGACCAAGTGTCCCTCATGAGGCCCCAGCCTGGAGATCAGGTATGAATAATATATTAATCCATCCAAAATATTAGTTCATGCATTTGGTGGAGCAGGCTGTGTCTGGGTGATATGTATGACCAAATATCACAGTCTCCATCTATGGAATGTAGTTTTATCTGGCTTCAGTGCCCAGAACTGGCATGTCTCTTTGCCTTATAAGGTGGTTTAGGGTTTACACAGAAACTGTGTTTTTCTTCCTTTTGTCTTCACTAGCATATAATCATTGAAGCGCTTGACTTCACTTCTTGAATTTTGTATTGGTTGGATTTGGTGTTTGCATTTGTGTGTAAAAATAAGGACACAACATCACTGGTCTAAAGTTTAAACTGGCTCTGTGCTGTGCATAGCTGCTCAGCTGAAGTATTTTTAGAAATGGAAATTTTGCACTACTTCTGTATTACTTCTGTCCGTATCAGAAAATCATGAATATTTGTCACTGTAGCGCTTAAGACATTTGCGGGTCGTTGCGTGCAGTGTCTGTGGTGTTCACTGTAGCGGTTTTGGAGATAAGAGCGACTCCATCACTAACCTGAACACTGAAAACACTGTGAAATACTCTGCACCTTAAACATTAGTAGTTATTTCCTTTCACATGGAGCAGACTTGCGTCAGTACAGTCTCTTCTTCGAGTCCATTACCATCCTATTTCTGTGACCAGACATTTTTCAATGTGTGAGATCTTCTGTGACATGTTGCGTTATTCTGCCATAGCAGACCGTATCATGGCAACACATCTGCAGGGCTGTGAATGGCATCTTTCATGTGGGCCGGGGCGATGAAGACCATACAGTCCGACTCTATTGAGTTGGCCAAGCTATTGCTCCACTCTCACTGTGGATGGACACATGTGAATTTTGTCTTATTGAGCTGTGCTGCAGAATAGGCTGCTTGTGTGAGGCAGGGCCAGTGCCCAGCTGCTCTATATACTGCGCAGAAGCTTTGAAAAGCGTTGGGAAAGGCAGCAGATTCACTAAAGAAGAGGGTTTGGCTGATAACAGCTGTAGCATTCAGGCTGGTTTGAGCATGTCCACAGTAAGCCGTGTGTTTCATGCCCACCTGCAGGACAATGTCCCATGGCACAGACATCACATACCACAGTGAATACACTCCCAAGCTTCCTGCAGTCTCTCTGTGTACATACTCTCACACGCTCACTATTTTACTACTTCACTTGCTCCCTTCTTCTTTTACTCTGACTCACCAAAAGTGTGATATTAACTGTGAACCAGCCAAAATGATATTACTGAATGTAATAAAAATGAGATCTTATTTTTCCACTTTCTAAAAATACTTTTTCATGTCTCTTTTGAAAATCTTTTGCAAATCACTGGCAATTTTCTGTCACTTATTTCTCCTCCACTCTTTGGTAGTGTCTTTGTGTATATTTAAATTCTGAATTATGTATTTTTTTTTTTTTTAAACTTTTGGCAGTGGTATCCCTAATCAGTTCTTATTTTTATATCCCTTTTCTAGCAGGATATGTTAACTGTTTTCATGGCAACTTTTTCTTCTTACATTTCTGCCCACATCACACTGCTTGAGAGTTCGAGTCTGTTTTCTTTTTTTTTTCTTTTCAAGTTTTCATACTGTAATTATGAAGCTTGTTATGCTGACCATTTTAAGTTCTAGGACACCATAATAAGGCACATTAAAAATATTTTTAGGATATGAACAGAAATAAAAACCTTTGATCTTGCTAATTAATATTGTAAGAATAATTCTACGAATAAGAATAATTATACAAATAATTATAGATTATAGATTATAAGAAATATATACAGTATATTACAAAATTGTATTATATAAATATCAATTAAATGAACCCAACTTTTGCTTCGTATAAAATAAAATAGAGGAATGTGTAGAAGTTTGGGGGATTTTTTATGCATGGAAAGAAGTTCTGCAAGGGTTTTGTGGCTAGTTGCCTAATCTGAAGTTTGAAATTGCATGGCTGAGCATCCAGAGTTGGGGGACAACCACACAATTTGTTATTTTACTTTCATTTCAAATGTGCAGTTGATTAACCTCCTGCAGTAATGTGGTGAAACTCGTGAGTCTAAATTAATCAAATGGAAAAAAAAACAAAACATCACACATCAATATGAGTCGATTTTGTGATTTGCAGGTTTGTTTGTTTGTTTGCTTCAGAAAAAAGGCAAGAAAGGAGAGAAGATAAAAGGCACTTGGTTAATATTAATACCCAACATTAACATAGAACCTAAAGCTAATATATAACGCAGAGGCCATTTAGGTTAAACTCATTATGTAAAAGCTTTAGTGCACACATTGTCATGCAAAGGTGACAGGTTTGTTTTATTACTGTCTGAAGAAAGGCGCTCTTGTCACTGAAAGTTTTGTGTCGAATCCTTTGTCTGCCTGGTTTACAAGGCCACTCGGGTTGAAAGTGAGTAACCTTGCGTGGTCTGGATCAGCCCATTTACTGCTAAGACAAAGCAAATTCATAAAAGAAAGGGGAAAGTGTTTTGGTTTGTTCTTTGGTAATGACCTACTGGTATATAAAGGCAAAATGGCCCACTCTGACTAGCAGGATTTCCCACTTAGCATCACTTGCAATGAACACTTACAATGTGAACTTAAATTTTGAACTGATTTTCCTCTCAGGTTGCTCAGCTTTTTTTTTGTCTACTAGGATCTCAGTCCGAGCCAGAGCACCCTCAAACAGATACTGTGGTGGTCTGATTTAACAGCTTATTAAACCGAGAGCCCTCTAATGTGACATGGGGCAAGTGAGCAGGGTAGGGTTTGAATTTTATTGTGCTTCACCATTGTTGGGAGGCATTGGGGGTGATGGGGATTAATTCATTGGTGCCTTGCTGGGAGGCTGAAGCCATCACTCTAGCAGTCATGTGTGGTGAATGGGACAATTTGGCGAGCAGCAGAGCAACAGCCTCGCACCGGAGTGAGCATATGGGCCGAATGAGAATGGAGCCTCCTGAATGCTGTGCAGATGTGGTGGAGGAAGAAGGGAGAGAGAGAGGAAGAGCAAGGGGGCAGGGGAAACGGAAAGAAATCTGTCCATATGGTGTTTTAACTACTGTGGATGTCCCCCAGCAGGCTTCAAGCTTCGGCAGCAGTTCCACAGCAGTTCCTAAAAAGATGTGTCAGAGCAACACATTTACCACCAGCCACCTGGTGCATTGCTGTCCACAAACCTGGACCACATTGGGACGGTTTTATAATTTATAATCAATGACTTCTACATGTGCAAGCAGTTTTGGAGAAAAATGTCAGAGCTTTAACTAAGCAACTTATAATGGAGAGGAAGTAGTTGTGAATTTTGTACACGTGTCTTACTGTGCTAGTGACTGTCTGAACCTCTTTTTCTTTTATTACTGTATATGTAATACATAAGGAGTGAACAGGACACAAAGCTAAAGAGATGCATGTGATCCGAGATCCTGTGTGATGGTAGACAGCAAAAATCCATTAAAGATCAGTGCATATTTTTACACTCCGTGCTGGGAGTGTTAAAAAAAGCCCTCTCTTTCCTGTCATTAGCTGTAAGGAGTGACTGGCTGTGTGTACTGATGTACTTAATGTGAACGACCCAGCATTTCATGAATGTGTCCTCTTCGCTACGGCCTATAAAAAAGAAAGTGATGCTCTTGGTTGCTTCCCCAAGCCTTGATCCAGTGCTATAGAGACCTGGAACAAAAGATGGGATCTCTCCTGTCATGGTCTGGCTCGTGGCCTTTAATCTCTCCATCTGTTTGTCTGATGAGCAATCAAACAGCATGGCAGAAAGTGGCACCTCCCTGACGGCTGCTCTCATTGCCACTCGAGTGAAAGTAATTCAAATGGATTTAAAGGAGATTCTGACCCTGTTTTTGGATTCAACACTGGACAAATATTCATCAGCTAGCGTTGTGCTTTTTGTTCCAGTTAGCCAATAGAGCATCAACACCAGTCTTATCATATTAAGTGTATCCGATTGATTAGAACGGACTCCACGGCTCTTATCATCTGGCCCGATTTAACAGATATCCTTCACTGACTTTCATAGAGAATATGTGAATACATACATTTGTATTTTTAACTTTTCATTCTTAAGAAAATTAATTTTCATACAGGTTATATCGAATAAATATATATATATATTTAAAGTAATTACAGATGGGTCTCTAGAGACTTGTATGTCTAGTTCTCTGACAAAGGAGGAAGTTGTTCAACTTTCAGCAGTTTGTGAGCCTGACATTACCGAATGTTTTATTTTTCACAATAAATGATGCGTAAAGTACACTCTGAATACCTTTTTCTTTGCTTTGACCTTAAGTTAAAACCCTTGAAAACTTCCTGACAATGGCTTCTGAAAGTTTAGCCCTCCTGACAGTGATGAATGACTTTTCTCGTAAGAATGCGGGTTTTATTTCCCAAAGCTTTTGGAGGAAGGGTGTTTTTCACTGCTACTCATTCTTCCCAAAAGTGCAATGCTGCAACCCCTAAAACCCCACCCCCATGATTTTGGGGACAGAATGATGGCGGACAGCTGAGATTCTGGGTGTGTGAAGTCTTGTGCCTATTTGGGGGTCATCATCTGGGCAAAGACACATAGCACCCTGAGATTAGGATTCTTTTATTATCTGTTATTCTGCAAGGCGTTTCTACTGCCTCTGTCGTTATCAGAGCACTGCGACATTTCACCCTCCCATGTCCCACATAACATCTTTTTAACCCTTATGCCCTTCTTGTTTCAATTTTTTTAAGTAGAGAACAGTAATGACTCAGTTTGTTTAGCCAACAAAAAATAAATTGTAATCATAGTGGTTAGATTATTTTGACATGAGAGTAACTAGGTAAATTTATTTTCCTTAAATGTCTGGTATAAATATGAAAAAAAAGAGGTGACTGTTTTACATATTATTAGCCTAATCTTTTATTTGTACTCACACAGTCCTGCCCATAAAAAGACCCCTTTTAAAAATAACATATTTTTTATGAACCCCTCAGTAGAGATTTATTTTACAGAACAACTATTCAAAATGATTAGGCACTATTTAAAAAAACTGTTTATTAAAAAAGAGTTTTAAAAAATAAGGCATTATTTAAATATGTACAATAATATTTTGGCATTTTTTGGAACCCATTTTTATTCAAACTGACACTAGAGTCCAGTTGACATTATTTATAGGTATAATAGCTTTGTTAATGGTGAGTCGTGGTTTCCATCACTATAACAAAATTTAAAAATTCACAGACCCCTCGGGGGCCATGGACTCCAATTTGAGAGCCAAGGCTTAAGAGCATCTGCAAGCATGAAACATTTAGAATTTATGCTGAAAATAAATAAAGTGATGGCCTCAGTCAGTGGGACATCTTTGCTAAGTAATAAACAGAACTGGATGGTAAAGCAGAGACATGACACAGAGGTTAGCTTTAGCTCCTAACTGTCACTTATCCTGCCATCTGCTTTGTCCCTCCAGGGCCGATGCATCAACTTTACTCGGGTGAAAGACGAGGCAGTCAGGGCTCCACCGCGCAGCCCTCCTCCACCTCCACCTCCACCACCCCCAGCAGAGCACCGGCCCCTGATACGCCCCTCCACCTCAGCACCTCCCAACCGACCAGCCCGCTCACCACCCAGACCCCCGCCCGTGCGATCACCTCCTGGACCCCCACCATCACGAGCACCCCCAAGACCCCCTCCGTCTCTTCCCCCACCCTGCCCTGGGAACCAGCACTGAGAACAATGCAGAATCCTAAGCGCCCTAAGCTAAGAGTTGTTGCTGGACAGCAAAAAAAAAATCAACTACTGATTATTCCCAGAGATAGATGAGATGTGATCTAACTTACTTAGCTGGGCTTTGGGTCTGCTTTAAAAGAATCGTATTGTTTGTGAATTATCACATTTTATGTAGTCAGTATGTGTAAGTCTTTGAAAAGTTTTTGGGCATGAAAATGAAATCGACGTTAATGTATTACATGGCTGGATGACTGAAGGTTTTGGCTGAAAGCTGAGGAATCAAGGGTTTAAGCATTCTGAAGTGGAGATTAGTCAGCTGTAAGTAATTTCCTAAGGCACTATCCTTAGATCACTTGGTGGACCTGTAAAAATAAAGTAATTGCAACTGCAGGGCAGTTCCATCCTCTAATTTATTTAGCCTTGGTTTCCTGGAAAGCACTTGAGCATAGAATGACAGGGTGTCCACCACTGTTATAGGACACTAAGCATGGCCTTCTTTTGTCATTTTTTAAACTGTATCATGGAGGGGAATGCGGGGCTTTGATTTTTTACACATAGGATGCTTCAGCTGCAGACTACATGATAAAATTTAAATGTAATTATGTTTAGTTACTTTTATTGTATATGAACAACTTTCTGGAAACAAAACACACAAACTAAACTGTTCTCTTCTTGTTCTCACACACAACTAACCGAATATCACTGCCATTTATTAAACATTTTTGTAACCGAATGGATAAAGTATTTCTTTAAAATATTTACTGATTATACCAAAAAGACACCAGGTCATATATGGATACAGTGTGCTGTTGGACTGCAGGGATGTGGTGTAGTGAATATTTCCTGTGTTGTTTCTCAGTCTGGTGTGCTCTGCAGTCCAGCTGCCTCCCCGGAGATCCACTTCCTCTCATTCCACACGTGGTTTCTGCACGAGTGCCACTCTGACCTACATCTGACACTGGGGAGACCTTAACACACCGCCAACACAAACAAAACTTTGTTTTTTCCATCTCACCTACTCACCTATTAAGGTAGAATAATATTTAAAAGTAGGTCCAAAGGGATCTAACGTGGAAGAATGTATATTTTGTATTTAAATAGTGATTTCTGTGTTTGGATTGGACCTACCTTGACATTTTGGTACCAGCAAACCTATTCATTCCTGTTCATAACCTAAATACCTACTACCTCTGTATGGAGTGACTTTTTTCCCTTTTAATTGTAATAACCAGGCATACTTTTCACATTTTCAGCTTAAATATGATTGACACATACCACTGGTTTACAGTCACTTTGCATTTTAGGACCTTATTTTGCAAATCCCCCTATACAGTATAAATACCATCACACTATCTGTTTATTATCCCTAACACCAAGGGGAAACTCTCAAGGATGTATGTACATGAAACTTCGGCAAGTTTGCAAACACTTGGATGGAACATGTGAGGAGTCGCATATATTCTACAGTTCAGTGCCATCAGCTCAGTGGCCTCAGTGAGACTTCCACAGCTGTCCCCAGTGTAGGTCAACTATAATAAGGATGCAATAAAGATTTTTTTTTCTTTTCATGTGATATTTATATCAGAGCTTCAAGCACTGGCCAAGACCAACACAATGCTGACATCCCCTATCCCTACCTTTAATGATTTCCTGTTTCCCAGAGGTCTAAATATTAGGTTGCATACATGTAAAATCCCTTTTCTTTATTCATCACCCAGAGCAAAACCAAAAAAAAAATAATCATGTAATGAATTTTAAAAGGTTTACAGATGTAATGGGCACACACAATTACAAGGATACCAGGATATTTTAGGTCAAAACCAAGCACCTATGCCAGGAGGTTAGAATCTGGCCATAGACAAGTCTTACCAAGACAATATCCCACAACTAACATTTAAATCAACAGAGCTTAAAATCACTTCACTAAATCATCTCAGTCTCCATATATCCACTGAACTGTGGTGTCTGAATGGTCTGAACTGAAGACTGCAGCCCATGTGCACAAAAAGAAGAAAGGTTCTGCATGGAGGAATGATCCAAGAGCTGTGCCCAGTCTGATTAGACACTACAGGAAGCTGGTCTCTCCAAGGTGAGCTTCAGCAAAAAGTTTGAGCTGCACATACATCTGTTTTGCAGCAGGGAAAAATACTTTACTTGTGTGACATATATTCTAAAAACCTAAACTTTAGTATGTCCGGATAAAAACATTTTTGGTATGTGCTATCTGTAAGTAGCATCAGGAGTGCTGGGACAGAGGTCTGACTTGTTTTCATGTGCGCTTTAAAGGAAACACTAACCCCTGCTGGACAAATAAAATGGTGCACTAGAAATAAACTACGATGACTAGAGTTTTAAGAAATTTTATGTAAAACTGTTAAAAGATTTTTTTTCTTTAGGCCACAAGAAAGAGACAAAGTTTGTCAACGTATTTCTCACTATCTAGGTTTAATAGAAATATTAAATTTATAGAAAAATTATTTATTTATTATTTTCTATTAATTATATTATTATTTCTTATTAAAAACTTCTTCTCCAAGCTTTTTTCAAGTTTTTTTTCTAAACAGAAAACGTGGAATATATTTATGTTAATATTTTCTTGTGGGATGTAATTTTTCCTTCCCTCCTCGAACAACGATAAAAGAACACATCTTTCTCAGTTTTAACCATGTTTACTTTCCAACACATAAATACATTTATCTCACAATTCCATCTTGTGTAATCCACCCATTTCCACCTTCAAAACAAACATTTTCTTGGAAAAGAGCACACACTGATGAGAGGAACACAGTTAGCTGTAATCTCAGTAGTGGAACAACGTTCTTAGTTGCACCAGTGGAACATGTTTGCAACGTCCCTCACATTTCTAGGCCACAAAGCATGATGAAGCATGATGCAGCATGATGAAGTGATCCGGTCCGAACTATACCCTCTTTAAGGTAGTCCATAAACAAAATTGTCCATCCACATTTAGAAATATTACAAATGTTTTTATACACGTCTCAGGCTCTCCTCTTATTTTTCTGCATTCTCTTTCCAGACAGCGCTCCCTTCTTCGCTCCTCTGACCATGCCCTTAAACTGGCCCTGCAGTTTGGCCTTTTTCCTGTGAACACAAGATTGCAGGATCAGACCGAGTGCATCACAAAACACCGGTTATACGTGTTCAGAGACTTCACAGCTTCATTACCTGCGGTTGAGCTGGGCCTTCTTAAGAGGGATGTAGGCATATGGGTCGTGCTTCCCCTTCTTCTTAATGTCACCTTTTCCTTTCTGCATTGACAACACACTTATTAGCAACCTTGTGCTTGTCAAATTTTGATTTTAACTTAAGCTTATGGAAAAGAATAAAACACAAGGGGCTGTGCTGCAAAAGGAAAATAATCAGTGATGTAATTCAGCCCAGCGTGAAGCAAAAAGCAGATGGTTATTACCACCCCAGAGATGACTGTTTTCCTATGACAGCACATACTGAAGCGTTTTATTCCTCTTATATCACTGCAGTTTGTCAGCGAATACATCTCTTATTTCTTAAAGAATGGCACATCATAGACTTTATCCAGTTATAACTTTATTTAATGCTGTGGAACATCCACAAAACAAGCTATTTCCTGTTATCAATTGCAGTATAGCAGCTATAACAGTCTCAGCAGCCTTGCTTTTCTCTTTCTCCCTCTTATAGTTAAGACAAAAAAGCAGCTTGTCATGTTGCCCTGCAACCACACAGCCCTCTGTCCTGAAGACTTTCCCATGACAGAAAACTTAAATCTTTAAATATTTATCTTTGATTGTTACAAAGCACTGACACTGTAGACTCTATAAGTCCTATAAATGCTGAATAACCGGCTTCTCACAGAAAACTTAATTATAATCAACAGTTATACTTGTTTCTTTAGGTACAAGTGACATGTGGTAGCTCAGTGGTTAGGATGTTGGGCTGATTGGAAGGTCATGAGCTCGATCCCCAGCACTGCCAAGCTGCCACGGCTGGGCCCTTGAGCAAGGCCCTTAACTCTCGACTGCTCAGTTATATAAATAAGATAAAAATGTAAGTCGCTCTGAATAAGGGTGTCTGCCAAATGCCGTAAATGTAAATGTCTGACATATAAGTCCCTGTGCAATTTGTTACAGAAAGGATAACACATTATAACTAGCATAATAATATAATCTGCTTCTGTTGATTACCACCTTCTGACCCATCAGATTTGATAATTCAATAACACTGTGGTATTTAAAAAAAAAATTAAAAAATACACACTCTTCTGTACTATCTAGCTGATGAGTTTATATCTATACCAAGATAACTGTTTCTCGACTATCAGGTCCAAATTTACCTTAGCTTTGTAATCAGCACCTGCCTCCTCTCTTCCTCCCAGAGGTCTGTGAATCCCACTGCCTCCAGCTGAGTTCAAATTAAAAAAAAAAAAAAAAAAAAGTGGTTACTAAATTATAGAAAGAAATCTATTTTGAAACGATGCTGCTGAAATGCTGAGAAATACACTTCCACCATTCAGTAATTTGCTCACAGATGAATGTGTCATACCTTTATATTTCATCTGTGGCTCAATGTCCATGCCATCGTCCATATCATCTTCAATTTTCCTCTTCTGGCTCTTTTTCTGCTCAAAAGAAAGATTAAAACATTGTTTGATTTTCATTTGCATGGGCATACACAACACTGTGTTTAAAAGATCCCCAGCTACTCACCGTTTTCACTCCAGCCTCTTTCAAGATGTCATCGATTTCCTTGTCTCCTGAAGAACAAAGAGCACAATTCAATTCAGTGTACTGTTTAACACTTAACAGTGTCGTTAAATAGCTTTAGCGAAATCTAGACGTAAATCTACAACCCTAATGAGTAATGCAATACAGCATCATACAGTGAGAACGCAAGTGTAAGACATACTGAAAATGTATAAAATGTTAGGTATATTGTCAAGCCTTGAGATGAGCATAAGACAGGTTTTAATCGCAGCAGCAGTAGTTGGGAGGTGCACGTTTCTGAAGCACTGGTTCTCAAACCAGTCCTCAGGGTCCCAATACAGTTCACAAATTTGCTCCAGCCCAACTCACACCAACACAGGGACAGAACTGGACTGAGAAGCACTAACAGCACTTCTGGTAGTGACACGCATCCACCAAGCCCAGATTCATGGCCGACAGCTCGAACTGCATATCATACCTTTAGATCCATCATCTTCCTCATCGTCATCTTTAATGATCAATCTCCCATCTGACGTCACCTTGAAGCCATGCTCAACCTTGGGCGTCTTCTTCAAGCCAGGGTTGGTGGCTACACACACACACACACACACACACACACACACACACACACACAGGTAAACGTTTAAAAGGAAATACAACTCAATGACCAAAATCTAAGACATATCTATTAATACCGTTGTTTATTCCCCTTACTGAAAGATCTATTTAAAAAAACTCTTACAGAGAACTCTCTGTGCTGCTTTAGGATCAAGGAAGTTGAGTGGTTCATCAGACACTCCTTCTTTCAGCCAGGCCTGCGCCTTTTGTTTAACTGCCTTCTTCTGGCCTTTTTTAGGCTTCTCATCCTCCGAGTCATCAGAGTCCGTCTCTGCCAGGATGTCCTCAATACTGCAGGCACAGAGGAAAAGGATGTTGATTTCAGTGCTTCCTTCTATCTCTTTAATCTCTCCTCTAAACTCTAAAAGTGTGTTGGGTGTGAGAACATTTTCATTCTTATGACGTGAGCACATGCATATTCACACCTAAACAAGCAACGTGCATTAGAAAGCTTGAGCACCTGTCAGTCTTGGCTTTAGGAGCGTCTTCCTCGCTGTCTGAACCTTCCTCCTCAGCCTTGTTCACCAGTTTGCGTCTCTTCGTTCTGGCCTCCACTTTACGGATGTTCGCCAGCACTTTGTGAAATTCCGCAGGCAGCATGCTCTTGACCAGCTCGAAGCTGAGCACACAGAGGAAAAGCGTGGACAGAACAGTTCATTTAGACACAGATACAGTGGAAAATGCCATGTAGAAGTGCAGCTTTGAGAGGACTACAGCAAAAACCTACCCAAACTTGCGGATTAATTTAGTGAAAATGTTTTTCAGCTTTGTCCTGCAGTGTCTTCTCATATCGTCTTTCATACTGCCAATGCCTTCCATCTGAGAGAGGATAAAATCCACAAATCTTACAGTTAAACAAGCATTTGGACAGAAGAGAGTGAAACCAGAGACTTCATATATGGCTTCTATACTTACAATAACTGTCACGTGACTGGCGAGAACTTTTACATCCAGGATGAAGAGGATGACCTTGATAAAGGCTAAAGAGGCCTTGACGATCTCCCTCGTCCTGCAGGTGAGCAGCAAGCAGACGTTGTGCAGGAGCTGCTCCAGTGATGATACGTCTATGGAATCTAAATGATATTATGGTCAAACCCAGCCCTCTACACACAGTCCTGTTAAAAAATACATACTCTTTTGATCCTTATATCCAAATCTCAATGTTACTTACCTTTGTACTGAAACACAAGTCTGGTAAGGGCCAGTACAGTGCAGGTAATCATCGTGACTGATCCAGTGAGCCCAATGTACACATGGCCCAAGTACTCATTCAAGGCATCTGAAGCATACAGGGAATGCAGTTTTTCAGCATAGCACAGTATTAATGGACAGGCCCATGCCACATGTAGCCAATCACTGCATCTTTCTGAGCTGCTCACACAACATTGAGTGCTTATTGCACAATTCTGTACGTTTGACCAAAAGACAAATATTTAACAACTCTCTCCGAATTGACAGGTAAAGAAGAAATAAGCTTCCCACCCAACTGTGCCACAACACAACCTTCTTAACAGATCTTGAGGGTGACCAGGTGTGAACAGGACCTGAGAGAAAGCACGTGTTTGCCTTCACCCTCCCTGAGTGCTAGCGGTCACAGAGGAGAGTGGGCTGGTGGGTGGGAATTGGCAGGTAACTAACTTGGGGAGAAAATGGGATAAAAATCCCATTGGGATTTGGAATATAAAAAAATGGATTAAAAAGTGCTATTTATAGAGTTCTGATATTGATCAACTTTAAAATAAAAACAAAAATGTGATCAGTGCATCCCTAACAAAGACCCATCATGGTCTGAGAAATGATGCATATTTGTCCAAGCATTACAGTTTGATCTATATAACAAGCATTACTCAATGATGGGCATCTCAGTTATTCTCTTAGCTATTCTAGGACAAATCTACAACACGTTAATTCACTCAGTTTGGTGTGCAGACTTACCTTTGGTGTTTCCACAGAACCGGATGAAGGCTTCGCCAATCTCCACCAAGAGGGAGTAGGCATTTTTGCGTGCTCCAACAGAGACTTCCTTAGTGCAAATTATAACCTGATACAAGACATTATGTCATTATGAACACCCTGAAACACACAGAACTAGACTAGATTAAAAAAAAAAAACCTGCAGTGTGTGTGAGCTACCTCAGGGAGAAGTGCAGTGATGAAGTCCTCATGTTCTTCATTCAGCTGCTTCACAATGTGACTGAGGCACTTCAGTCTGGGCTGTACAACAACAGGAAAATGAAAAAGTCAGCTAGAGTAATATGAGTGTGTGTGTGTGTGTGTGTGTGTGTGTGTGTGTGTTTCAGCAGCATCCAGCTAAACATTTAGACAGTGATGTCCCTGCAGGGCTCTTACTCTTTTGGCAGGTGAGGATGCGCTCTTCAGACTGTCCAGCAGGACCACCTTGAGCTGTTCCAGACTGGCCAAGACGAAACGCTTACATGACTCCCTTTCTCCTCCACACATCTCCTCCAACACCCGGTACGCTTTCTTCTGAATACCAGACTCCTTACTCTGAGCAGGCAGCCACAGACACAAACAAAAATATTAGCGCCGGGAATAAGTGAAATTTATGGTTTAAAAGTGCATAACTGTGAGTCATACCTCCAAGTAGGGTTTGATTTGTTCGTATGTTTGTGCCATAGCCTCCTCGTCCACAAATGCAGACATTACTACCACTAAATCCATCAAAGCAAGCCTTGGGAAAAATGGAAAGCAATCAGATGCAACAGCTGCCCACTGAACGTGCTTAGATGCATCAATTTATTAAATGAGATTCTCATTTTCTATGATTTATATATGCTTTTGAGCCTTTTTCATAAAAGGCAAGTTTCTTTAGTAACTATGGGCTTGATGCAATGCCTCCACGAGAACAAAAGTTACTGTCTGCTTTTTTTTTTTTAGTTATAAAATTAAGATACAGATTCATATTTTATCTTAAGGAATTCTTTGAAAGTACAACAAAAGCCAGACTAAAGCAGTGTTTGGATGGAGTCCATGCGTCGCTGTGTGTGTGGAATGTGAAGTTGTATTTACCGTGTAAACTCGGAGTTGTCAGGGCTGCTGAGCCTCTCCAGGGATTTTTGCAGAAAAGAGCCTACCATCTAAAAAAGACACACCGTTATTAAACCAGCCCGCCAATTAGATTCCTAATAATTCATGAGAATATCAAGTATACATAAAAGATGAACTACAACAGGTAGAGTATAAGGTGCGCTACCTTGTGATCACTGACTGTCAGGTAAGCTCTGATGGTGTCGAGCACAGCTAGCCTGGATGGGTCGCTTTCTCCGGGTGCTAGCTGCTGTGTGTGGACGTTAAATAGAATGGGCAAAAAGTTCTTAGCAAAGCGGCCCACTTCTGCCTTCTCCTCCTCTGCAGCAAAGGACAAAAAATCATTATTACTCTGTAGAGTGTAAGGGTATAGAGGAGTACACCTAAACCCTCACATTAGTTAACTGGACATGTGCAAGCGTGTCATTGCCAGGGACAGTAAATATACTGCCAGCTACAAGTGGTATTGTCACTTAGGGCTCCTGCGCCATCAGTACAGTAATACAGTAATATAGGACAAGCTTGGGCAAGTAGGCTGTTGCTTGTGACCCCCAAAGGTTCAGGAACAACCCTTTAGTGCTACGCTAGCAGAAACGGTCATGTTTATCATTTGCTTCATTGGGTTAATATTGTAATTGACAGTTTTAGAGTGTTATAGAGACATGTGCGTGAGGCTAGAAGGGCAATAGGAGTAATAGGAGCAATAGGAAATAGACTCCTGCTTTAGAGAAATTCACTATTCATAATTTTCTAGAATAAATTACCTCAGGATAATGGGGTTAGGTGTATATATAAACGCGCTGAATGCTGAAAAGCCACACATGGCTGCACAGATACTGACCTGTATCACAGCTCTTGTGGATGAGTGTGCGCAGGGCTTGGTAGATGCACATGCGGAGATCAGGGCGCTCAGTGATGGCCATACCCAACGAGCGGGCAATGCCCTTAAACGAGCTGACCACATCAGTGGGCTTAGTGCAGAACCCAGGAAGCATCGTCCAGATCTGGGTTAGAAAAACACAAATGGTATAAATGTATAAAATGCTAATTTAAATAATAAAAAAAAATCAAGAAATAACTTTAAACTCATCTGTGAATCTTAACCAGGTGTATGGATTGACAATGTTACCTGCAACTGTATTGTCTGATACACTTTTGCCACCAGCTTCTGCCCTGTCCTCTCCAATTCATCCGCTGAAAAAGAAACTCCATCAGAAAACATTCTACCTGAACTAAAACACTTTACATGAGTTACAAAGTCAGCATATGCATATAGAGTGCAACGTAATGAAAGAAGAGGTTTTTAAATGTCTGATGGTGTGTGTATGCACTCATGGGGGACACACTGACCTCTCTGTTTTAGTGTGGATGCCAGGGGAAGGAAGTAAGAGATGAAGTATGCTAGCTGGGTGTTCTTTACATTGTCTCTGATGACTGGGATGAGCCAGCTGCGTGGGAACTCCAGGTCATCACTGAAAAAAAACACAAAAACCAACACTCAGGCCAAGCACAATGTCACATTGACAGCACTTAAAACTAAAACGATGTATTTAGTCCTATAACTTAACAGCAAGGTAACCCAGTGAGAAAGGTTTTTCTCTTTCATCTGGTACTCAGTAACTGTGATGGCCACACTGATGTGCACAATAAAATGATCTTATTCACATAACTTCTTTAATACTAAGTGATCATGAGTCAGTTTGAGACACAGCCCTGAATTCACTGCATTTTATGAACAAACATCCCAGTCCACCCAGTCATCTAAAATCGAACAGTACAACATTAACTCTATGGTGTTCCTCCATAGTGACTTACTCATTCCCAGTGATGAGGAGTGGGACAGCGCTGAGGACCACCTGTGGGCCCATGCTCTCCACTGCGCCCCCTACTGCCAAATCCAACTCGCCACAGAATGGGAACTGTGGCGTCGCACGTAGGTCACTCAGAGACTGCAGACTCTGCAAAGCAGCAACACACAAATACAAACAAAATCAGTGCAAATGGGGATAACATCATTATTCTCTTATCAGAAGACCAGCTGAATAGATAGATATTATTCAAATCACTACCATACTGATTAACTGGAAACTTGGCTATACTCCAGTGCAAACCATTAATTCCCCAAACCCAAGATTTAAGACTGCCAGAGTCAGAGCTCTCACCTTCACCATAACAGGATGAGCCTGTTTCCCTGCAGCTCTGTAGAAGCAGCCAAGGATCTGCAGCACAAAAGGCCACGAAGCATGGAAGCGATAAGACAAGCCTTCCTCTACAACACTGCAACACAAGATCACAGAAGAGAGTGAGTGTGAGGAAAAACACTGATCCTCTGCATTAAACTAAACTGGGCTGTGTTCAATTTAGACTTGAATTATCAATATATAGTTCTCGCTTACTGGGATAGATGGGGCTAACAGGGTTTGTTAACAGGGTTAGAACAGGGAAAGGGTCTTATTGGACAATCTGCATATAATATATGGTGATATAGAGAGTGATTTTTTTTTTGTAAGAGATCTAAAATTACATTTTGAACAAATTCAACTTACCGGAACATTTTACAAATGTAAAGCCCATTACCAGCAGATACACTGGGTAGAACAGGCCCGATCTCTGCCATATGAGGTGCCACACACTCATTGATCAGGGTCTAGGATGAGAATCATCAGGTTAAACACAGTAGCAGTGCAAACAGCCATATTCAACAGAATTCAGGAATGGATAAATCAGTAGACAAGCAGATTTTGTGCCTGGGCTATTAGTTTTAATTGGTAGCTGTCCAGAAGGCATAACTAGATATAAAATAAAAAAAAAAGCAATTACCAATTAAATAATGTTAAAAATAAAGTTTTCATTTTGCATGTAATTTTAAACGTAATGCATTTCACAGTGATGAGACACACATCAATGCTGCAACGCTATAATGTATAATGCAACGCTGTAATGCTATAGCGCACTACTCGCTCCAAATCCCTTTGCACCGTCCACTGCAAATGGTAGAATGATTTTTTTTTCCAGCTGGATTATTTAGCTTGAATGAAAATGGTAGATAAACTTTTCAGAATCAAGCATCTGAGCAAAATGAAGTTCAGCGCAAAGCCATCATAATCTCTCCTGCTAGCATAGCAGGCAGTCACGTTGCAGTTAAACATAAATAAATAGAGTTAAATATAAATAAAAACTTGCTAACAATGTGTAACTCAAGAACAACATAGCCAAAACTTTGCAAATAATATAACAATATAATTCTAATAAAATCAAATAATTTCATGATTTGTTCACCACATAATTAAAATAATGAAAATGTAACCATTACAAACTTTACAACTATGTAATTGATGTATTAGTCCTGACTTCAAGCTTAATAACAAGACCACTGATGCTGTTAGCAGAAGAAAAAAAGATTTCCCATGAAAACTAGTAAATCAGCTAACTGTTTATCAAAAAAAAAAGTACTCAACATAGATGGTACATCTTCAGAGTACTTAACACCACACAGAACCATCATAAACCATTATAACCTACCTTCAGAGTCTGTGTGGCGGCAGAGACGACCTGAGTGTGTGGGGAAAGGAGACAGGACATGGCAGCAGAAAAGAGACGAGGAAGGTGTCCAAGACTCAAAGAGCTCTGTAAGCTAAACACAACAGATTTCAGCATTTCTTCACTCACTGAGCCACATAATAGATAAAACCACAATCACAATACTTAAGCGGTAAACACTACCTAGATAAATGGACATGGGCTTTCTCCATGACAGCAAGCCAGGCTAGAAGTGGCTGCAAGTCGTTTTCACTAGGGATATAGTCATACAAAGCCTAGCAAAAAGAAAAATCATGTTAACAGAGTAAGTAACATTAACTGAGAAGAGAAAAAAAGCCCTGGATGAATAACAGTGTGTGTAACGCTGCACATGTGTCAGATTTACCGTGATGATCTGGGCATTGAGCTCTGCAGACATGGACGAGGGGTTTGGTTTTCCACTGAAAAGTTTGTGGAAAGCCTGCATTGCACTCGCCGTCACTAGCTTTGAACACGAGAGAGAAAAAACAAAGCAAAACTTGTGTGCATGTCCACATTTCAGTACAACAATGTCACTCTTTACAAATCCATGTCCTGAAAGCAATTGAAAATCGTGACGTCTTCTCACCACATGACTCAGGGTCATCACACGAAGAAGAGTCTCGCAGCAAGATTTCACTGAGCTGAGAGGAAACGTAGTAATCAGCTCCTTCAGAAGCCCCAGCACATGCAGCGTGGTCGTATCTTCCTTGCTACCTGTTCAAATTCAAATAATGCAGGAAGGTTAATGTTTAACGTTACGCAAAATCTAATCGAAACATCAAAAACCTGATTCCCAAAGTGAATGTAGAGATGCCAGCCTACCTCCTGCCTGCTCCATCTCTTTAATGCAGTACTTGGCTGTGGTAACGGCAGCGGGATGGTGGCTGGGCGCATTATCTCCGAACAGGCAGTCACTGCCACGCAGGATGGCGCACACACCCTGCTGAGCTGCTTTACGCACCTGTAAAGTGCAGAAAATCAGCAATAAAGTTAATTACCTGTGATAGATGAGGTGCACACGAGCCACCAATGCCACGAGCCACCAATCTGACTTCACATGACAGAGAAACAACTACAGACCTTTTCCCATAGCCTGCTAGCAAACATGAGATTATCTAGTTCACTCACCACTAACTGTTACAAACAACATATATCAGTGTGTATACAGGGAAGTCTGGAGAGCCAGTCAGACTGCAACCTTCTGAAGCTTATGGCCGGAAAAGCATGCAAAGCATCAGTGCAATGCATAAAATCAAACAGATACAGGCCAGCAGCTTCAGGTAAAGTTCACATCAACCATCAGAATGAGGAAAAATGTGATCTCTGTGACTTTGACCATCGCATGATTGTTGGGGCCAGTTGAGGTGGTTTAAGTATTTCTCTAACTGCTGAGCCCCTGGAATTTTCACACTCAACAGTCTCTAGAGTTTACACAGAATTGGGCAATAAAGAAAATTGTTGAAGAGAGGGAGGTCAAGGGAGAATGGCCAGACTGGTTCAATTTGCTGACAGAAAGGCTACAGTAACTCAGATAACCACTCTGTACAATTGTGGTGAGCAGAAAAGCATCTCTGGATGCACAACACACCGAAGCTTGAGGTGGATGGGCTACAACAGCAGTCCACCAAGTGGGTAACACTTCTGTCAGCCAAGAACAGAAAGCTGTGGCTGCAGTGGGCACAGTCTCTGATGATGTAGCCTGGTCTGATGAATATAGAACACCTTTGGGATGTGGTAGAACGGGAGATTCGCAGCATGAAATTGCACCTGAAAAATCTGCAGGAATTGCGTGATGCAATCGTGTCAACATGAACCTGAATCTCAAATGTTTCCAACACCTTGTGGAATCCAGGCCATAAAGAACTGAGGCAGTTTTGAGAGCAAAGGGAGGTCCTACCCAGTATTAGTATAGTGTTCCTAATAAAGTGCCCAGTGTGTGTATATCACGATATACTACATTTTCTCTAAAACTGACGAAAAAAAGATCTATACAAAATAACTGCAGGCATTCATGACAGGTCTGTGGCATACCTTACAAATGACTGTTTTCTGGTCAGTGTCTGATTTGTTATACCCAAGCCAAGTCCAAACCACAGAAGTACCTCACTTTTTAGGTCCAAGTTCCTCATCTTTCAGACAGGGTGATGCCTGTTCTGTGTTGGAGTGCTGTGGAGAGTTTTGCTCTGTGTCATGCTTTTCCATACTTGTTTTTGTTACAGCACACCAATAGTAGCACCTCGCTTCTGACTTTCATCATGTAAATCAGCTGCCCAAAAGTGGCTTTTGTGACTCAGGTGATATAGACAATATAAGAAAATATCTATCAATAGATATTTTTCTATTGTCCTACGAAAAAGTATTTGCCCCATCCTGAGTCCTTCTGTTTTGGTGTATATCACACTAAATTATTATAGAACTTTTTCAACAGCATGAAGTTGGTTAAAAGGACTTACCCAGTAACACACTATGCTAAATTTGAAAAAAAAAAAAATTCCAGAAATGATAAGGAAAAAAGTGACTGAAATACATCAGTCTGGGAAGGGTTATAAAGCTATTTCAAAGGCTCTGGGACTCCAGAGGACCACAGTGAGAGCCATTATCTCCAAATGGAAAAAAACTCGGCATAATAGTGCACCTTCCCAGAAGTGACCAACCTTCCAAAATTCCACCAGCAACAGCTAATCCAGGAAGTCACAGAAGAGCCAAGGACAACAACAAAGGAGCTACAAGCCTCTCCTGCATCAACAACTGTTCATGACTCCACTATCAGAAAGACACTGGGCAAAAATGGCATCCATGGAAGAGTGGCGAGGTGAAAACCACTGCTAACCCAGAACATCATTGAGGCTCGTCTGAATTTTGCCAAAACACATCTTGATGAAGCGTAGGAGTAAGCCCACCTCTGAACGGCTCAAAAAAAGCAAATTTAAAGTTTTGGAGTGGCCTAGTCAAAGTCCTGACTTGAACCCAATTGAGATGCTGTGGCAGGACCTTAAACGGGCAGTTCATGCTCGAAAACCCTCAAGTGTGGCTGAACAAAAGCAGTTCTGCAAAGAAGAGTGGGCCAAAATTCCACCACAGCGCCGTGAAAGACCACTGATCTCCAGTTATCAGAAGCATTTGGTTGCAGTTATTGCTAACCGGTTTAAGGGGCAATTAGTTTTTCACACGGGTCATGCGTGTTGGATAACTTTTTTGGCTTCAATTAAAAAAAAAACAAAAAAAAAAAAACTGAAAACCATATTCTGTGTTTACTCAGGTTGTCTTTGTTTTATGTTGTATTTAATTTGAAGAGCTAAACTATTTAGTATGAGATATACACAAAAACAGAAGAAATCAGGATGAGGGCAAATACTTTTTAACAGCACTGTATTATAATCACCATATCGCACATCCCTAACTCGGGATGTAGCATATACCCAATTCAGGACCTAGACATTTATTTATTTGTTTGTTTGTTTTTAAGGGGAGGCAAGAATGATTGTAAAAAGCATCATTTAAAAATGCTATGGAGATGTTTGCGGCTCTGAAATGCTGACCTTTGGTTTGGAGTGCACAGTGAAGCTGAGCAGGCCATGATACACCTGCAGGGTGGATGGATAACTCCACACAGAGAGATCCTGCTTCCTCAGCAAAGTGGCCAGGCAGGACAAGATCTGCAAGCAGTCACAATTGTCTCATTAGTATGATTATTAGAAAATGTACAAAATGTAAGTCCAAATGTAGGACAAATGAGAACACTCTCAAAGTGGAAATTGTGGCATGGCAACATGCACCACTTCCTCTCTTTCTGATTTTGTTTACAGCTTTGTGATGACAAATAAATCTGAACTGGGTTTAAGCTGATGATACTCAATTCTGCAAGACTCTCAATGGCTAATGTGACCATACACTCATATATAACATTTATTCAATGTTTCACAGTGCATATGTTACTACGCTGAAGAAGTTAGGGGCTTACAGACCAGTTCTTCAGGTAGCTTTCTGTAGAATCCATTACTAACATTGTAGCTCTGACTACTAATCTACTCTGTTCTAGCAAGTTGCCACAAAAAATGCCAACTCAAAAAAACACCAGGATAACAATGCCAACAACTCTGCATTATTACAAAAGTCACTTTGCATTTATTTTTGTTTCCATCAAAATCACTTAGTGATAATGACAAGCCTTTGATCATACATCACATTTATGTATAGTCATTTTCAGATTAATAACACCTCTGTCAATCACCTTTCAATGCTATTTAAGTGCATTAATATTAACTTAGTTAAAACTTTATCAGACTTTTAAATGCCCCACAGATATGCCTCTCTTAATACGCTATATCTTTTAAATATTTAGTAGTACGAATACAGTATATATTGTACTGTGAAAAAAATGCATTCGTACAAAGGAGAATCCTGGGAAAGTCTGAATGTAAGAAATATCAGAATATTGAGCATACCCATCGAACGCAGGACACACAGTCAGCACTGGCTTGTTTTGACATGACATCCATGAAGGCCTTTGCTGTGTCTGAGAATTTCTTTATCAGCACTGGAGCAGGGACCCTACACAGCCAGAGTACATGTTAAAAAATAACATCAGCTGTTTCTCCCGTCATTTATTCAATCCAGTCTTAGTGCTGTGACAGTAACGTCACTCTGATGACAGTTAAACAAGCTAGTATAAGGCACAGTAATAATCTACAAGGATGACTATTACTCAAGATTGACATTATATTTATTAACTTCATATTGTCCACTAGTTTTTCTCCAGACAGAATCTATGAAACCTCAGGAGATTCAGAACAATCTGTATCAGTTAACCAGCACTTGTGCTGCAGATGCGTGAGCTGGACTGTTTATTTCTTAATCCCGCTTCCATTAATCCCAAAGGAATTCTGACCAATCCCACCTGTTCCCATAGATAGTTTCACAAATCCTGCAGTTATTTTTGTTTGCACCTGTCTGTGATGTTTTCTAACAAATTTGATTGGAACTATTTCTCAAAATATAAGTAGTTTAGTACTTGAAGCTACAGCAAACCAGCATAAGTCACTGAGGAGTTAGACTCCTATGTTAATAAATATGCTCCTGTAATATTTTTTGGGTCTCTCAGTATCCCAGTCTCTATCCACACCTCCACTGTGCTGTAACTCAGAATGAGATTATGTTCAATTATGCAGTGTATATGGACTGAATGTGAGCATGACACACCTTTTCATTACCAGGCTGAGGAGGTAGGCTACAGCAGCCAGCGACTCACTGCTCTCAACCGCCTCCAGGGTCGTCATCTGATATAAGGAGGTGTATTGTGACCAGTTTACAAACTTGACAACATCAAGAACTATTAACAAAATCAATTTACTAAATCTTATGTTACAGATCATATATAAATCAATGATTGTGTTAGTGGAGCTTTTATAGTGCTTTACTGCAATACACCAGTGGAACTCCTTCTGATTTCTGGAACTGTTTGAGTATGAGGTGCGTGTATCTGAGACCCACCAAAGCAGCGAAGTATTCTGTCTCTGTCTCCTTTCCCCCTTGAGAGCGAATCACTTCTGTAACCGCTGCCAGTACAGCACAAATCTGTATAACAAACAGCATGTATTTTAATGCAGTGCACAAACAGATGCATTAAACTAGCAATTAATGCAATCAGATTACATTCAAAATGAAAAAAAAAATCTATTAATTCCTGATGCAAACCTCTTTGTGTGCAGCAGAGTTGGATTCCCAGTATCGCTGAACTTTTCTAAAAGTCAGATTAGAGCAATCAGACAGTCCACTCAGAAAGGTGCCTGATGTTCGCTCAGTGAGAGCTGCCGTCTCCTCCATGGCATCCTCCAAGCCATCTTTCTTTCTTTCCAGAGAACCTGCCTGAAGCTCATTATGTAGTTTCAGGGCATCAACAGTAAGATCACTTTTTTCTGTGAGAAAAAAATTACAGTGTGATATCCATAAGCACTGATTACTTTACTCTGTAACAGAAACATGACAGTGCATGTATATTTACATATGCTCATTGTCTATAGAATGCATGTAACTTTATGTATACACAACTGTAATGTAAAGCAAAATTCAGCCCATCGTGTTTATAACCCAATCAATGTAAACAGTGTAACAGGGCCTTGCATGTTTCACCCAAAATAGCATAACTGGTAGTTCATCAAAGTGAACAAAGTTACAACTTTACACCTGAGTCTATTGTCAAATTATGCAATTAGTTACGTCTTTATACGTGAACATGAAGCACACTGTGGGATTTTAACTAACATTACCCACGTGTTCTGGGGAGCTGCCCATTTAACTCCGTAAACACATCTTTGCTAACTTTTACCTATCGGCCGACTGAAAAATCGGCTTCTGGCAGCCTGTCGATATCGACTCGTCTGTGGGTTTGAATCGCTGCTGTGTCCTTTCTTCCATCGCTTTAATTTCTGGGCCGTTCCCGACCGAAGTTTACCCGATTTCACCATTTTGGAGAGAGAAGTGATCCCTGAAGTGCTCAGCCACGCTTTCTCCCCGGCCTCCACGTCGCACCGTAGATGTCGTCATCACTATGCGCCGCTCTAGCGCTACTAACGGAGGCGCCTTGTGTTTGAAAAAGTGTAGTGCTCCGGATTAATACTTTATAGAGAAAAGACAGTTAAACATTCAGTTTAACTTAAATCTGCACTCCAGCAGTGTTTTCTTTCTGATTACTAATATAGACCGATTAAAATCACTGTATCAGATGCAGGAAACTAAAATTACACATTTTAAATTTAGAATAAAGGCTTAAATGTAACAAAATAATCAGGAAAAGAGAAATTATACTTCAAGTAAATCCTCCAAAAGCTAACAGTTATTGGTTCCCAGAACCTTCTGAGAACAGATTTTTAATTTTCCAGAAAGATTTTCTTTATTTTCTTCATGTTTTCTTTCTTCCTATACATTTGGCTGTCATCAACTTTTATTAATAATCCATTAACTAATAGTGTATTAGTAATTAATAACATACTAAATGGTTAATTACTGCTACTAACTTTCTAACTAAATAAATGGATCTAGAAGACTGCTAACTAATAATAAAAATTAAATATTGCTGCAAGCGGGGATCTGCGGGGCCAAGCACCATGTGCAGCTAGCACCACAGCTAGCTAGTTCTCACAGATGAACATACTTTGAAAAGTTCGTGACAGTAGCTTAATGCTAAAACTATGAAGCGTGTGCTTGAAGTAACTAATAGTAGAAATCCATTCACAGATTAGCACAACAATGCAGCACAACAACTTTTAGGTGATTTTCCTGAGAAACAACGAGTTGAATCTAATTCCAGCCCTATTAAAAGATGAACTGTGCTTTCTTTTACAACCTTTGTATTGTAGGAGCGCATCATGAATCAAACACACATGTAGGACAGGACAGGCATGCTGATTTGGGATTGTGAAAAGAATTGGGTGCAAAGGCTTACATGGCAAATATAAACCTTTGTTTAACTGATTATTGAAAATACCCAATTATTAAAAAGTAACCCACTTTTTTCAAACAGATTAAAATTTCATTTAGGTTGGCCACACTTGGGTATTATGATTGGGTACATTTACACGCAGCCCAATAATCTGTTAAATAGAAGAATAATAACCATGTAAACTTTACATCCCATATACTTTTCAATCAAAATCAATTGTTATTTTTTAAATAAGTATATTTGTTTTCAAGATACTGAAAATATATACCTTTGAAAAACAGGCTGAACAGTAACTCACAGTTATCAGTAACTCTGCAGTTATCTCTAAACAAATATGCCCCTACACTCCAATGTCTCTATTTTCCTGATGATATATGCACGCACACACACACACACACACACACAGACACACACACACACACACACACACACACAGAGACAGTAAGATGTCTGAAGTGTTAGAGCAGTGAAAATAATGTCTTTTATATATAAAACCATATATAGGCTCCATATAATTTAATCCAGTAAAATAAGCTGAACAAAAGAATTTAAGGTCTAAATATGTTTTAAATATAAAGTGTTTGCAGTAAATTTAGAGCCTGGTTTGGTATATCATTATTGTAAAAGTATCACTACATAACAGTCTGTCGACAAGTTCGATTTTGTCATTATAAAAACATATGGGTGGATTTTTTTTTTTTTTTTGCATTGGTTTACCGTGTAAAAGAGATATGTTTTCAATCTACCATTTTATTGAGCAATAAACTCTGTTAAAAGTAGTTTAAAGTAGTTAGTAGAAAAATAACACGAATCTGTGACTGGAAAATGTAAAAATATCTTGTTTGCTAGCAACACTAATTGTGCATCTATTGTGTTGTCTAACAATATTAAATAAATGTGATAGTTAAAAATGAAGATTTGTCCACAATAAGAAAAAGCAAGATGTATTTTATTTTTAATTACTGGGGAAATATTTGTTGGAAAACTGTGTAAAAAAGTATTAGTGACAGGCTAGAAAAACCCACCACCTTCTCCATCTTGCATGGTTCTTTATGAAAAAAAAAAAAAACAGACAAAAAGTTTTTTGTAATTATTACTCAGTCCACCCCAGTTCCCTAGTCCCGCCCCCTCCAAAATAAACACACACACACACACACACAAAAAATCAGGCTTTGGGTGGGTGCAAATGCATATAAAGAGAAAATAAATACAATGAGTATAAAACATGGACAATTGGCCATCATTTAGTCAATCATATATAGTTTGGATATTTGAGGGAGCACAGCTCCACTGTATGTCCTAGTTCTTCCAAACTAACATCAGATCCAGCCTCTGGAAATGTGTCTTAGATAAAACATGATATCATCATCATCATCATCATCATCAGCTTAAAAAATTCCATTATTCCGGAGACACGGCAGTTTTTTCCTCTTCATGGCTGCTTGTCATCCCATGTCATAGCTATAAATCTGGGCTTGGCAGACTACATGATGTGCAGGATTATGGATCCACAGGCACGCATTGACCTGAACACCAACCTAAGATTAGCAGCATTACATCTGCTAGCGCTCAAATTTAGACTGGTATCATGTCTTTTTTAATCGGGTAGATGTCCCACGTCAGTCCATCACCATAAGGGCTGTGTCCAGAAGGCAGTAAAACCCGGGTTAGCCAGTGACTGTTAAGAAATGAAAACACATAATAATACACTACAGAAATAACAAGGCTGCTTGAACTGTACTATTTTAACCAAATGACGAGCAGTACAGGTATGCACAGTATCCTTTGTGCAGTAAGACTAAGTTAGCTACAGCTGTCATCTAATCACATTTTGAACATATATATCACATATAACAAGGCCTACAACTCACAGTTATTTTATAATAAATTCATACATTGACCATTTTTCTATGAAATCGACTATGAACAGCAAACAGCAAATTCCTATAAACAGCACATGATTTTTTTTAATCCTTTTTCTTCTAAAAACTTTGAAATTTGTCCTTACAATGGCCTTTATTTTTACATACAGTAAGAGAGGAAGGATTTTTAAAAAAATGTTGTCTAAAACAACTGAGCATCCGTGTTAAGCAGAGTTGAGAATGATTACAGAGTTGGAGTGCTCTTTTCTTCAGGATATGAATGATATTTAATGCATGTTGTTATTAGCCATGTACTGATAAAGTCTACGCACACACACTGGCGGGCTAACTGTAAAATAGAGGTGAGCTAAATAAATAGATGTAAGTGCTAAACTCTTTACACTTAACCCGCCAGATGACTGTAAATAGCCATTAACTGAAGGGGAAGCTCCAACATAATGATCATTTGTTTTTGTGAAACATCTGAGATTCATAAAAAAGAAAACATTTTATCCAATTTCTCTAATTCTAGTCATAGCAATGCATAGTTGCTCGTTCACCTGTCATGTGCTTGTGCATGCTTATTATCGCTTCCTCTGGCATAGAGCATATGCCCAATAATTAGCTATATTTTTTTTTGGTATAAAATAAAGTATTAAAAAATCCACGGACATTTTAATTTTTAATTGTCTGCTTATTATTGCAGCTCTTATTGCAACAGTGATTTGCAAAGCACCCTACCTCCTCTTCTCCACTCCAAAAAACACCTTCCAGTTGTTCAGTTTCCCATAGTCGAATGGATTCCTATAAACCTATCATGGAGAAAAAAAAAATGTAGCTCAGAATTACATATTACATATTGTATAAATGTAATTTATCATCAAGTTCTCCTAGAATATACTCTTAGCAGTATGTATACACTGTATACAGTGGGGTCCAAAAGTCTAAGACCACACTGAAGATTTGGGATTTTTATTTTTTCATTTAAACTTTAAAACAGAAGGTTTTTAGAATTTTGAATATTTAATATTCTGCACTATTTCTAGGTCCCTATTTAAATGTAAGCAAAGGTGTGATATTGACCATGTGAACTGCTTTGTACAAAAGGTCAGATGTTCCTCATGCCTAATCTCTTCTACTGAATCATGTGCTCAGATGCCACTCCANAAAATGGATCATAAGGTTTTGCACAAACTTGTGGAGTCCATGCCAGCTCGAGTGCACACTGTCATTAAAGCAAAAAAGGGACATACTAAATACTAAAATATTCTGAAATTCATGTAAATCTTTCAAAGATTCCACTTTTCACTCAAGTTGTTGTCAGTATAATTTGTAATGAAAATTGCTGTATTAAATTCGAAAAGAACAGACCTTTGGACCTCACTCTGTATATGTGTGTGTATACATCACCATTCAGAGGTACTAAGCATTACTACGCTAATATTTAAGGATATTTTATTATTCAAAGAGAATGGTTTCAGATACTGAGCATCAATGAGCGAATTGCATGGGATTTTAAATGTGTACGTGTGTGTATGTGTGTGTGTTGTTCGTACTTTTCCCCGCTTGGCCATACGTCTGGCCTCTTTATTGTTGATGTGCCTCTCAATACTGGTCTCTCCACGGGAGATGAGGACAGCATGCCACAAGGTCAGAGCTCCTAAAGCAAGTGCTACTGTGCTGAAGGCCACAAGACACACATTTATAATCAACAAGGGATTTTACTTTTCAACAGTAAAAATCACTGAGCAAATAAACATGCTGAAGAAAGAGACTGAGCAAACAGCTTACCTAGTAAGCACCCACATGTAGATAACACTCTTGTGAAACACCCGGTCCTTAAAGGTGAAAGGTGCTGAAGTTTGACTCTAATCAAAAACAAAATATATTAGACTGTATAAAGCAATAATGAACACATTTAGATACAGTACCTGATTTCTAAAGTGAAGTGAAGTGACTTGTGGCCAAGTGTGGTGACCCATACTCGTGGTATTGAGGGTGGCAGAGAGCGCTGGTCATTCACTACCCCAGCTACAATCCCTGCTGGACCTGAGACTCGAACCCATGACCTTCAGGTTCACCTTCAGGTTACAAGTCCAACTCTCTAACCATTAGGCCACAACTACCCCCCCCCCTCTACATTTTGTGCAGAAAATTATACATTTTGTGCACTGAATTAACAAAACAAAAAAGTGTAGATGAGTGTGAATACAATTCTAATCACTAATCAGTTTTTGGACACTGCAAATTGTATCTTGGAAAAAAAATATTGGAAAAGCCCATTTTTTTCCCATGTTAAATTATTAGAAAAACAAATGCAAGAAATAAACACAACAAAAATTAAAACCTATTTTGTTCTAATTTCTAACAGAAAGAGCTTGAAATGAGTAACAAAAATTAAATTGTTTTATCATAACCTCACAATGAGAAATGTTAGATTAATTCACCCGCAATCAACGTTTATATTTATTTGCTAACATGATTTTTGCAGTGCACCAAACAGGTCCACTCACACAGTTTATGTAGCAGCAACTTCATTATGTTCCACCGTACCACCATTTATTGCTATTAAATGAAAGATACTCAACTCACTAAAAGATTTCACTGAAGTAAAACGAATTATACGGCAGAAATGATCTTGCGATCCACAGGAATAATCATGTTTCACAAAACTGATTTTGTAACTTTATATACTAATTTTGTAACTAAATGAATTCAGTGTCTCTCACAGTTATGTGCGATTAACTGAATTTATAAAATGAAAATGTTTCAACTAACAGAATAATACAATGAGAATGAGAACAATATTCACTCCTTTGTCCACAAAATGGCTGCTTTTGTCAGTTCAGTGCACAGAATTAACCCTTTACTGCACATTGTTGCCATATGGCAACAATTNATGGCAACAATTTACAAACTACCCCCCTAATTTTTTTTTATTTTGAAATATATTTTTATTTCTTGAACTAATTCAAGAAATAAAAATTCATAAAAAAATAAATAAATAATTCATGCAGTAGAGGGTTAATTATTTCATTTTCATTTGAAAAATATATATAGTTTCCTCTTTCTGTGCAAGTACTGACAATATTAGACAACAGAATAATTAGATCAAAATCATTATATTTGTTTTCACGCTAATAAGTAAGTAAAAAACGAACTACGGTTAAGAGCATCTCACAACCAACTCTGCAGTTGTCTGAAATGGACCCTTTGATATTCAAGAATTAGTTAGATACTTACCTTCCTCTTAAATAAACTGTATAACAGTTTTAATATAAGTGCTTCTATTACTAGGGGGACTGAAGTTGTCAGTAATGGTGAAAGCAAGTGTATGAATTGCATCGAAAAGCAAACACGGAAGAAACCAGAGGCTACTAGTTATTCTTTGATGAAAGTTGCACTGTTTTAAAGCTCAGAGTCAGAATTATTCGTGACCAGGTCTCCAGAACATCTACCTTTAAATAGCTACTGGTAAGAATACTTATTTCATGATGCCCTGGAGTTCAGAATCGTGTTTTTTTTTAAGAATAGTTTTGTGTATATATTTTTTGTATAAACTAATACCCTCATGTTACTTCCATTCTTGTGACTCATGCAAACTGCAGGCAAGTCCAATTGCTGGATTAGGCAGAAAATAAGATGACCTCTAACCTCAGGCTGACTTCAGAAACACCAAAATGAGTAGGAAGCCACACTGTGCAGTCAGAAGCAAAGCCCTCTATAGAATAATACCTTCTCAGTCAGAGTTTCTTGAGGAAGGATTCCTATGAGCAGACCTACACCTGTCACTGGAACTCCCTGTTTTTCCATGTCCATGTGCTTCATGTGCTATTGAAGGAATAGAGATAGAATTGCCCCGTTTTTAGTAGAAGAAACAGAAGTGAAGCACCAGAATAGAACAAGCATTTGATATACTTATCATGCTATAGTTGTAAGCTTACATCTAAGGCGTGATATGCATCTAAGAAGAGATTACGGCCACTGATGCTGCAATATATACAGCCAAGGGTCATATAGAGACAGAAGGAGAAGAAGTAACGGTGGTTGAAATGACCAACACAGTTGAATTCGGTGCGACTTTTACCTGTCAATTCCAATTATCAACTTCCTTTTATAGTTTCGTTTACCTTCGTTTTAAGTCCATTTGCTTCTGTAAAGTAGCCATAATGCAGATCAGCAATAAAGATCAATATACTGAATGTCACATGGCTAAACACTGCTAAACATCTGGCTAATGTGATGCTTCAGATTGCAGTTTGAAATTTTATTGAAATAAAATTGAAATTTTATTTCAATGCCCTAAATTGTTATAATGAATTTATGGCCTATTTGACACTTTCTTTCTTGCAATATTTTTACTTGTGTATAGCCCTCATTATAACCACAACCTGTAGTTTAAAGTTTAAACGGCAGGCATGTATAATGTGTAAGGTATAAACCATGGCAGAATATGTTGTTTTAGCAAAATAATCAAAGGCGGAGTGACGCGATGCCATCATCACCCCAAAGCTGATTATTTCCCTATATGTTTTATTCCTCTTATAACACGGCGATTTGCCAACAATTGCACTTTATGTTTTTGTTTTCTATTTATTAAAGAACATACTTTTTTATCCATTTATAGTTACATTTAACACCGTGGAACTATAAATGGATAAAAAGTATGTTCTTTAATAAGTTAAACAAAAATGCAATTGTTGGCAAATTGCACAAGTTAGCGCCTGTTATTGTTTACATGATAGCAGCTCCGTCACTTTCTCTTAAAGTTAATCAGACAGAAAAACGTTTTTTACTGAAAAAGTGCAAAGTGCAACATCCACTGTCATAAAGCGCTGAGACTGGAGACTCCTTCCATAAATGTTGAATAAACATCTCCTTACAGAAAGCCTCGCTATATTAGCAATGATTAGATGTTTTTTGTTAAATAATAACTTTTTTTTTGTCTGTTTTAATCTATTTATTATAAGCCAATATGTGGATAGTCCACCACACAAGTCTCTGTGAATTACTGTTTCAGTAGAAACGCTAATGTATTAGAACAAGCACATTAACATAAACCTGTGATTTACAAAGAGCCGTGCAGCTACAGATGATTCATCAACACCTTTTCGAGCAATCAGAATAGAGAATTCGACAGTGCTGTGGTATAATAGTACATATGAAACACAGACAAGGCTCCTACGACCTGCTGATAAGCTACAGGTCCAGGTTAGACCAGGCATGCTGAAGTGTAGAAACACTAAGGGTGCAATCGCCCATCAGATTACGACTAGAGCACTAGGATCTTCCTGAAAAGGATACGACAGTGATGGTCCATTTTCAGTATACACCTGCATGGAAAAGGCACGGTTAATAGCAAGTTCTAGATCAAAAGACTGATTTCTTAACGTGCTGTTTATGGTTCTTACGTTTTGCAAATGCCACAGTGATGAGTTCTTGCTGGTTTGGGCATTATACACTTTTTGCAGACGGACACAAATGCAATGTCAGTCTTCATCTACAAATAAAAAAATTTAAAAAATATATAAAGACAGTGGCTGAATTTTCAAGTTAAACATGAACAGAAACATTCCACTAATTTTCTATATACTTGTTTATAAGTACTGAACCTTAGGAGGGTATCCAGGAGCTGTCGTGGTGGCTTTGTAGTAGTGGAAGACAATCATCACCAAGATCCAGTGTCCATAGCATAAGTGCCATACTAACCAGCCAAGAGAATATGTTTTAAGGGCCAAAGGGAGGAGGCAGAAATATGCAACTAAGAGGACAGAGCTGGTGAGAACTATCACTAGAAACACAAAGACCTTGAAGAAGAGGAAAAAGAGGAAAAACATTTGACAAATGACAAAAATGTCGTATGGAAGATTATGAACCAATATTTAATTGGCCTTAAATAAAAACTCATTTTACACAAAGTGCCAGGCTTACCATCCCGAACCAGCGGGTAATAATATCCACCATCCAGAAGACCGGCTCGAAAAGGGAGTCGGTCACGAGATCACAGTTGAGGAGAGAGTTGTGGCAGAGGGAATTAAAGATGAGTCTGGTGTAGCTCAGAGGCTCCCGCAGTCTCCGAGGCAAGCGGCTGCGTGTGCGCCTGGAGCAGCTGCGCATCCATCGCACCAACGTGTGCATGGCACAGGAGCACAGCCGCATTCTGACCTGGGAATACAAAAGGTTTTATGACTGCCCATGATATTCAGGTTCCAAAGCTTCAAGTCTCATGCTAATACCACGGTCAACACTGTTGTCCGCGTTACCTCACAGAACTAGCCGAGTCATCTCTCTGCCGTAACTCAGTGCTGGAACGTCACTAGAATATAGTGCGTGAGAAAAATAGTTCTTGCTCTTCTTTTTAAGGATCTAATAGCAAAACCTGACTGTGATCACTTACATTTGAGATTGTTTAATTTGTTTTTTCTATTATTAAATGCCATTGTAACTGCGCCAACATTGTCACCCTGCCATGCCCTGTCAACATGGTAGGCACGGTAAACACTAACTTCCCACAGGAATAATGAAAATAGTCGTCGTTGGTTGTTTAATGATGGTCTTAAATTTCACAAAGTACCACCTCAAAAGGAAATTCAATTTCAAACGAAGGCTCGTGTTTGTGTGCTAAGAGGTTGCTGTTATTTTTTCTTATCCTCAGTCGTTCACGCTATAACTGAGAAACATAACATGGACATTTCTGCTTAAAATAAGATTTGCCTGATTTCATTTTAAAATGTAGAAAAATTATTTTGACTAGTACTTCACTATTCGTGCCTGTCACTCATCACCCAGTCACTTCAAGAGACAGGTAGGGTTATATGCTGCAAAACACCAGACACACTCAGCAAGGAGACAGATAGTCCTGGATTTGGATTTGTTAGTAGCAATAATTTTGAATCCTTTCCTCAGTTTAAAACTGAAATATAAACAGTCACAAGATGACAGATCACGGACCCAAATTTGAAGACACTGCAACCCTTCACTGTTCTGTACATTCAGCACGATGCACTAAAGACTAAAGCTTTATATGTGTTAGAAACATCTCACCACAGAGAGCAATGAGATCGCTAGCCAGAAGCCTTCCTGTGGAACTTGTAAGCCAATTAGTGAGAAGTATTTAGGGATGTAGAGATACTGATGATGGCCTGAAAAGCTGAATCAGTATCACGTGTTCTGATCAGGTCCACTTACATAATGACGTAAATGTGCACGATGTTGACTGATGCAACAACCATCTTCCCTTTAAAAAGCAAGACATAAAATAACTTATTCGGACGGATTCAGTAACGACAAAGTACATTAAACTGTTGACCTCAAACGACTTTCACCTTTCGTTGTTTCGCTTAGCGTGACAAGTGACTTTCCTCAATTCTGTGCAAATTAGGTGTAACACAGTAAAGCAATAAATCCAAGCAACTGATGCTAATGATTCCTCCGACCAATGCAGTGCTGTACGTGGCCCGAAGTTTCCTACTACTAGCATTACCTACTTCCTATTTAAATGGTTACTACACACCGTGTTCTCTGTTTGATTTTCGTTGTGTTTGTAATGGAAGATTATATTTGTATCCCAGTCGAGACTATAGTTATGAAATTGAAAAATAAAAAGTGGGATCAATGAAGCTCTAGCAGTATCCGATCTCATAAGATATATATGAAATCAATGGCTGAAATCAAGAAAGCAGACTATAGACTAGCAGATCATCAACTCTCACTCATGGTATTTATTTCCAAAAGTAAAAACACGGTGCAGTTGCAGGACTTAAACAAAATTAACATGGTACAGGATAAACAGCACTGACAGGAGCGCTTGCAATCAGAAAAATGCTACATTTCTAGATTTCTAAAAACCTTCAACTGCTCTGCTGTATCATATCTCAATTCTAAGTCATTTTGGATGAAATCATCAGCCAGATGAGGTAAATAAATGAAATAGACTTTACTATACTGAATGGGCATTGTTACAAAAGAAATCATAAATCTGCTCAGAAAAAAATACTCCCAGGGCGTTAATACTACTTTGTCTGGATTGCTGGGTTTGGCCAGATGTTTAATCTTCAAACTGTGCCTCTGCATTCTGTCATGAATGGCAGATTAATGCAAAGCCTCGTATTGCGCATGCGCGATTCTGATTTCACTCAATAATAGAAAGGCATGTGACGTCACACTGTATCGTGTACATTTGTTGCCTTCACAGTAGCGTCTTTACGGTTGATGTCTCTATATGAGATCTTTTATTTTAAAAAATAAAATAAAATAAAAATCACACAGCACTCAGTTAAAGGCTGCCTGGTAAAAATTATGTGTATTTACACTAAATCACTAAATATATAGGCTAAATAAGAGAGAGCAAATCCTGATATTCTGCATTCCGCACAGGGCGTGAATAGTAACGTTAACATGACTTAATTAATTCAGTCGTTCCATAATGAACCCCTAACGTGGACATCTAATCTGCGATTTAGTATTAATTTATCATATCAGATTTATCTCACAGGATATAAAAATCCTGTTTGCTAAAATAACCCAGTGTGCTACTGATAATAACACACGCACCTGACAAGCAACCGCACGCGCAGGAGGTGAGATTATTGCTATTATTATGTACACATTCATATTTTACAGAGTCTACCACCACCGCCTCACCTGAGTGTGTTCCTCTGGTGAAAGTGTAAAACGCCAAATCAGCTCATGATGCTCCTGAGGAAACGAAATTGGCGTCTGTACCACTCTTAAGTCGGTCGACGAGGTCGCGAAACGTCGAGAAGAGCTCCGAGTCCAGACCCGCTGGAACTGCGGTGGATTGTGGGAACTGTATTGTTGTTCGAGCTACATGAATGCCATTGTGACAGGAATATGGCATGTTAGTAACACCATGATCATGGAATAGAGGTCAAAATAGTACGTACCTTACGCACAGTAAAAATTAGTACGTTATGTATTGTTTTAGACTTTGTTTTGAAGTGTCTCAGTGTGACATCGTGCGATAAAATAATTAAAAATAAATAGATAATAAAAGGTACAAATAGGTAATCGAAAGGCAAACAAACTGTTTAAAAACTGTTTATAAAAAAAATATTATTAAAAAATAAAATAACACTTCCCTGTCAACTGGGGGGAGGGGGAGAGAGGGGTGTCGGAAGTTCCGCCGAAAAGCATTATGGTGCTTGTAGTTCAGTATACACTGATACAACGTGTACAAGTCAAACACCCGCTACCCGGTTATGGCATTTAGTTTTAATTTCGATATTTCATCGCAGTTAAAACAGAGCTGTAACAATGACACTCTAAATGAGAAACAAGAAAAAAGAAATCAAGATACAGCGAAGAACCAACGCCAGGTTAAGGTAAGTAGCCTGCTAGCTAGCTGCACTAGGAAAATCGTGTTGCCAGCTATATTCATACTTCCGGTAGCTCTTCGCTATAACTTTTTTCTTTCTATATGTTGATTTAAGGTTGTCTAGCTTTATAGAGTAAATCATAACTCTTGATTTAATTTCAACCTTTCTGCATCTACAGGAGACCAGTGCTGGATTCTTCCACTTCCTTCGGGTACTCGTATTTGTACGTGGTCTAGAAGAAAGGGTGTAACTGTTGAGTCAGTGACAGACGGTCACTATAGGTGCATTACCACCTCTTCTTTACCTCAATGAATCTGTATTTGAGCAAACTGCCCCAGAGCGAGACGATGCTGAGAAGGTTCTATCTCAAACCATCACCCAAAACTCTGACCTTATAACCGGAGTGTATGAAGGAGGTCTTAAAATCTGGGAAGGCACCAATGATCTGCTCGAGTATGTTGATGATGAAGGGGAGACGTTCTCTGGAAAAAGGGTGCTGGACCTGGGCTGTGGTGCTGGGCTTCTCGGCATTCTTGCATTGAAGAGAGGCGCAGAGAAAGTCCACTTCCAGGATTATAACAGCACTGTGATCGAGCAGCTCACAATTCCAAATGTGTTCCTCAACTGTGAGGAAGAGGGTGATGATGAGAAGGGAGGAGATGAAGATGGCAGCCCAGCACCTAAACGAAGATCCCTGGAGAAAAATCATGCACTCACAGATCGGTGCAGCTTTTTCTCAGGGGATTGGGTGTCGTTTCTCTCACTGATTCAAAGTCAAGATCCCACACTCAAATATGATCTTATCTTCACATCAGAAACGATCTACAACACAGATTACTACCCTTCTCTTCATGACGTGTTTCATAAACTGCTCGCTGAGAATGGAGTTGTCTATTTGGCAACCAAGTCTCACTAAAAACCTCAACCTCCACCTGACATAAACAAACTCACGAAACACCTTCTTTTTTTACAGAAGGTTTAGTTTAGAGATTAGGAACTGGATCACGGACTTAAAAGGCATATTGTTTCTTTAAGGTTCAAGAAATCACCTTTATAATACTTTGTCCTTGTATGATCATAGTGATATGAATGATGTGTTGATAGAGAGGCTGTCAGTCATTATTACAGCCTTTAATATTCGAGGAAAATCCTCCCTTAAACCTATTAAATATGTTCATATTGAAATGCTTGTGATTTGCTTAGTGATTTTGGTGCTAATGTCATGGCCGGTGCTGTAAATTAGCAGTTATTAGGCACTCTGATGTGACAGAGGGGGTACAATGATGTTTAACAGGAGGAAAAAAAAATTTAATGAACTCAAACATAAGACCCAGCACTCAGGTTTATTTTTTAGCCCCGAAAACCAATCTTGTTCTCGTAAAAAGGAAGTGAACGGTAAAAGGTCGTCTGAGGTTACGTCGATGTGTCAACGTCACTCAATACCCAGAGACTCGGCTCAGTTAGTTAGAGCATTCTAAGAGATGACGGGTACGATGGCATTGACAGAGGTATTACAATAAAAGTTGAAGCTTTGGAAGCTGATCTGTTTGAACAGAGTGTACAGGTGAGGTGAGAAATCTGGACAGACTAAAGGACTAAAGTGCTGCTGCATCACTCTCTTTAGATAGGAGATGAAGCGAGGACTAATGCTGCTTTCGACTTGCCTCGTCATTGGTAATGCACAGGTTTTAAATGCCATTATTTTCAACCTCAGCAAATTCAACGTACAAAGTGGGAAAAATTTTTTTTTTGCTTAAATACAGATTCAGCTAGCCAGATGACTGATGAGTATATGATGCATATTTTCCTCCTCAAACAGCAAACTGTGTAGTCGTTGTTATAGATTTAATAAGCGAATATGTCTGTATGTTGATTGATCTAAAGCAAATACTTGCTATATATANACACAATACTAAAGCAAATACTTGAATATACAGAAGAACTCAAGTAAAGTGCTACTTTACAGTGCTACATTGTTTACTTCTGATGATGTGCAGTCATGTTGATTTGACGTCACTCCGTAACTGGGGAAGGAACTCGTAGTTGAAGAGTACTCCAAGTTGACGAGTAGGAATTTGTAGGAAGGTAGAGAGGTAGTAGGAAGTTGATGGGGCATTTGCTTTGGCTTTTACTGGTTGGAGATGGAGAATTACAAATTCAGACTGTGAGTCAAATGCAGCATAATTACCACTTTGTGGTGACTTGTGGGCATTGTGGGTAACAGGAAACTGTAAACCAGTGTGAAATCAGACCAGTGTGCTGATGAAAAGTTAAACTAAAAAAGGTCAACTCAGAATTTCATAAAAAAAAATCTTAAGATAAAAGATGGTAATTATAATAATCAATATGCAAGTCCTTCTGGGTGGTTTTTCCTTTAAACTCTGCTTTGGCTTGAACTTTGCATGTAGAAAACTTCCCCAGGAGGCAAAGAGCTTGCCAGAAAGTTAATGAAGGAGTATTAAATGTAGTGCTGATCAGATTTTGTCCATTACACCTTAAAAACTAGTTTTCATATGTGTTGCTGCTTTAAAATGTTACACCAGTGTATAACTAGACAGATTCACAACAATAGATATGAAACAGTTTGTCCATCACATTTCAACCACAGGTGCATTGTACTTTTATTGGGCTTCTACACAATGTAGCACTACATCATTCATTTTACAAGGAAATGATTACATTTTAAATCTTTACAATCTGAAACAAGACAAACCTTTGTGGAAAAAACTGCCTTGTCTTCATTCCTTTCAAAGTGCTCAGCATTCAAAGACATCAGCATATGTTATATGCTAGAACCCCTTGTCTAAGTGTGCAATCTGACTGTACCTTACAGTAACCTGGAGAAAGACATCGGATTTCGAGTCGAAGGACCAGGTAGTGTTTTATACTTTCGTAAACCAACTTCCTACATCTAATCTGGTCCACAATGGTATTTGGTCAATAAATAATTTTCAAAACTACATTTCAGTTAGACATTCTTAACTACCAGTGTGACTCAATATTAATATACAAGTTTCCAAACATGCACTGAATCATGGTGTTAAGTGAGTTTAGCAGTAGCTTCTTTTAGAGCCTTTCAGTGCTTTCAAACAATCGGTCTATGGAAGTCTTCTACTTTTTGGCCTTGCCCTGTGCTGCCACAGCCTCCATGGCCTTTCGCACGGTCTCCTCATCTCCCAGGAACTGCATTGGCTTGATGGGCTTCAGGTTCTCATCTAGCTCATATAGTATGGGGATGCCTGTAGGGAGGTTCAGCTCCATAATGGCTTCTTCTGACATACCTGTATGAAAAAAGGGACAGTGGATTAGTTCATACATGTGATCAATGCACAAATATAAACTTGAATGCTCACTCCGAACAGTTACGAATGGTTTGCCGGAACACGTACACAAGTAGTGTGGTATTCATGAAAAGCCAGTCAAGTATAATTAGCTTATTTATTTCAATTACACGTGTAAATATAATGAAAAGTTTGCGAAACTTTGTTCTTTCTTCATATTAGTGATTTGAAAGAAAGCAATCCAAAGGAAATCCATAAATTAAGACAAATAAGTGTTGTTCAATTAGAAAAAAAAAGAAGGAGGAAGAGGTAACGTGGTAGAGGAAGAACCTTAATGGCTAAGCTGCATTATTGGAACATTATGCACACACACCTTAGCTGTTATTTTATTATTTTCAGCTGTCTGCTAACATGCACATGTGAATATGAAGAATAGCGTATATAGCTTTACTTTTGTAAATCTGGTACGTAATTTTTTCCTTGGTTTGGCCTACAAAACATTTATACAAAGCTTTACTAAAAATTGATAAATGAGGCCCAAAGTCTATGATTTTGTTATAATGTATGCAAAGGTCACAGCCAGAAATAACACTTAATCGATATGCAAACATGAATGAAATACAGAAGTCACATTTAATGGTTTGAGGTTACAGAAAGCAGCGTACCTTCCAGGTGCTTGACTATACCCCTCAGGCTGTTGCCATGGGCAGCAATCAGCACCCTCTTGCCCTGCTCGATTTGAGGGACGATCTCTTCGTTCCAGTTACCTTCACGTGCTCGTTATCACAGGAAGTCCGAGAGTGTTCAGCCTTCGACCAGAAGTCAGTCCAGTCGTATTGCCCGGTCCTACAGATAGGTAAGGTGTAAAACTCTTTGCCTGCAAGCTCTTAGCTCTAAGTAGAGTACTTATAAATTGGTAGTATAGATTTGTATGCTTTCCAGCATGCTTGATTTTTTTGTCAGACCCTTGCACAATGCGGTTCAACTTTGAACCATAGCACTCATGAACCATGCTGCACAGATATAGCTGGGCTCACCTTGCTAATAACACTGTAGAAGTCATGGTCTTCCTCCATGGGAGGAGGGGGGATATCATAGGAACGCCTCCATATCTTCACCTGTGCCTCACCATGCTTGGCAGCAGTCTCAGCTTTGTTTAAGCCAGTCAGACCACCATAGTGGCGCTCATTAAGACGCCATGTCCTGTGCACAGGAAGCCACATCTGATCGATGCCATCCAAAACAAGCCATAAGGTACGGATGGCCCTCTTCAGAACAGAGGTGTAGCAAATGTCAAACTCAAAGCCAGCATCTGAAAAGGAAAAGGGATGTTTTAAATGTACATCGTCTGGTTAATGGTGTAAACAGTTTTCATAATATGGAGATGGTATTCTAGATTGATAGTAGGATTATAAGAAGAAAGAGCTCATGTCACTGGGCTGTGAATTATAGGATTGACAGGATAAGCTATTAGATACATGAAAGAGCACGTTCAGCGCTGCACGTTCACCGCCGAGCAGACACGCCCCCTTCTCGCTATTGGCTGACAGCACGCGAGTGGGGGAATCCGATTGGCCCGAATAACAGGAGACCGTTTGACGAAAGGTTGCGATATAGCGGTTCTGCCTTTCTGTGCGGAGGAAGTGACTTAAGCGATGAACACTGATCGACGACCCTTTACAGTGCAAATCTTCACCTGGTAAAAATAAAACGTGTCCACCGTTGAAATTGCTGTCACCATAAACTGATAGCAAGCTGTCACAAAAACGCCAATAATTTAGGGAACTATTATAAACACGCTACTAACTGGTAGAGCAAGACATTGTAGCCTAAGCCCTACAATAACCGAGTTAAACTATTAACCGCATCCAAAATATTTATTTTTAGTGTTTGGGAAATTTCGGACAGGCGGAGAGAGACGGAGGACTTAGGGCCAGAGTGATTCCAGTCGTAGCTTCCAGCCGCAGAAGCGGTTCTCCTGGTTCCAGCAGCTCTCCCCGTGGCGAATCAGCACTAACTTATGAGCAGCCATTTGTAGTTTAACTCTCTCCCTCTTTATAACAATAATAATAACCGTAACGTGCAGGTATTAATAGCACACTTCACAGGACCCGAGCTGAAATCATGCAGACTGTCGACCTCTGCGAAAAGCTCTAAAATATACCGTTCTCTTGCTCTGATTGGATGTTCATAAGATTTGCGTCACTTTCCGCTCAGGACTCCACCAATCACAATGAGAAGACTCCCGGAACTTTTTAACGTTTCCCCGCCCCTTTTAGTTACTGCTGCAACCTAATTTCTCAATCGCCTGCAGGAAACGAGAAAGCAAAGTAACGACCAGAGGCTGCTGTGGTCCACATGGCGCATAGTTGTTTACATGACACTGCACTAGTACTCTATACTCTGCTAATAACCACAAAAAAGCACAAAAACAATGAAGTCACAATTAACTAAGATGAAGTACTATTACCACTTTACACTAGTATAAATTATGAATAAACGAGGGAGACGACCGTCCACCTTTCACTCTTGTATTCATACAGAGACTATTCAAAAAGCCTACTGCGATTTATTTTAGATTGAAATTAAAACAGTTACGTGTTTTCTTTTTTCTGTAGCATCATAATTATTCCTTGCTGGGGTTTTTTTCCCATCAGAGAGGATTGTGGGAACAGCGCTGGCCTTGGAAACAAAACAGAACGTTCCAGTAACGTTGTGAAATGGTTCTCCAAAATACCAAACCAGATGCTAACGTTGGGGAAACCTTCTGTGTTTACATGCTCATAATTCCGTATAGTCAGCATGCAAAGTTATGGATAGTGAATATTGCGTGTAGTACGCGATTTCAAAGACAGGTTTCATATGAAATATTATAATGTGCTGTACTATTTTATATACTTTACATACTTCTTTTACCCACAATGTTTTAAAAATGAGTTCTTTAAAGGTTATAAGAAAGGTTTGACGGTGGAGTTGCTGGTCGCTTTATGCCCCGGGGCGCTTCCTGTCTGTGTTCACTTCCGGCTCTCCTTTCAGTTCTGCTGTTATAGCTAATCCTGCCGGAGTCCCTGCTTGCTCTCTGCACACAGTGCGCATATTTTTTAACCATTATGTGACAG
>CM074947.1:15153961-15164947 GCA_037577455.1 Pangasius macronema
GATGGGTTAAATGCAGAGCACAAATTCCGAGTATGGGTCACCATATTTGGCCACAAAGTCACTTCACTTCACTTCAAAGTTAACACAATCCATAATTATAGACTAACAACATACAGGAAAATAGAATGAATCCTGTTAGCAAATTAACAGGAGGACCTACAACATTACATTACATTACATTGAAAGAGGAGTAACTGGATTTCCTGTCTTTGTGTTAATAGTAGCATGGTCAAATGCTCTGGCCAGAGTCCATGCATTGTAAGTTAAGTACTGGAGGTTATTTAAGCAATAGCAAAAGAAATAGTGCGGCTATACTGAATACAGCTGTTATTTGGCCGTTGACATGAAGCCACAGCTGAGTGCTGTAGCTAATCACAGCCATGTCGGTATTCAGTATGACCGCACAATAGCCAGTGTAATATTGCTTTTATTCTTTAAACAATAAATTAATATTGACATTGACAATATGGACACTATGGTCAAATGTTCTGTTTGTTTTTGCTGCACTAGCTGAAATAGATCCCAAAGAAGCCGCACTCACTTTATCTCCTGTCAGCTAGCTGTCTAGCAAGCTCACAATGATTTGTACATTACCATTAAAGGTGCTTCTGGTGAAATTGGCATCCCTTCATCCTTCTCATTTTTGTCTGTTGAGCTTTCATATTTTAAATCAAAAGTTAAATTCAGAAAAAAATACGTCGTTTGCCATGTCCACTGATGATGTCACTAACACTACTGTAGTAACTGTTTTGAACTAAGAAGTGTAATCTTATATGGTGAACACAAACAAGTAGAGCGATACACACAGTGAAACATCCCAGTGCGGTTATACTAAGTATAAGCACTCTTGGAATGCCGCTTGACCAATCAAATTAGTGGACTGGAACTAAGTTGTATAATTAGTGATATACTGACCAGTGGATAAAATAAAATCTTTGGAATGCACTCTTTTGCAGTAGTAATTTGTGGCCTGGCTGCATATGTTTGATTTACCAAAGTTTACTGAGTATTAGTATCCATAACCACAATATTAGAGCAGTTGAATTAGGTACTCTTCTAGCAAGCCTTGTCATTTACTGAAGGTAGTGATTATGTTAGAATTAGTGCGGTATATTATGGTGCAAAATGCATTAGATCTTGTACCTGAAATTACAGCAATTATTGATTACATTTTCCACATTCATACAGTATCACATAATTGTTATTTACATACAAAATCTGTTCACATTTGTGCTTTTCAGTGCACGGCAGAAATATAAATACAAATCTTAATGAAAAGCCATGGCAACAGAAGGCGGTAAATTAATGTCTGCATGTACTACAATTTAAGTTATGTATACCTTTAACCTTTCTCAGTCATAATTACATCTGAAGCTTTAAAAGTGGCTGCCTTACAACAGTGAGTCCTGCAGTCACCATGAACTGTAATAAACAGATAAACAGATGAGTGCTCTCTCTGTGACATAGCACTTCTTCACCTGCCTGTTGCCCCTGGCAAAGCTTGCTCGTTCAGAGCACGCTGGTGGGCATATGGGCCTGTGTGGGGGCCTAGGGAATCGTTCATGCGATCAGCCGGCTCAGGCCAGAGTTTAGCACAAAATATCATGAGCAGATGGACATGTCTGACATTTACCAACTAGAAAACACAGCGAAAGAGACTTCTGTGTGAGGGTGAAGCGATAAAGCATTGTCACTTGCACATTACTGCAAATGACAACTTGGCAAGGGAAGATATCTTGATATATGGATATATATATATATATATTTCTGTTGATTTCCATAAAAAGATTATGCAATAATTAAACATATTTCTAGACATTTATACCAATTCCAAGTTTAAAATTGTCTTATACAATTGGCAGATAATTTGGCTTTTTTAAAATAAATATTATAAATAAATACAAATATTGATTGTTGTTATAAATAACCTTAATACATTATTATAATTAGTTTTAGTATTTTAATATTTTCATAATGAGAAAAGATTTGCCTGTATTCTAATGTTTTCAGTTGCTGAGATATTGTTTTGCAGAGAAGGCTGCAGAAAGTTTAGAATGAGGACAATGACAAATTCTGTTCCCTTTCTGGATATATGGGATCATTAGAGCACATGCTGACACGACTGTTCAAACCTGCTGGCCTTGCATTTGTTGGGTTTGTATTTGTACATCATTTTTTTCTATTTTTATAAGATTTTAAATTACAATTATCCGAATTTGAAATGTTGCATGCTCTTACATAACTTCACATAAAAATAATATAAAATAAGTTTCAAGCAAGTTTCTGTCTAAAGTCCATAGAACTGTGCCTAATGCCCTCTTAATGCCCTCCTAATGCCCTCCTAATGCTCGACTGAGTTACACACTGAATAATTAACTTCAGCCAAATGATTACAAATTTGGGACATGCTGTGCAAAGAAGGGAAACTGTCTTCTTAGTAATGGTTATTGATCTAGTCACCTAGTCATTTCCTCAGAGCAAAAAAAAAACATGAGATTTTTCAACCAGAATTTTTTTCATTCCCAACCTAAGCAGAAGGTACATTTTAATTTAACATTCTGGTGAGCCCCCAAAGTTTATAAAAGCAGAAAATTTGCATTTGAAGGCACCATACTGACACCAGAGAAAGTGGGACCTTGGGACCAAGGCAAGGGAGAAGCCCTTACTCCAAGGCTGGCATAAAAAAGCCAGACTGAAGTTGCACATGTCCTTTGATCACCAGGACAAAGACCTAGGCTTTTTGTGTTTTGAGCCACTGAAAATCTTATAGTAAATAAAAGCAGAAATAAGTCTGTCTTGGCTATTATTTTAAAATCTTAACCTCTTATGGAAATAAAGTAGATACCTTAATAGACTTAACAAAGGAAATTTATGGTAACATGAAATGTGTTGAGTTAAAAAGAATTGGGTTTGAATGTCTTTAGCCTAGGCTTATATAAACTTTTGGCCTCAGTTGTATGTCTGTTTTGCTACAGCATATAGATATCCAATAACTTGATCAAAGCCTGACATTCACTGGGTGAAAACATACTTGGTTATTCTGGGTTAGCGAGGTTTTATACATCTGTAGGCAGACTGGCTGTTTTTGCCACCAATTTGGATGTGTGTGCAATAATATGATAGATTTGTTTGATCTATTGCTTAAAGGACTTGTCTTATAAATAAATACCATACTTCACATGGATAACCAGTGGACTTCTGGAACTTTACACACTATCCTTTAAACTTGGGAAATGCCAGTGCAAATGTCTAAAAAGTATATATGTCACTGGTTATTATACTGGTTATCTAACAAATATGGCAGTTGGTGAAGAACATTTTATTTACAAACCTATGAATGTCTGCTTAAAACTGTGGCCATAATTATGATGACATTTTAGGCAAGAAGCCTGAGTTTGTACATCAGCATGAGCCTGGATTGGGATGAACACCTCATGGGTTGTGCCAATAATAACATCACATGAGGCAACATGATGCATTTCAATGAAATATTCTCAAGCCAAAAGAACATATCTGTCATGTAATGATAACAGAGACAGAAGCAAATGCAGGTAAGGCAGCATTTAATAAAGTCTGTGCAAACAATCCAAAACGTAAAGCAAGAATATAAAACAAGAATAGGGAGAGGTCAGGTGATCAACAAACAGGATATCAGAGGTATAGACAAAATGCAGAAAAACAGAGGGCAAAGTCAAAGTCAAAACCGGCAAATATCAGGCAGAGACAAAACAGGCTTGGCAACATCAAAGACACAAAGGAATTGAGCATACATTTCACAAAGTTCTAGTGACTGAAAGTCTCTTTATAAAGGGCGCATGTGGGTGTGAGTGTAATTGCAAGCAGGTGTGCACAAGCAGAAATCCGGTGCCTGAGAGAGAGGTAGTGTGTATGTGTGTTGTGGGAAATGGAGTCTGGGATGGCCATGTTTGGAGGCTGCGGTGCATGTTGGGAAATGGAGTCTGTAGACTGGGTTGTCATGGCAATATCTTGTTGGGGCTGAATCAGGATATAAGGGATATTTCACCTTTCTGGAGTCTTGACTAACCACTCCATTTACATTGACATTAAATACATTGGCAATGCCACATATGCTATGTATACATTACATATAAACATACATTACATATCCAGAAGTGTCATGAAACCTCTTAACTGGCAGATTATGCTACTTAAAGTATGTAGATTCCAGATGTCTGATATTGTGTGTAAAACTGCGTTCAGTGGAATTGAACAGAAAAAAAGTCGTATAAACACAGTGAACTTCAATACACACATACATCACAGGTTTTCACCTTTCATATAACTCTGTTCAAATTTTTATGCCACCACAGTTGTCATGGTAAACTATCTGAATGGAAACCAGTGAAACTGTGAAATGAGAGCAACAAAGTTTTTGGCGCTACACAAACTTAGATAATTGCACAGCAGAATGCCGAAACAGAGCATAAAAATCTCCTGGCCTTGGAAGAAACAATTATGAGTTCCAAATATCATATAACAGCACTGTCAGCGCATGAACTTTTGGTCTGGAGCTAAACAATAAAGGTTTCTATGGCTAATTAGTCTTATAAATGTGTCATGCTTCACTTTCTGCAATCTGTTGGATGATTCTGGGGTTAGTGGATGTGTAATGTGCAATGCCTAATGTAAATGTGGAGGACGAATAATGGTCTGGAGCTGTTTTTCCATGTGCACGCTAAACAACATAGTTGCTGTTTTGTTCTGCTTTAGCATGATAATGCTTTTGTACAAAGAATGTGTCACATATTTCCTTATAGAAACAGTTGATAGTGATATGCAAGAATTCTCCTGGCGTGCACAGAACCCTGATGTTCACCTCATCAAAGACCTTGATGAATGGAGCACCATTTGTGATCAGACATCAATACCTGAATTTCAGTCTGGTGGAACGCCCTTCTAGAAAAATAGCCTTCAAGCCTTGATTTAATGTGTGTCTAGATACTTTTGGGCATACAGTATATTTCCAGATGATTGCCACTGAAGTAACATTGAATGTACATTTTTAGGACAACAAGGAAAGACAAAAATAATGAGGCTGATTTATTGTATGTTTTTATTTATGTATGGCATGATATCAAGAGAGACTATTCAGATTTTGGAATTTTTGAAAACCTCTGAGAATTAAAATTTGATGTCTGTGCATCTCTCTAAAGCCTCAGTTAATATAACCTAATCCAGAGCACCAGCTGGTCTGAAACCAAAACGAGCACCCTGCATACAAAGCGAGAACACATCAGGTATGTGAGGTATGAGATCTGTGCTCCATGCTCCAAGCTCCAAACTTATGAGAAATGAAATCAGACCAGCAGTGCATACTCCTTTTGCTGTTTATCTCCTGCCTGAGAATGGGGAAAAGCTCTAAAGATGCCTAACCTGTGCTCTAAGAAAAGAATATCTTCACAGTGCTATAAGTATTCAAGGCTACTTACATTGCTTTCGTGCTAGGTTTACCGTTTTATATTGTGTGAAAATGACCAGCGAAGACAGAGAACTATATATTTGAGTTTATTACATTCTGTTTTGTCGTGGTATATTGGATTGTGTCTTTGGCATTTTTGTTGTATTCTGTAGATGTATGGTCCACTCTATATCTTCTGCCATGACTGCTCAGTCGATATCTTCTATCACGCCATATAGTTTGACGATTGAACTGAAAAGGCAGTGCTGACTGATGCTTCAGGACCTAAAGGAAGTAGTATATATAGGGCAGGAAAAGCAGGTAGATTCATCACCCACACTATGTAGTGCAATTTAACAGACTTCAAGAAGATGGAGGTAATGTTTATCACAGTCTCAGGAGAAAAAAAAGATGAATAGAAACCAGGGCTGATTTCCATCTGTCTTGATTGGGGGTGCAATCAAAATGTCTGGTGGGCATCTTTTACAATCATGGTTGCCAGTGCCATCTATCTATCTATCTATCTATCTATCTATCTATCTATCTATCTATCTATCTATCTATCTATTGATTCATTCATTCATTCATTCATTCATAATTATTTTACATATTCTATCTAGGCTCTGAACTTAGAGTATGATGTTTCTAGGAAAAGAAGAGCTATCANTCTATCTATCTATCTATCTATCTATCTATCTATCTATCTTTCTATCTATCTATCTATCTATCTATCTATCTATCTATTCATTCATTCATTCATTCATTCATTCATTCATTCATTCATCCATTCATAATTATTTTACATATTCTATCTAGGCTCTGAACTTAGAGTATGATGTTTCTAGGAAAAGAAGAGCTATCAGAACTTAAGTATATGCACTATTAGATGATAACAGCTATTATAATGATTAAATTGAATTCATTTATTTTCATTTAATGCTTACTCACATTTTATTGGCTACCAGCTGTTGTGGTGAGAAATTAACCAACTGGGATCATGCAGTTTCTGTTTTCAAAGCCACTAGCCAGATAGTTATACTATAAGCACAGAGATATGAGATGAAGGCTGATGAAGTAGCCTGGTAAGAGAAAAGGAAAAGGAGATCAGGATTTATAAGATGTAAGGTGTAATGTTCCCTTATTGTTGATTTTAGTGGAACTCTCATAAAAATATTTTATGACAAGAGTATTAATATGGCAAGATTGATTGCTGGTAGATTGTGCCTTCTTTGCGGGCAGATTGTGCCAAATTTTGGGGTTGGTGTAGCCCAATCTAGCACCTCCTTAAATCCAGCCCTGATAGAAAACTTTTCAGTGATGTGAGCCATTTGAGCCAGATAATAATGAATTCAGATTCATTTCATAGCTCATATGATTTGCCTTATGACCATTATTATTTGGTGCTATCTTATAATATGCCTGTATGTCCAAGAATTAGTTGTAGCCAATCACAAATGAATCTGTTTGAATATTTATTTTGAAATGATAAATTAACCTTACATTAATTAACTTTTCATTACAACGGATTTTTTTTTATTGCTTAAGTTCAGTAAAATTCATTAATTTGACTTAATCTTTAAAAGAGGTATTGCAGCTTCCTCTTAGTTTTCTGAAAAGCCCCAGCCACCTAACAAAGATGAACAAACAATTCATTAGGTGGTGTTTCCAATCAGCAGCCTATACGGTTGAATGCAATGGATAACCAGCTACAAGAAGCTGTTTTTACTAGGTTTTGTGATTCTTGGTTTTAAGCCAAGTGAAGAGAGAATTTGGAAAAGGCATGGTTGCTTAAAGGCATGGTGTCTTTTGTTTGTTTTCTTAAATGTCAGCATTCAGTTATTTAATTCAGTGCTGCCCCTGGCTGTAATAAAACATTTAAGCTCTATGATGATGCAAGTGGTGCAGGGGATGCCCATCCATTTAACATTTGTATCAGTCAGTTATAGCTCCATAGAGAAAAGACTCTGTATGATTAGCACTACATTTATCTATAAGATAATGTTGTATATTGATCACGACCCATTAGGATGTCTGAACTACAGGTCAAATTCTTCCCAATGTTTAATCTGCTGACCTCTTATGGTACAGAACTAGGGTGGGTAATAATACACTACATTTACAATAAATTGACTTAAGTCATTAAACTATACTTTTTACTTGACCAAACTGTACTTGTTAAACTGTACTGAGCAGTTGATTACATCCTATAGAAGAGGTGAGAGTGAACTCAAGAAGAGCGATGCAAAAAGGACACAGATGTAGGATTTATGGGATCTCCTGGGCATGTCTATTGGGCAAAACATCATCATGTTATATGCTATGTAGAGAGCACATGCTGTGGATTAGGAAGCCATTTGGGATTCTGCCAGAGTGGGTTAGCAGTACTTAAAGAAAGATTAATGTAATAGGTTAATTAATATTACAATGCATTTGAACAAATGTTTAAAGGAATTTTATATTCCTTGTCTATAATACTATTTTACATTTATATTAATGAGCTCATTCTAATGCATTATTGTTTATAAAGTAACAACTAATTCACAGGAGCTTGTATGGCAGCTGCTCCACATAATTTAAATCTAATAATAGGTGGAATAAACCCATGCTGTTATTTAGCAAAGTATAATCATTGATTTGGTGAAGCTTTCTGTAAAGATGTAAGCTGAAACTGTCAATAGAATAATAGTAGTACGTTATATTATAATAATAGCCCATTTCATATGTATGCTGCTTAGAATTCCGGCATCCCCTGAGGAATATTTAATAAATATTTAATATTTATGGAAGGATTCTCCAATTTCAGTGCTTGTATCAGAAGTAAAGCTGTTCTTTTTAAGATTGCCACCACTGGAAAGTCTTAAAGATGAGGATGTTGCATTTTTCTTTGGGTGGTAATGTGGTGATAACAGTCTCCTGCTACATGCCAGGCCATAACTCCAGCATAAAATGTAAATCTCACCTTATGTAACAAATAACACGCTGCTAGAATATTTTTCAATTTTTCAAATACATATTATACCTTATACCTTATACCTCTTCTGGCCATGCCAGGTGGGTGGACAAAGGTGATGGAGGCTACCTCATCAGTGGTAGGGTTAACTGCAGGTGACCTCTCCATTCTAGTATAGCTCTGTTGTGAAGCAGAATATGAGAATCCATATCAGGGGACACATTAGGTGCACTAATGTTCCTGGAAGCCATGCTTTGCTGAAGGGCATTTCAACCGATTTTGAGGTCTTGTCTCAGGGCCATGAGAGGGGTCATGTAAAACCACAGGCAGCTTTGACAAGGGCCAAATTTTGATGGCTAGATGACTGGGTTCATTGCATCTCCAAAATGTCAGGTCTTGTGGAGTGTTCCTGGTATGCAGTGGTTAGTATCTACCAAAAGTGGCAACATGGTCATGGGTGCCCAAGGCTCATTGATACATGTGGGGAGCGAAGGCTAGCCCATCTGGTCTGATCTCACAGAAGAGCTACTGCAACACAGATTGCTGAAAAAGTTAATGCTAGCTATGAGAGAAAGCTGTCAGAACATTAGGGCATCGCAGCTTGCTGCAGACCAGTCAGAGTGCCCATGCTGTCCCCTGTCCACCGCCGAAAGTGCCTACAGTGGGCACGTGAGCATCAGAACTGGAGCAATTTAAGAAGTCGGCCTAGTAACTACTTAGTACAAAAGAAAATGTAGTACACCTGTCGGCCTACACACACGTGGCGAATGGACCCCTTCTCTACCGTGATATTTGGATGCCATATTTTTGTGGAACCTCTTAAAATAAAACTGAAAGTCTACACTTCGATCACATCTCGATTGTTTTATTTCAAATCCATTGTGGCGGTGTATAAAGCAAAATCACAAAAACTCTGTCATTGTCCAAATACTTCAGGACCTAACTATCACTCTCCCGGGGCAGAACGGGAGAGTCACAGCATGAAAAATGTGCAGGAATTGTGTCGACGTTAATACTGTTGTACCTGGTCTTCCAGTTTCCTTACAAAGGTTACAAAGGTTAGAACACCTACACCTTACTTAGGGAGGCCCTACCCAGTATTAGTATAGTGTTCCTAATAAAGTGCTCAGTGAGTATGTGTGTGTGTGTGTGTGTGTGTGTGTGTGTGTGTGTGTGTGTGTATATATTTAGGAATTACAGCCATTTTAAGCAAAGTACTTCCATTTTCAGGGGCTCGAATGTATTTGGACAAAGTGACATAATTGTAAATATAACCATAATTTTAATACTTAAATATATCTGTCTCTCTATCTGTTCATAAAATCATTGGAATTGAAATGGATGTTTAAATCACGGTCTCTTCTCAATCCAACCTCAAATAACAGATTAATATGGAAATAGTGTTGGCTTTTAACTGACTTGACTGTGATAATTTAACAGTGAATTAAATAAAGAATTGAACAATATTCCAGAGCATACTTTTTTAAGATGATGTCTTAGGTCGTGAGAAATAAATATCTCCTTACAAATTTCCCACCAAGAAATCCCCCACCCATGGTTTATATAAGCAAGAGTTTCACATTTCTGCCAATATTTTTCTGCCTTCCCTTATTTGTGGCCTAATTTCTTGGAGGAAATCATTACATTTCTTTTCTCAGATGAATAAAACATGTTACAAGCACAGAGCCCCTTTGGCTGCCAGATGGGCAATATTTCCAATGTGACCAATCACCTTTAGTTCAAATCACTTACATCCTCACTGCCTCCCGACGACACAACACCTCCATTTAATAAATTCTTTTGATCTTCTAAATATTCTCTCGAGACTATATTTCGAAAAGGTTCCAAACAGCAGTAAAAATTCAAGCTTTTGGAAGTGAATTGTAGAATCTCCTGTACTGTGCTCTTCAAGGGTGTCCAATACAATACATTTACAGATTGTGTTCATTTAAATGAGACTACATGAAACTAAATAAAGTTTGCTTTGGTCTTCTTTAGCACTTTTTAAAATATTGTTCAGCTTCATACCTACTCAACATTGGTGCTTCAGTTAAAATAAGTAAGTAAGTAAGTAAGTAAGTAAGTAAGGGGGGCAGTCGTGGCTTAATGGTCTGAGAGTTGGACTTGTAACCCGAAGGTGAACCCGAAGGTCGTGGGTTCGAGTCTCGGGTCCGGCAGGGANCACTTGGATGGGTTAAATGCAGAGCACAAATTCCAAGTATGGGTCACCACACTTGGCCACAAGTCACTTCACTTCATGCATTGGAGCTTATTACTACACTGGTTCATCTACTTCCTGTCATTAGAAAAAAGACATAAGGTTCTTGATGCACTCGTATACATCATCTTACTATTAATTAATAAGTATGGCAGGGGATTTGTTGCATACTTTAGGCCTACACAGTAGATCATAGTATGATCACAGTAGATATCTACATATCTACATAGTATGATCACAGTCGATCATGACCATTAAGGAGTGTGTCTTGCATTAATAATTATTAGAAGAATGCAAATAATAATAATAATACACACTACAATTTGCTGAACTTAAGTCCTGCCTTTTTACTTTAGCCCTGTCATCTGGTGGGTGTGTATAGTAATTATATTTTATATG
>CM074947.1:15177938-15195671 GCA_037577455.1 Pangasius macronema
AATTAATTCATTCCTTTGTTTAATCACTTTTTATTGGAGACCAGGTGCTGATGGGAAACAGGATTAGCAAATGAGATGATGCATTTTTCCTGTCTCTTTTTTAAAGCTTCTGGCCAGATAGCATGCACATCACATCCACCTGAAATGCACAAGAGCATCACACTTACCAGTTTAATTGAACAGAGCAGGAAATCAATCGTGATGTTATTGTTTATGTATTTCCTCATCCCACTGAAATTCATTTCTGGTTATGCCACTGCCAGCACAACACAATGTGCTTCTGAATCGTTTTCAGACATGAGTGTGACTTACATCAAGTCCGGCACACTTCCCCCTCGAATGGAGAAAGAAGGCTGCCACTCATGGGTTTTAGTTTAGCACTGTGAGATGTGAGCTCAGTAGGTGGTCGCTACACTACATATCTGCATAGTGTATAGTGATTTTGTATAGTGTGAAAATGTTGAGCAGTAGTGTACCATAGGCTGTTTCATTATTATTTTTTCGAAGTTCACACAGACCAAATGGAATGAACCTGCATCCTGGATTTGCTCTATGGGCCTTGTTTGTGCTCTAGACAGATTGCCACTCCTTCATGATCTTCTTACATCAGTCAAGTTAGTTAGGTATTCTTCTCACATCACAAGGGCTTCCCCTGTGACTGCATGATACATAATCCTCTTTGCCATATAACAGTGTGCTTTTCTCTCTATCTATTTTAAAAAGTGTGGGGGCCCCTGGTCATCCAGGGGCCCTAAGCAACTGCTTTTACACCTTATAGCAATAAGTAGCCCTGGTTGATATTGTTGTTGAGATAAGTGTCAGATGCTTGTGTAATACAGGGTCTCACTTGATCTTAGGCTATGTTTGCTTTACCAGGTTGCAAGTGACACAAATCAGATTTTCTGCTTTAATGTGACACAGATCCGACTTGTGAATCATCAAGACAGACAGAGCTGAAATGAGTAAAAGAAAAATGGAATTGTGCAGTGAAGCTTATAATGAAGTTGCCTCAGTTGCTTGTGCAGAACTGGGTCTAAGATTTACATGAGCATCATGGGCTTGGTTCATAGGCATATCTCAGTATGAATAGCCTAAGCCATGCCACTGAATCCAGTGACATAAATATATTTATTATATGCTTCAATTATGTAACGTACCCCACTACACTAGGTCAAGAACACACTTGACATAATTGATATAGTTGACTAATTGGCTGTATTGGTTTTTCAATATTTTTGAGTGAAACACTGAGTGAAAATCAATCTACCAACTTTGAGTTTACTGCATACATAAATGATGCACTGTGGAGGTGGTTTACAAATTGAAGGTAGTACTGCACACATTTTATAGTGCCAGATGCACAAAGCAAAGCATTTTAGCTATAGCAAAATTTACAAGCTGTGTATATTTAAGGTTTCCATAAAGTCTGTATATGAATCCTGTTTGTCTTCTGTTTGCAGCAGTAAGCTGTGACATGGCATTTATATGCATGCGTGTAAGAGAGATACAGTTTCTCCTTTTTGGCTCTGTTTCTTCTCTTTTTCCATAGATTTGGTGCAGGGACTGTTAGGTATCTAAGGGGGATGTATGACCTGTCAGACCAGTTATCAGTCAGTTATCAGTGGTGTGTGTATGTTTTATGTGTGATATCCTTTCTATGGAAGTTTCTTTCTGCTGGCTTTCCATGTGTCTGTTCAAAATTCATCTTTCTGGCAAAATGAGATGCCTTTTTCTGGATACTTCTTGTTATTCAATTCCTAGAATTGGCCATTCCAAGTGCCAATCTTATAGTATGAAAAGTACACTTGAGCTAAAACTTTCAGACTAGCTGCTTTATTGATGTTAACACTTGCCCTGTAACATCACATTTGTTTGAAGCTGTGCGGTGGTGCATACAAGATATTTCAAACCCATTTCCAGGCTTCCTCTTAAGAAACATCCCATCTTGTAGGTTAGGTTACGTACAGCTTGCATCATGTTCACTTGAGCGATCACTTGACAAATGTTTCAGAGGTCTGAGATGTGTGTGATGCAGTGAACACTCAGATTACTTCTGAAGCATATCATATTGGAGTCTGCAAATTGTCTTTTATTAAAGGAAATTGTTTTGGATGTTGTATGTGATGAATATAAGTAAAATATCCACTGTTGGGTAGTACATAAATGTACTATGAAGTGTACATAAATGTACATGTAGAATGCATTGTATCCATGCATTACTTTACTTTCACTGCATCCATGCATCAAAATTGCTTGTATCTAAAAATAGGGTTTCTTCTAATTACACATATAGGCCATTAAAAACCCACAACACAAAGATATCTACCATTTTCATATTTGGAACCATCAAGATGAAACTACATATGAAAGGTGGCTATTCTTTGCAGTCACCTTTGTTAATTCATAAGCAATCAACTATTTCAGGGCTTATTTTTACCTGTTTGTTGCATAGTTTCAAATGTAGCTTCCAGATCCTTCAGGCATGACTCAGGCAGCTGTCAAAGTATTATCTGAAATTTGGCACAATGAAGCTACATTCTCTCTTGGAGATAAAAATACACACAAGGCTTATCTAGGACTATTTCTCACTCACCTTCAGGCAGGACATCTGGAACTCTTCGCTTGCTTAAAGCATTATAAAACTCCCTAAAAGCTGATCTATTAATGACTAAAGGCATTTTTGAAGTATTTTAAGGCAGCTGTCTCTGGGAACAGATAATCTTCCATTTAAACCTAGCTTTCAATCCACACTAACATAGGGGCACATGTCTATGTGCTAAATCTCTACTTCTCTTCTACTTGTATGAAACATAAACTCCATTGAGATCCATTCAGATCACACCACTCCTACTTTCTCTATAGGTTCTGAAGTGTATTCTAATTGTCAGGTCTATTCAGGTATCGAACTCTGTTTCCCAGAACGCATCGTGGCAACATGGCTTCCCTGGATCACACTTCACAAAACACAAACATTCACTCAATGCAAAGTCTGGGTTCCAGTCTGTTATGCCCTGAGAGACATGCTAGGAACAGGTGTGGGATACCAAATTTCACTCTATTGGCTTCTTCTCAAAGAAGCTATCCCCAGCCGAGCAAAACTATGACACTGGGAACAGAGAACTACTTGATGTGAAGCTGGCACTAGAGGAATGGCATCACTGGCTGGAGGGGGCCACACATCCTTTCACCATATTCACCAACCATAAGAACTGACAGCTAAATGTCTTAACCCTTGCCAAACCCTTTGGGTCCTTTTTTGCCTGGTTCAACTTCACCCCATCCTAAAGGCCTGGCTCCAAGAACACTAAAGCTGATTCTCTGTCTCATGTATACAGCTAGCTCAAGAGAAGGCAGAGAGGAGCACATCCTTCCCCCCTCCTGCTTCATGTTTGGAGTCACTTGGGACATTGACCAGGAACTTGCATGCACACCAACTCAGCAGATTCCCCAGTCATGCCTTTCCAACAAGACGTACGTGCCCACAATGCTGCGAGCGAAACTAATAACTTGGGCACATACTGCCATAGCCACTACTGGTACTCACCGAACACGTCATCAGCTATGGGGCAAATACTGGTGGCCCAACATGTTAGCTGACATACATCGTTAATGTTCCATTAAAATTGTTGTATATATAGGCATTAGTTTTCTTGACTAAAAATGAAGCTTGTCATTGTTCTATTCTTCTAGAAAGGTACTGAGTTGGAAGAGGTGTGGACTGGATGCTCCTGTATCATTTACGTTTAACATACAGTATAAATTCTGGTTCAACTGACTATACAACATTGCTTTGTTTTTTCTAGGTTATGGGATGGCATGACTGCACTGAAGGCTGTCTTTAAATCAGTCAAAATTAACTCCACCTAAAACTTTGCTAGCAAGTATTTGACCATATTGTCTTAAATTAACCATTGAGTCATGCCCTCTAAACCAATGATGCAATGATATTGACATGCTGGATTCAACAAATTTCTGAGTTATTTTTGTATATTGTATTTGCTGCATCACATATTTGTTTATAACACTGTGCAAAGGTTTTGTCATTGTGTTGGCTGTGGCTATAAGACTCAGTAGAATGGAAAGGGCAAAGTGGAGCATTCAGCTAGTATTTCTGGCAGAGTTGAATCAGAAGATTCTTCCAAGCTGCGCTATAATTGAGTTGCTACCCTCATTTCCTTCTGGCCCCTACGCCAATAAACAGTCATCAAGTTTTGTAAGATTCAATGAGCCATAAAATGTTATGTGGGCCTGATGTGTTTGGTGCAGCTGTAAGAAAAATTAGCATGGAGCATTTGCCCAAAACATTGCTTAAACATTTCCAAGGTGATCTCCTGTGATCAAATTCATCATTTGACAATGTGACTGTTCTCTGGTTCTAGGGAAAGGAGCTTCCTTCCAGCCATTTTGCCTGGCCAAGCTCCCAGAATCTGTAGCACAAATAATTCATACTCCAGTGACAACATTAGCTGTATCAGATGAAATGATGACTTTCACGTGAACAGGGGGCTTAACCTGTTTTTCAAGGATTCTGATATTTCATATCAGAAATATCAAAGTTGTCAGTGTCAGTGTCAGTATCAGAGCAGTAAACTAGTCAGATTGGTGCATTCATATAAAATGAGATAACTCCCTAACCAAAATGCAGCCAATCCCCACTTTCCAGTGAGTGACAATTTAGAAATATACATGAACTAACTATATGATATAATACTAAGGTAATAATTTTATTCATTGATTACTAAGTAGATATTTTTAAAATTGGAAAGCATGGGAAAATCTCAGTTATGAAATAACGGACTATGGTATTAAGAAAATGGACAGTGAATATAAATACAAAGGAAGATACAAACAAACAGAGCAAAACACAGTGTTGAATGGCTAATGATGTGGCAGGCAGCAGCAGGCTGATGGGAGACAAAGTCAAAGCAGGAGATGGAACTGGACCTGGGACATGAATGAGATACATAATATAATCCCAAAGCCATGAGGGTATGAAGCATAAAGCAGCTTTGGCTCTTGGCACTCCTCAGCATCCTGCACAGCATGGCAATGGTGAAAACTCCTATGATGGAAACTCCACATTGGCAGCCTTCTATGTCTTGGAGATTTCTTGATCTCCAAGCAGAAGACCCAGCTTGAAAGACAGTTTTCTGATGTGCTTTCAACTTTACAAATGTGTCTGTAGCTGTTCTTTGATGTATCAGTTCAGCTTGGGCTAAGGATATTTTTTTTCTGCAGAAAGAAAGCCTCTTTTCTTACATGTTGAAGGATATCCTGCCAGAGAGTGTACCACATCTTACTTTAAGCTTTTCTGCAGTGGATTAAAAAGGGTATCACAACGTACACCCTTTTAAACCACTACACGATAAGAGCATACCTAATAATCTGTCCTCCCCCTCTTTCGAGTAGTATGTGTGCTCCTGCTGCCGGATCCTGACACACTTCTATTGCTGTGGCTCCTCTCTCCCTCCATACCTGCTTGACTCATCCTGATGCTCTATTTCTGCTTGGGGTTCTGCAGTTTTCTGTTGCGGATGGTCACACACAGACACCCAAAAAAGGTGCACTTCCAAAAACCCTTGCTTCAGTCAGCGATTGCGCCTGTATACTGTAGATTTGTACTGCTGCTGTAATCATGAAGGCTGTCCTGTGCTTATTCCAGGACTCCTATTAATAATATACTCATACTAAACATCATTTCAACATATTTATTACTGTTTCCCTTCACTCTACTACAGCTGTACTGATTTGTAATGCTACTATTTAGCATCACACAAGCAGATTTTCTTCCCACTGTCCCCTCTGGCTTGCTCATTAGGGATCTAAATCTAAATATGAACGTCTGTAAAGCTGCTCTTTGACAATATCTCTTGTTAGAAGCACTATGCAAATAAAATTGAATTGAATTAAATTGAACTATCTGAAAAATGTTGAGAGGAAATAGAAATAGAAGTAATGCCTTACAGAAAGAAATCACTATTAGCTGTTTACCCGATGACAGAAAAAGAGACATATTAATCGCTCCAATAGCATCTTTTTCATTAAATACTTTATTTAGTTTAGTGCAGACATGGCACCTTGCAAGCGGATAAGAATGCATTTGTGTATTCATGTATTCATGAAAATCCAGTTAGTTCAGAAAAATGTTCATATTCTATGAAAACTCCAGAGTTTTAAATCTTTTTTTATTTCAATTGCACACATGAGCGTTTTGTGAAACTAGCTAATTTCATACATGACTTTTATATGAAATATATAAAAGGGAATAATCCAAAATAAATGTATAAATTAAGTCAAATAAGACTACATTTTCAATTAAGACACAAAAAAAAAAAACTCTGTGAAAGGAGTTGGAGAGTTAGGAGTTAGAAATAGTGTATGTGTGTGGTAGCTGACATGTTTCAATGGCTAACATGCATTACTGAAAGATTTAGTGAACACATGTAGGATGGGTTTTTGCAATTTATTCATCTTTTTTTTGTCATTTTAAGCAATGTGAACTTTGTATTTTATAGAGAATTGAGGGCATCACTGACTGTAAATCAGCTGTGCTGTGAATGTGTTTGGTAATTTATGGGTGAAAGGCATTTAGAAAAGCATTACCAAAAATGTTGCAAATCTGGTGGGAATAATTTTAGTATACTTTGGCCCACAAAAACATTTCCAAACAATGTTACTAACGATTTATGAAAGAGTCTTGTTAGACAGTGAAAATCAGAAAATATTCAAATCTAACTTTGAATACTCGCAGTGTACCCAACGTTCCTCCCGGTTGCCTCTCACTTGCAGTTTTCCTGCTTTGAAATGTTGCATGTGAGGAGATATTCTTATGAAACATGATAATGCTAAGAAAAATTTCCATACAATTTTTAATAGACATCCAACTAACAACTTAAGTGAATGATTTTTTTTATTTAAACAATCTGTGTTATTTCTTATCACTGTAAAATATTTCCAGTCATGAACACATTAAATCATTCTGAAATGTGTGCAAATGTTACAAATTACATGTGATATACCTTTACTTATCTGCTTTCTTGATGAATGAAGCATTAAAAACATCTCATTGAATGCTGAAAGCTTTTTTGAGACTGAGGTGCCATGAATTTAGTCATTCCAGACTTTTGTCTTAAGAATGACAATATGACATATCCTGGAGCAGTGTGAGTATTCTGTTAGTAAAAGCACTTGGGCTACAATGAAGGAAAACACATGCTAGTGTGACCACCTCAGAAGAAGAATTGAGTACAGTGTGTTATCTGTGGAGGCAGCCGCTTATTCAAATCTAACTGAAAGCAGATGATTACTGACACCAGAACCATGTTTAGGAGCATTCTGGTACTGAAAATTCTTGAAAGGCAAAAAAAAATTTCAAACACTAAAACAACGATCCTCCATTTATTGGAGGCTCTGCAGCTCCCTGATTGTTTTGGATCTGTTTTTGTGGAGTTATAGCCAGTGTTTGCAAATTTGAAAAAGTAAAAGATAGAAGAAGAGAAACAGGTAGATGCCTGGTAAAAGCAAATGCTACATTGTTGAATTTTTAGTTTATTTTTCTTACTTCCACATTAAAGCTTCTTGTAATTCAAATGAAATAATCAGTGGCTAACCAACTAGTTTATAGGATAAAAGGTGTTCATTTAACTCACATTACATTGCTAGCTAAATAGTTAGGGTTACAATAATATGATATATAAAAAAGGATATTTAACTATTTGGTGAACACTTTAAGACGTTTGCTACACCCCTTCCAAAAAAGGAAAACATACACAAAAAGCCCACTTATTTTCAGCCCTATTTGGCTTTTAAACTGCCAGATTAGGATTTATATAAGCAAACCCCTCTTTATTTCTTAGAAATGCTACCAACACAGTACCAAATTACCTTGCATGAAAGTAAGTATAAAACAATATAATATAAAACTCTAGCCTCCCCTCAAGCTTCTAACAGAGATCAACCATCCTGCCCACCATAACATGACCCACCATCCCTCAAGATAAAAGGAAGACTCACATCAAGACTCTTCTCTGTCTTGGTACCCAGGTAGTGGAATGAACTTCCCCTGGCTGTCTGAGCACCTGAGAGACCGGTTATCCTTAAACAAAGACTGAACACATACCTCTACCAAGCACTTAAATGAACACTAATTAAAAAGAAAAACAAAAACATGTCCTTTTCTTGTTGTACAGGATTCTTAGACCTTGGTCTATTTCATCTAGCCTGAGGATATGCTTTTGATAGATATTACAGCGCATTTCTGTTAGTCCCTCTGAATAAGGCTATCTACCAAATGCTTTGAAGGTAAAATGTAAATGGGAATATTTAGGACCCCAAGGTCAATACTAACATCTCTGCTTGCAGAAAACTCCTTTAGACATAAATGTTGTGATATAGCATAGAAAATATGAATCAGTATTCTGTCATACTATATAGTTTGTGTTCATGCCCTAACCATAAGCTGCTATGTTTGATTCAGCTTGTAAACAGTAATTCGCCAGTCAGGATGATTTCTTTTTTGACTTTGGCATGCTTGATAGATGAACTGGAATAAAAAACAAAAAAAACAAAAACAAAAACATAGATGCCTCCATGATTGTCTTTTGTTAGCATCAAACTAGCCAGCTAACTGTAATGAGTGCTGTATATTTTCCTACTCAGAACGATAAACTCTATAGTCAATTGTATAGATTTAACAAGTGAAGTCTGTTAGTGATTCATCTAGACACTTGTATATACAGTACAAATCATTTAAAGATAAGAAATGCTACTTTGTTTACTTCTGATGCTGATGCTTCTGACGCCATGTTGTTTTGACGTCACTCCATGAACTGGTATGGAACTCATAGTTGAAACGACTACCCTCAGATGAAGAGTAGGAATTTCAAGTTGAAGGGGTGTTTTCTCTGGCTTTTCCTGGTTGGAGGTTGGGAAATACAAATTGTGACCATGCGCCAAATGCAGCATTAGTCTTCTCTTAATCCTCTGTTAATCCTAATTAGAATTTAACATGGTGACCCCACTTTTGTTGCTGCTTTGGTTTATAATATTCACTCACTGAACCTTCAGCTTTATTCATACTACTTCATTTGGATGTATTATTTGTGCATGCAGGGAAGGAGACTGCAGTATTTGTTATAGGCTACAAATGCTTTGTAAATGTCACACTTGAGTATTAATATATTCCTATGCTCTGTAAAGGTTGCTGCTAATGCTTTCATCATTGCGTATATCACATTTAAACACCTTTAAAGCTACTGGCTAATTAAGGGCAGTATACTGTACATTTCTATTTCTAGTCTATTTTCAGTCACATATGAGTTCATATGTGTGCCTTCTGAAACGGACCTGTTGCTTTCAATGGAAGAGAAAATTCTCATCCTTTCTTTGTATGTTACAGGATAGCACTTTGGCTGTGAGGAGAAAAGAAGCCATAGAATATGAGTTTTAGATTACATATTTGGTGATAATGTCAGTAATGGCACCTGTCACTACTGAAATGGCAAACTTCTACGCCATGATCCTCAGCTAATTCACATGCCATGTTGATTGACACATATACCCATTCATAATTGTTGGACTTTTCATTAGCTAGACCTGTTCACTAGCACACAAGCTTTTAAATAACCATGGTTAGTCTCTGCAAGACTTTCAACAAATGAACAAATCTTTAATTATTTTGTTTGCTCTGTTATCTGATCTTTCTTAGTTCATATTAAATGTAAGATGCTGCTTTATTGTTGGAAAGAGTGCTACACCTCGTATTAATACTGGTGCAAGTACACACCAGTAGTAATATGTCCACTCTGTATTACCTGTGCAATTCATATTAAATTGGCCAGGACTGGTAGGAGCTCTGCAGTGGACTGGTGTACTATCCGGTGTGTATTCCCACCTCATGCCCAGTTTTCCCAGGACAGGCTCCAGAGCCACTGTAAATCTGACCAGGATATAAAGCGACAACGTGAATGTTTAGGGAGCAAGTGCGGTTTCTGTTTTGTTGGAGGGCTAACAAAATATTGTACCTATGGAAATATCGCATGTTTCATTCCATTACTTGGATCCAGGTGATTTGGGACCTTTAAGCGGTTCTGAGTTTGTCACAGAAGCAATCTCTGAACTATCTGAAAAGATCCCCCCACCCCCACTCCCCCAAATGTAACTAATTAACACCCCATATGTAATTGACAGCAATTCCCATGAGAACTAGGACTTACACCGCATATCGGAAGTACATCCAGACACTTGCAAATTTTTTTTTTTTTGCTTGAGTGCAACTGTGCAAATGATGATCTATAAAATGTTGTGGTGTAAAAACATTCAGAGCTCTAGACCCATCAGCCAAAGTCTGATGACACCCGTGGCCAAAAATAACTCCAGCTTTTCATTGGAGATAAATAACATGTGCAGTAACAAAGTCAGTAATTAATTTCAGCCTTGATGAACTGAAAGAGTGGCTCATTAAAATAATCTCTATCTAAGTATTATGCACTTTGTGAAGAAAGTCATGTAAATGCAAATGCAGAACCAAAACAGTAATGACTTCTCTCCTGAGTTACTTTTTGTGCCTGTTTAGTAAACTGAGTCAGTTTTAATGTCAAAAATATGGTCTGTAAAAGTGCAAAACTGTTGTCTTTAAAACCAAAATACATTTCAAACTAGATAAACATTTTAAAAACATGTTTCTCTTGACATTTCCATGGATATATCCTTGAATGACTTACTAGATATGGTTATTCATTTCTGTTGTTGTACCGAGGGCAATATAAGAGGTGTTGGAAACTGCTTGTGCTCTTGCCAGTGGAGATATTGACCATGGTTGCATTACTCACAATGTATTCTACATGTAAATGAAAGCATACAATCCAACAGCAACTGTTTATCCCCAAAGTCTTGGCCCCAGTGTTAATGCGTATTTATTCCTGCTATTGATTTATATGACTCATTTGTCCCTTTGGAGACATGATCATTTTCTTGCACCTTGACCTTCAGACACACTTCCCCTTTCAACCTTTCCTCTCCTCATTAAGAGGGCACAAACTATTGGAACAGACCACAACTACAAATGTCTATTGACTGTGCGGCTGCTTTTGTTAATAGCTGCTGTAAGACCTTGAGGTCAATTTTCTCAATAAAATCAGCTTGTTTCTTTCACTAGATAAGCCTTTGTCAGCACTTTAAAATTAAACATGTGATCAAACAGCTTTATGATGAGAAAAAAAGAAAAGAAAAGGAAAATGAAGTAGAAATGCTGATTTCTCTTGGCGCACATAAATCTTGCAAGGTTGTTTGTTGAAAGACAGTCTTGGTGGAGAGAGAAAAGCTTACGGAGGCATTGCTTAATTTGGAGAAAGTGGACAGAATATTGCCCATTAATTTCTTAAACCTGTCTGTTTTTTGCACTCTACTAAGCAGCTGTCATCCCCTTTCAGTGTAGCTGTGCCAGAAATGTGCCAGCTTTTCCCCAAGCTTTAGCACTTGTGGAACTGAGAAGAAAAATGTACAGGGCCATTTTATGAAAATAAGACTGTGTGGCAAAGTGCCTGTAAAGATGATTAAATGGGGCTTACAGGAATAAAAGTTGTGTTCAAGCACGAATACGGCAAACATGTGAGCAGCATTTTAACATGAAAAATATGCAGTTTGTGCATGAATGTGTGGTATTGTATAGATTTACAGCAACAGTAACAGGCAATTACTATTTTATAACTGGGGTAGGGGATGGGGAGAGGAGGGTAATGACACACAGTATTTAGGTACTCAGACAGTATTTAGGTAGAGGATTCTTCAGGTCAAATTGATAATTTGGCCATATACAAATCTATGGAATAATATACATATCCCGTGATGGCTGGTCATGATATTAGATGAGAGGGCTAAAATCTATCTAACAATAGCTCGACAGTGAGCAATGCAATGCATTATATCCTGAGGTTTCAGCAAGAAAAAAACCACACACACACACACACACACACACACACTTAAAGGCAGATAGGCAGCTCTATTCCTGATTTTTTATTTTTTTTTAACTAGTTTCAAGTCTCTAATGCTCTACTGGCTTTATGTCTTGTGTCCTCTGAATACCAAATATGGTAAAGAGAATACACCTGTGACTGTATTTCACGTGTGCTTTATCAGTCACTGCTGATGACGTGTTACTGATGTGTCAGTGTCATGTGCTGAAAAATGCCAGCCAAAATGAAGATCAAATCTATGGGCTGTCTGACTCGGTGTAATCACCTGACACAACTGTCACTGACAGGCTGCAGGAATCTGCACTATTGGCTAGAAAAAAAAATCAGCCTTAGCCTCACTTCTTCATACCATTCTGTACATTTTTCCCACAACCATTGGTGCTGTTGCACTTGGTTCCACAAAAGTCCAAAATAGTCTGCTTTAACACGTTTGTTAACAGCAAATCGTCTGGTTTAGATGTCAGAAATATACGCTGATGTCTTTTAATCTCTGATGGTAAAGGGGGGCTTAGCCCTGCTAGTCCATTNACACACACACACACACACACACACACACACACACACACACACACACACACACACACACACACACACACACATTACATATAGTCTTTGGGATCAATCCTTGTTAGACAGCCCCATTGACTTTTGCAAATGCTGCTATATGCTATAAGTGTGTAGACAGTGTGCAAATTTGCGCTATGTGCAAGAGGGATAGGTGAAGTGGAATTTAAATAGGAGACGGGTTGATTAATGAGGATCTACTTAGCTATAAAACAGCTACACTAAGCACAGTGGTGCCATATATTATTTTGCACAGCTGTGAAAAAGCTATGGAGCTGGCATATTAAGAGGCTTAGATGTCTCTCCTCTACTCCTTACATATATCAGAAGCCAGTTCTTCTTAATTACATTATTACATTACATTATATTGGTTGTTGAGCTCTATCATGAAAGAGGATTATAGAAGATTATAACGCTTAGAAATCATATCTCCATTAACTAAAATATTAAGTCAGAAAAAAACTTATTGTTCCCACTTTTATTCAGACCTTCTCTTGCTTGCTATATTATCTCTGTGAATTCATTATATTATTAAATTTTGTATTGTAATATATTAAATCTCTTCCTGTAAAGCATTATTTGAACACTGCTTTTATAAGTGTTCAGTAAGCTGCCACATACTATAGGTAGGTGTCAGTATAAACATTAATCATAAGGCAGAATCCAGACTTTCTAATGTTATACATGCAGGAGCTTGCAGTTAAATATAGGCCATATTCCTCAGTTTTCCCAGCAGGGATTTGGTCTCTGGGTTTAGTGTAATGAAACTACCTGCCCCAGTTTTCCCTGTAGTCAGTGCTCTTCTCTCTCATGGGAGGGGTGGTGGAGCCACAGCTGAAGGTAACCCATGAAGCATGACAAAATTCCATCTGTGCTGTGTAGACAGTTAAGTATGCCCTGTGTGTAACAAAAAAAGAGAAAAAGTATGATTGTAGGCTGGATTAGAAAAAGCATCTCCTCAAAAAAGGCCTGGGGAAGTGCAGAAAAGGATATGGCTAAATGCTTTTTATAAAAAACCTGTATAACATACTGCAAATAATCTCTAATAGCAATCTTTCACTTTTGCTGCAGGCTGAAGCACTTTGTCTAATAGCTGTCTATGCCATTGAACCTTTGTTCTGCAGCAGAAATTATGTTGAAGCTAAGATGGAAAATAATTGCTTGATGACCTTGCGATATCTGCAATAAGTATGCAACTAACAAATACTTTCCTACCCTTTCTATTAGCATATCTAAGTATTTTGTTCTAGTACGCTTTGCTCATTTTTGAGGATATTCTTTCGTTTATTTAGCATAAATCTATGAAATGTCAGTGTGAAAACAAAGAAACAAATTTATAAATAAAACCATTGGGTTGAACAAATTGAGTTTGCGGTTGCAAGACATTTGCTCAGTGGACTGGGACAAGTTAGAGAAAGGTTAGTGCGAAAGGTTAGTGTTTTATATTTTGAGAAAAGTTGATATTGCTTGAGTTAAACTTCTTGCGTAATTGCGGCATAGACATTGGACTAGGACATTGGCCATGACTTCAAATTCTAGCCCTGTCAGGCTGCCACTGCTGGGCCCTTGAGCAAGGCCCTTATCCCTCAACTGCTCAGTTGTATAAATGACATAAGTGTAAGTTGCTCTGGTTAAGGGTGTCTACCTAATGTGTATTATGTGGGAATGTTTCTCAGACCTAAACTTGAAATATTTTGTATTTTACCATATAAAATATGCTAAGCTATTTCTGATTGTGCAATTTTTCATTAATTTGTTCATTCACCTTCAGTAAACACTTTATTCCTATCAGGTTTGTGGTGGATCCTGAACCTATTCCAGTAACAGTGAGCATGAGGTCGGAGTACACCCTGGATGCACACACATATTCACATCCTTATTCATAACCAACTTAGTGTAGTCAGCATTCCAGCATTTTTTAGAAGGTCAGAGGAAACAGGAGAACCTGGACGAAACCCATGGGGAGAATATGTAGGACACCTGCACAGACAGTAAGGAGACCCTGGAGATGTGAGATGGGGCAGTCGTGGCCTAACGGTCTGAGAGTCGGACTGTAGGTCGTGGGTTCTAGTCTCGGGTCCGGCAGGGATTGTAGGTGGGGGAGTGAATGACCAGCGCTCTCTGCCACCTTCAATACCACGACTGANGGTTAAATGCAGAGCACAAATTCTGAGTATGGGTCACCACACTTGACCACAAAGTCACTTCACTTCACTTCACTTCAGTGATACCCACTGTGCCTCCATACCAGGCAGGTGTATTTGTTTACATTTCATATGGTGTCTGGGCAGGACATGTTTAAATTCTAGAGTTTCAGTAATCTTCCATATACAGTTTATAGTGTGTATTGATCTTACTTTGGCTCCCTGTGACAATTAAAATTTGTGGGCATTGTTCCCAGGAAAAAAATTCCCATGGAAGTTGTAGTAAATATTCTAATTGAGCTGTAAAGGTAGACACATTAAAATGTGTCAGGTGTTGTTAAAAAAATAAGAAAGACAGATTTTTTTCTCTCTGTCTTTCTCATAAAATTCTGTATATTAAAATATACCCGGCTGCTACTGTGACTATTTTAAAGCTGCTTTTCAGGGAACCTCAGTCTAAAGTTTGTTACAGAATAGACATTAGATAAATATTCCACTTGCTTATTTTGACCCACATTCCACCCACACATAGTTCAAAGCTGACTTGACATTGATGTTTCAGCATTTCAGGTCTTGTAGGGACTAACATTTGATGAACCTATGTACAAACATAGGCCTAAGTACTTTCTTGAAATGTGCAGAGAAGAGAAATTTTGATGACTAAAAATAGTAGGTTTATGAAATGCATTTTCATATAATAAAAACATTACCACACTAGCACAGCAGACATAAATATACTTCTCAGTTATGAAATTGTGGAGCTTTTTTCCCCATTTTTTTCATGATCTATCCAACTGCTGTAATTGGGCCACAGAAGAGAATTAAAAGCTTCCGGGACTTTCCAGGAAATCAGGGGAATCATTACTGGCCTGTTCTTGTTTTCAGATTATATGGAGTGGCTAGCTACTTGGTTCAATTAAACATATTTTGATCAAACCCTTTAACCATTCTCAATGGGTCATTTTCCTTGTATTGCATTACATAAGACTGCAGTGGAATATTTTAATGTAATATTGGTGATGTTTCAGAAATTGCAAGTAGCTCAAATGAATTAAATAATGTCCTTTAAATGATTCTTGTTTAGGGATCTCTAATTCCATCTGTGAGCAATCAGAACTCTTTGCATAACTGAATAATTAGGTTTCTGAAACTCTGCTTAGCTCACATCATATCCTACATGTCTCTTTTTCTAAGAGTCTAAATATAACCATCTCTCTTCTTTAACTTCTTTAACAAAATTACTACAAATTCAACTGGTTTGGAAGAAAAACATCCTAAAACATCTTATTATGAACATGCACTTGGCTGTAAATAAGAAACTATTTTCATGATGCATTGTGCAGGATCAGTTATGAGAGGTAATGATGTGTTTTCAGAGAACCACTACACTACATAAATAAATTAATGAATAGGAACATTATATGAATATTATAGATAAACTAAATAAGGCTCTAAATTTTTCAATATGTAACCTGTTACAGATGGATTGTAGTAGCACATAGTTGCACATCTTGTGCATGACAAGGCAGTATAAAGTGAGACATGTCCACATATTTTTGGCTATATAGTGTACCCGCTTCACACGTACCAGTGTAGTCTTGTCTAATTCATGCCTGCTTGTTTGCTCCATTGGTTTTAACCCTCTACTGCATGAATTATTATATTTACATAAAAATATTTTTATGGATTTTTATTACTTTAATTAGTTNAAAAGTCATTTTTTATTATTGTCTATACAAAAAAATGGAGATAAATTAATAGTTTCCATATGGCAACGCCATGCAGTCAAGGGTTAATGTAATAAGTAAACCGCCACTTGCATCTGTCCACTTCATGACAAATCTCTTTTGTAATATATTTTTGCTTTTCACGGACCAAGAAGACATTCCTTTTGAAGACATAAGCTGCAGATATTAAACAAATCTTATTTTCATTATGTTAGCCATCAGTCCTCATCTCGTATCTCATTCAGAGATCACTGATTGCGTCATTTTTTTTATTCTTGTAAATATAATATCATAGCTAATTACTTACCCTTCTCTTACAATATTGTTATTTAAAGGCCAAAAGTTGTCATAAAATGAATCAAGAACTTAAAGTAACTATTTAAAAAGAAACTGAGAGCTCCAGTACGGAAACTCACGGTTCCACGCTGTTTGACATCTGTCTGTGCCGTCAGCGACGCTTTTTGATGAAGTACAGCAGTAACTGAGCAATAAGCTCTAAACAGAGAATCTCACTGGTTGTTTTTTAATACTGAAACAATGTGTTCCTCATCCTCTGTTCAAAACATCCATGGCCTAGTTCAACAATTTCTAACTAAAGTTTAAATGATGTTTTTCTTTTAAAAAAAGAATCCCCCTATAACTACACACAGAACCACGGCAAGCTGCACAAGCACCATCCATTATTTCCAGATGAAGCTACCGGTTTTATTTCTACAGCATTTACGATCAACCCAAATCCAATACTCCGCACCTGTCTGTTTGAATTGCACAATCCAGCACTATAAATGTGAATGATTACTGGAGACTCTAGACTGACAATAAATTGCTTTTAAAACAATCGTTGCTAACTGTTCTGGGGCTGATTTGGCATGGTATTACTAAGCTCTGTCAGCTGTAGATTAATCTGTCCCAGTTGGACAACAGTTCTTTGTAAACATTTGATGTAACTGAGTACTATATTACAGTTTGGCTTCAGCTTCAGCAAGTCTGAAGTAGCAAGTGATGCAAATCTGATATTAAGGGCCTTTCAGAGTGAAATGGTAGATAATGGTAGATAAGGAACTCTATACTTGTCTTTTTCTGCTTACTGTCAGTACACTGGCTGTTACACAATGATGAATGAAATTTGACAGTATTAGTGTATGATATTTCTTTACAGTGGTCATTAGAGTCCCACCATACAAATACTGAACAGTTCAATCTCTTGTCTGTTTATTCTTTCCTTTTTTGACCTGTTATTCTATTTTAGTATGTTTGCGGATGACATTGTGATCTGTAGTGAGAGCAGGGAGCAGGTGGAGGAAAACCTGGAGAGGTGGAGGTTTG
>CM074947.1:15203180-15217225 GCA_037577455.1 Pangasius macronema
TTTATTTATTGAAATTCATGACTTACTATTATAACAAGCCCCCTTTTTCCAGTTACATAGAAAAAAAGTTGTTTTTTATTATTGTCTATTAAAAAATGGAGATAAATTAATAGTTTCCATATGGCAACACGATGCAGTAAGGGGTTATAGAACAGTGCTGGGTGTACAAAGATCTGAGGGACCCAGTTTTTCAGTTTTTTTTGCATACTACTACAAGGTTTCTTATATATATAACAGTGCAATAATATTTGCTTGCCTGATGCTTTTTCCATATGTGAAGGGTCTATATATGAACATCGGTATGCTCACCTGGTTGACAGCTGTATTTAAAAAGACTTGTTTGAAAAGTAATAAATGCAAACCCATTTTTCATTAAGCTAACAGAAACATCCATTTTAATAAACCTAGCTGTAGATCTTTCTCTTGCTTGGACTTACAGGCAATAATTTCTTTGTTTGTCTATTCTTTTTCATTTCTTCCCAGCTTTAAGGAAAAAGTGTCGCACAGAATGTTTCCTAGGCAGCAGGAAACATGGTGGTGTCTGCTGTTTTGGGAAATGCATAAATGTCACACAGTGTGTAATGATTTTTGCAGTGCAGGTTTCTTTCCAGCCATATGCCAGATTGTAATGTGTATCCTATACATTATGTCTCTTTGAGCGTATTTTAAGTTAATACAGTAGTAGGCAAAGGTTTGGGCACCCATAGCTAAATTACATATTTTATTGATTTCTGAAATGAAAAGAAGAAAAACATAACAGCAAATGTAGCAAACTATTTTAACAAATAACATTTTTATGCAAATGTTAATGCACAGTTACTTTATTTTTAATGAAATAAAAAAATAGGAGGAAGTAGTAATTGTGGCATGTGGAAAAGTTTGTCTCAGACCTTAATTAACTTGACTCTTTTGGACTCATTAGGCAGGTCAAAAATTGTCATTAGGAATAACAATTCCAGAGTGCAATAAATTCTCTGACTCTTCAAACCTGCTGCTAACATTCAACAACCATGAGCTCCTCTAAGCAGCCGACCGAGGATCTGAAAATGAAGCTAATTGATGCCTGCAAAGTAGAGAAAAGCTATAAAAAGATATTCTAGCTCACAATTTCCACTGTTCAAAATGTCATTATAAAATGGCACTTAAGGGGATGTCAAGGCGAGATCGACAAGACCTTCAGATAGAACTGCCTGTATGCTGGCCAGAAAGACAAAGCAAAATCCCCATGTGACACTAAGGATCTGTAGGAAAGTTTAGCTGGCACAGGAGTGGTGGTGCACCATTCTACTGTGCAGCATTGCACAAACATGGTCTGCATGGAAGAATCATCAGAAGTAATGTCATCACCAGAGTGAACATCTGATCTATGCAAAATAATATCTACATAAGCCAGAATCATTTTGGAAACAAAGTGGAACTCTCTGGCCACAATCACCAAAAGTATGTTCGAAAAAAAAAGCAGCATTTGATGAAAAGAACACCTTGACAACTATTAACGTGGGGGTGGCTCTATTATGCTTTGGGGTTGTGTGTCAGCAGTGGCACAGTAAGCATTGTATGGGTAGATGGAAGAAAAAGATTAGATATAGATTCCACTAAATATCAAAATGTGATAGGCAGTCAAGATACTGAAGCTGAAAACAGAATGGCTTCTGCAAAAGGACAAAGATCCAAAACATACCTCAAAATCTACCATGAACTACTTCAAGAAATGTAAGCTGAAGCTTTTAGAATGGCCCTCACAGTCCCTTTCAAAATATATAGGTAGATTTTAAGCATGCTGTACATGCAGGACAGCCCAAGAACATCTCAGAACTAGAAGCGTTCTGAGAAGAGTAGGTGAAAATGAATTAATAAAGGATAAAAAAGACCCCTAGCTAAAATATGTTGATTTTGACCAGGTCAAAATGATGTATATTTGACCAGGGGTGCCAAAATTTTTGCATACAGCTGAATGTTTTAAACTTCCCATGACTGCATTCGTATTAGACAGATGACTCCAAATTGTATATTGATAAAATAATGGTAGGTGACCTGATTATATCTGTAGCAGTAATATTACATGGAATGAGCCTTCTCACCAAGGGGAATCTGTATTGCATTTAAAAGCACTTGAAAAACATTTTATAATACCTGACATAAAAGGACATCTTTCACCCCAAGTTAAAAATGTTATTCAGTAGGTGAGCCCTGACACTGACATGTGTTTTTACCTGTTGGAGCTGTGACAACTCCTGGACAAATGTACTTTTCTGCTGGTCAGCCTTGTTACCAACCTGTGCTTATTTACGTATTGGATCTTGCTATTGACCATGCTGCTGTAACACAAGAATTTCCCTCATGGGATCAATAAAGTCTGTCTATATGTCTGTCTATATGTCTGTCTGTCTGTCTGTCTATATGTCTGTCTGTCTGTCTGTCTGTCTATATGTCTGTCTGTCTGTCTATATGTCTGTCTGTCTATATGTCTGTCTGTCTATATGTCTGTCTATCTATCTATCTATCTATCTATCTATCTATCTATCTATCTATCTATCTATCTATCTATCTATCTTATGTTACACAGCCTGTCTCACTTCAGTGGCTCCCTTAAGCTGCTGAAATCTGTTTGTCCTTGCTTGGCTGCTTTCAGAGTAGTTCACAGAATTTGGCTTACCTACAATGAGTTACTCATCAAGGCCTACATTTCTTCCAAATCTATACGGTATGCTATTAAAGTCGAAAACTTTAATCTTTTAACTTGTGTTTCTGCAAAGATGGAACGTGTTGTCCAGCACGTGATTCCCTTAGATACTGTAAACAAGCCGAAGGACTCAGATACTACGAGAGAAATTACAAACATTCTCCCTATATGTGTGTACATATACAGTCAGGTCCATACATATTTGGACAATAAACAAAGTTATTGGAGTCAAAATTAAATTATGAATATGATTTTTTTCAAATTATGTTGTATTGCTCTTGGCCATTTAGTGGAAGTTTAGTGGCAATACACGTATGTAAATCAGCTCTATAACAGGATTTTTGGAATGTTTTCTCCCTTACTTTAAGTTAGTTCAAATAAAGGATTACACAAAAAACAGTGCTGAAAATACAATTAAAAATACAAGTAATGTTTGCTCACAATGATCTATGTCAAACTGTTCATCAGTCTTCTACAATAAAACATTACACATGCAGTGCACTGCTGAGATTGTCTTTTGCCAGACTTTAGGCGATTATGAAAAAAAAAAGGGAGACAGAGATTAAAGGCCCATTGCTGAAGGACAGGGAAAGAAATCGTTTTTTACAGCCAGTGTCTTTATGCCCATTTTTCCACAAGGACCTAATCCTCAGTGACTGTCGGGCAAGCAGTTGTATCACCGCCAAAGCTCCATACATGAGCTGACACTCGCTCAGCCTGCTCACGGCTGTACACTGGGGGTAGAGTCTAGCTCAGTGGCCAGTAGACCCCAGGGAGACTGAAGGGTATTAGCTTTAAAGCTATGCCCTCACACTATGCCTGGCTGCACTTTAGCCAGATTATTCCTGAATTCTACATACAAGAAGACGAAAGTAAAACTCATTCATTTCTGACAGATAATTTGTATTAACAACCATAACATTTCATCCTGAAACTCATTCTGGACAATGTAAATGCATTCAAAAAAGTGGACAGGCATCCAAAGCCAATATTAAGATCTAACTACTATTTATGTATTTATGTATTGTATTATGTATCTGTCTTAACTTATTTACATTCACGATTCATGCTGCAGTGTACTGGCTACTCAATGGGCACTCCAATGTGGTAAAGTTTTTATCATCTGCTCATTTTACACATCATTTGTTATAAACTTGGTATATATAACTCTATGACACAATGGCACATCCTTAACTTCCATTCACTCAACATGTTAATGGAGAACACTGAAATAAGAGCCTGTACCCTCGGAAAAACAAAACAAGACTTTAGAAAGTATTTAGAAAGCAAACCATCATAGATACAAAGTTATTGAGTAAAGATATATTGTACCTAAGACAGAAATAGCAGCACATAATATGATACAGTCAGGGGTAGAATACTGGAGGTGAATAACCGGAGTTTAGTTTCATAACTGACTGATGAAGTTCTTTACATATGAAGTCATATTTGGCAGTAACGGCGCTTGTTGTTACTGAGGTCTAATGGACAACGTTCCTAGTGGTGGAAGCAAGAGAAAAGACAGGAACTCACAATGCAGCTAAAAATGCACAGCTGCACTGCAAGTGTTCCAGGGTTTAAGAGCCACTCTTTGTGATGAGTTGCTAAGTAAGGATAAAGATCGCATGTTACTGCAGTGCATAAATGAGGCTGTAACACAGAACCCCACTTGAGCTCTCAGAACTGCTGCTTTGTAGTTTATTTTTTAAAGACTGCACCAGTGAGAAAGACATTTAAGAAGTAGTAAAAAAATAAAACTGCATGCAACATATTTCTCCACATCGAGGAACATTTTCTACTCTGCAACCTATCACAACATTCTTGCTTTAACCCTCTAATGCATGAATTATTTATTTATTTTTTATGGATTTTTATTACTTGAATTAGTTCAAGAAAAAAATATATATTTCAAACTTAAAAAAAAAAATTAGGGGGGTAGTTTGTAAATTGTTGCCATATGGCAACAATGTGCAGTAAAGGGTTAAAAGCAAATGTTTCAAACTGATGCTAAAATGGAAGCTAAAGATGAAATGGGCCACTGACACAGTAGAAGAAAAATAAACAATGGCAGATTTAAGCAGGATAATTTTATGTTTAGTCAGCATTTAGTTGAATATTGGACATTTTGCTTAACCAAAAAAAAAAACAACAAAAAAAGAAAATCTTTAGCTGGGAACATTTTAGTAAACAATTTACATTTTCTTTTGCCTTAAAAATGTTAGTAGCTTGCTTGTGTCTCCATCTCTGTGCATCTTAGCTCTGTCCTCACTGCACAAGCTGGGTTGCTGTGCCTTCTTTTCGCTTTGATGAAAACAGAACAGGTCTTTATTTGGCAGCAGGAACACCATCTTTCTGCCTCCACTCCCAGGGGCTTCCTCAGTGTAGTGGGAGTATGCATCCCAGACAGAGTGATTACACAGGTAGAGAGAGGCCACTGAGCTGGAACCCCATATCTTTTTTTCCAGACATCCCAGGAGATGAATGGGTGAAGCTGGGGCTTTAAACACTGGTACTGAACAATCAGATCACACTGTTCTCATTTAATCAATCAGCATGGCTCTATAAACAGCCCAGTACACTCTCTGTATAAGTTACTTCCTCATTTCTCAGTATTGCCGAACCCATTTCTCTCTCTCTTGTCCAAGATGACATGTTCTCTGAAGCTGCTCTTCATCCATATAGCTCTAAGCAGTCTGAATCTGCTCTAAGCACAATCTGTGACACACTACATCTTCCCCATCCTGCCCTTGACAGCCTGTCTTCCTTCTTCCTGACCATTTGCAGTAAAATGCTTTATTGTCAGTATTTCTGCTCTTGGCCACTATGTGCTTTCCAGTAAATAACAACATTATCTACATCTCAGGCTCTGGGATGGCAGTAAAATCCTCTGAAAGTGCTGAACTGTGAACAGAAGCACACTTTCCCAGCCACAACGTTACGTAGCAGGTGGTGAGCTGGCCGCCTTTAAGATAACAGGCGTGTAATCACAGTAGACCAGACCTGTACTCCTCGGCTGCAAAGGAGATAAGCCAAGCTTAGAAAGAAAAGTGTGTGTCTGTTGGTGTGTTTGGTGTGGGCAGAGGTATATATCATTGAAGGGCAAGTGCTTTCAGCACCCACATGCGTAGCTTTAATTCTTCTTTGCTTTCACCTGCAATACAAGAAATGTGCCTACTAGTAGTGCAGCAGCAAATGGTTGTAAATACAGGAGGGAACTGAGCCACTGTTCGGATGTCAATACTGCTGTGTATTCTGTAGTGATAAATGTGTTGGATGGAAATTTTCCAAGCTAAATATGCCTCTTCTGTAAGGAGAGACATGAGCTTAACTGGCTTTTTAAAATGCTTTTTTTCCCTGGCTCTTTTATCTAACACCAGACCACTTTACAGTTGACAGTAGGTATGCTACGATGTCATGGTTTCACAGTGTATGATCAGAGAGTTGCCTCACTGGTGACCTTTTCAAAACACTGATTAAAATGCATTTCCATCTATTAACACCTACACTTTCATTTTATACCCAGTCAAGCTCCTTACTCCAGTGGTTCTCAACCCTTATGTTGACTGTAGACTGCGACTACCCAAAAATTTCACAACACCCTCCCATTGGTCTCTCCACCACAGTCAAGTCAGCAGTGGTAAAAACTGGAATGTGTGTATATCTGGGGTTTTATGGTAACTACTAGGTGCTTGGGGGAAAAAAAACCCGACTACACTGACTGCTGACTGCTAGCATGTTCCTGACTTTATCGTACACGATTAACGGCTATCAAATGCATAGAAGAAAATGGCACTGCACACCATAACCAAACAAACCATCTATTTTTGGCTAAGCAGCATCGCATACTACCAGACTAGTTACACCTTTTTTTTACTCAGTGCACAGCTTTCCTTGCAGCTATTTGTTCTGTATGTGTATATATATCAACAAGCACATATGGGTGTGATGATGAGGTGTCCACATACCTTTGGTCATATAGTGAACAAAGATTTTATAATAAATTTTACTTTAGATTTAACCAGTGGCTTGTTTGGCTTTAAATTCTAAATTAATATCACGATACCATGAATAGGTTATCGTAACATGAAAATGTCAAACCACAAACCAAAACCACATGGAATCATAGAGGACAATGGGGTGTGTTTGGCTGAGCTGTTCCAGCATTAGCAGGGTGGCTGAGCATGCACACTCAGGCTGTGGTGCTATACGAACTGTCACTTATGCAAATGATGGCCATGTCCTGGTGGTATTGGCTTGAGGGTCACAGTGAGGTTTAACAGAAGCGGATTCAGGCAAAGTGCCATACTTTCCTGCAGTGGCACCCTGTGAGCATCCCGGTGGAGGACAGTACTAGCCACTGGCGTATAAGCGCAACTAAGTTAATCTGGCAGCGCAGCCGGGCCTGACCCCGTTAGCCTGGCTCCTTTATTCCAGATCAACGGAGCTGAGCCCAGCATGGCTGTACTAAGGTCAGTAAGCATGATTAGCTGAGAGGCAGCATGGAGAGGAGCTTGGTGATCATAAGTAAAATTGCTCTTTTCTCTTCAGGTTGCCTGATGTTCATGACTGCAGATAACAATCTGGCCCCCTGACTGCAGGGCACAGGGGGTAACAACACGGGGGGGACCGGAGTGACGCACCTTTCTGCCAGATCACCAACAGACTGGACCAGGTGGAGCTAATTAGTGCTTATTAACTCTGCCTGGCCATTACACTGTCCCTGTGGCCTAATCTACATATTCAATTTGTGTGTATGTCACTTTTTGTTAGACATGGAACTGATGTGTTAAATTCACATCAGCCCTGACTGATCTTGATTTAACTGATTGTGTTTCTTCAAAAGTAGTCCTATTCTGAATATTTTCCTTTGTCTCTGCTAACTAATAATATCAGCCGAGACCATTTTTTATGGTCAAAAAAAAATTAGACATCAGTAGTTTTAAATGAACTGTGATTTACCAATCAGCCAATTTTTCAAATACAAATAAACAGCAGATGCTCACAAGGTTCACAATATAAAACAAGTAGTTGAAAGATTTCCTGTAATAATGGAAAATTTGCCTTCTGTGCAATTTCAGGATTATACTCAACATAATTTTAAAACTGAAATATTTGCTGACACTTTATTCCACAAAGAAAATCCGAAGCTTAAGTTCTGACAATGCGTTTCATGTAAAGAATAGAACACATCACATATAGGGACATGATCAGGCGTCCACTTACTTTTGGCTATATAGTTCTCTGTGTAGGATTTTACTACAGACATGATACCTTATTACAGCTGCTGTCGGATGCTGCTATTGCAAAATTAGTCATCATCTTCTGACCAGATCAGATTTGAGTGCTGTGGAACAAATTGAAATAATGTGAAACGGAAAATTATGAAACTGAGAATAGTTGCTAAAATGCCCCAAAGCTATATTTTTTGGGTTTGACAAATTTGAGACTACTAACACAAACTACTAACAAATTTAACGTTAGATACTGAGGAGGTTTGATTCACTTCGTAACAGTACAGTATGTGGACTAGCACTACAGATCTGACTAATGGCAATACGTGAATGTTAAAGTTAGCAACTAGTGGTATACGACTCATTCATAAGCACACACATCTTGACAGACGTTGACAGGAAACTAACAAGGAGCATAGTGTCAAATACAGTGCTCTTTCAGTCCATTCATAGTGTGCTACGCTAGATTACTCTCACATCAGCTGGCTGAACATGTCATGAACTTGTGGTTTTTATTTATACTGTATACATGATGGTCATTCAAAGACCCATATACACAAAACTAGCTTTTAGGTCTTCTGAGGCATCACACAGTTTGGTCTTTATTCAAAATAGCATGATAATCATGAATATGCTTTTGCTACAATACATTCAGAGAGACACTGTCTGTGCTTCATTAACATATTTTCCACTAATGCAATCAAGTCCACAAAAGTGTATCACCAAGGGCACCCATGGACATTGTATTAGAATGGTGTGTGTGTCTTTATGTGTATCTGCTTATATTCTGCATAAGAGTATTGCACCTCAAACAGATCGATTTCCAGAGCTGAGAGAGATAACAGTGCTGCTAAAAAGAATTGCACTGGATTTGCTGAACCTGAAACACACTCCTTGCCCAGACATGATGCCATAGACATGCATTTACTGTATCTGAATACATCAACCCCTTCAACATACACTCCATTTTCCCCTTTTAATTTGACAACAGCAACAAAGCACCTCAGGTTTTGTGTTATTGATGGGTAGTAATTTAGCACAGATGTGACACAGCAGGGAAGCTATATGTGACAGCTTTCTGTCAACTCACAGGAAATATTTACTGCATTTTTTTTACCCCATTTGCAGCGGGATAATTATAGCTGATGCTGAACTGTCATTGTTGCTCCTCATGGAATAGTTGATCAGGCAAGATGAGATTGGATAAAAGCAAAAAAAAAAAGATGTGCTAGGGGAAATCGAAAAGCCACAACACCAGACAGTTCATTACATCCATCAACAAAATGCTGCATCTGCAAAATAGGGACATACTGTATTTTCTGGCTGTTTAAAATGCTAAATAGAGTCCAACTCTGTACTTTAGATCATAAAGCTGGTTAGGCTTTCCTCAATTCAAGATGTCATTTCGAGTTTATGGTACAAATGTATGTCAAATGTATTGATTTTTTTTTCTGTACAGTAAAAAGTAAAAACAAAAACTGTTCAAAAACCAACTGGAAGTCGTAATTTACGACTTATTTTAGACTGCTACCATTCCTGGTCTTCAAAAATCGAGTTCCTTTAGGCTGAATATGCCCTATTTTATTTCATGATATGAAACACACACACACACACACACACACACACACACACACACACACACACACACACACACACGCACACAAAACTTTTACAACTCTCAATATATTAAGGACTAATGTACTGTGATGATCTTTTGCAGCATGAACAGCATAAAGACACTGTGTGGTAATTTACTTCTTCATAACTGAAGCTTATCTTCAACATACAGTATAAAACTCTATATCTTTGTACTGAATCTACTGCAGCGTGANTATATAACATATTGATGTCAGGGGCCTTGATTAGGTAAGTTTCTTTTGAATGGATTTTAGAAAATCAAAAAAAAAAAAAAACAGATGGTAGGTGAAATGGATTAATATAAACATTATTTTACAACCCAACTGGTACGACTGCACTTCAGAACAATGACTGAAGGGAATGCTGGCAACAGTCATAAAGCATAAATTGTAGAGTACACATATGGTGTTATTTTACTGCCAATAGTCAAGTCACAGTCTTTTAACGTGAGAGCTTAATTCCTTTACATTCACTCAAATATGAGTGGCTTTAAATTTACACTGATTGTCCCACTCTTGTTTAGAGAATGTTCACATCCTTTCAAATTTGTCTTGCATACAGCAAACATTTTCTGTGTTGATTTTTTTTTATTTATTTCCAAACTAATCAGTGATGATCTACCATCTGTTTACCTCTGCCATTAGAGCACGCGATGGGTGATCAATGCTTTATAAGGTGCACCTAGGCAAAATGTAATGTATAACCAGGGATCTCATTTATCAAAGTGTGCACAGAACAGTTTCTAAATTTGTGTGTAAGAATGTCAACACATAAAGTAATTGGCATTTATCACATGTGCGCATACGCAGCTGTATGCAGTGGACACCGATAAATCCTACACAGATTCTAAATTGCTCTGCTCATGCATAACCACACTCATTTGCATAATGAAACACCCTGAAATCACCATATACACAAACAACTTCCCTTTAAAATACATATTAGAACGTCTAAGATGAACTTAATCAACAAATGAAGTAGAGAAAACTATTGTTTTGAGGTAGAATAAAACAGACATGGTTTATTAGGCCCATTATGCATGCTTTGTCTAAGGAATAAATTAAATTTTGACATTTTCTTTCTTAAATTTGGGCTACATAATGTATTTAGAAAAACTGCAATGGTGTGAAAATCCCGAAATGAAATGTATTGCAACGTGAGGCATATGAAGCATATAATATCGTTATGTGACTCTTAGTTGGTTAGGAAATGCCAGAACTGGCTGCATTTTTTTTCTGTGCAATGCCTCTGGCTAAAATTTTTTCGTATCTTATCTTCTTTCTACTTGATTTAGGCGTGACCCGTTTACTTTAACTGACTACTCGGTGAGTAGTGTCTCAGCACTTCTCTGTGAAAAGTTGTGTGTGCCAAATCTTCAAGCAATCATCCCAATCAATCTTTAGATGTGCCTTTTATAAGATTTTACTTTACATTTCGTCTGTGATGCCAGTCTGCACCTTGTGAGCACCGAAATCAGTAATTACTCTGTCAATTATGCTGACATGATTGACAACAAGTGGGACGAGAGCTCCTCGAAATCAGTTTACTCGTGATTACACTTTTCTCCCACTAGGGGTTCCTGCATTTGCATGGTCAGGAGTGTGTGTAAATCTACACGTATCCTTATGCATCAGTCGATCCTGTAATAAATAACATTCTGTGTACAGAAATGTGTGTATGCATGGTTTATGCACAAAACTATGGGTATGCATGGTTGATAAATCAGACCCTGGGAATTTGTTTTGAACATGTTCAGCTGCTTAAAAGTAAATTTGATAGCACATTAAGACCGAGCATTTGGGTTCAGTATTATGTCAACTGCTGTTAAAATGCCTAGGAAATTCAATATCCTTGTGTTTGATATTTCAAGATGTTCAACACAATAATCAGCCAATCTTCACTCAACTCCTGTGGTTTTAAATGAGGAGTAAAAAAAATCAAACAATTTATGGCATGTAACTGAGATCATAGCTTTACCTGATTCTAGCCAGTAACAATTTTATCCTGCAAAGCTTCAGTGAAATAGTGACAAATTATCTTAATTAGATAGACTCCATGTGATAAATATGGGCAAAGATCTGAGGTCTGTTTATTCTACTCAGCACCATCATGCTTCACTGACTCACTGAGGAGGTGTTCAAGAAAAAAAAGAAAGCTTCTGTGGATAAACAAGTCTCGTTCGTATACTGATGCAAAATAGACCTACATGGTCTTTAGCTGACTGGAATGCACTTAGACCTGTTAGAATGACTTTCTCTACCTTTTCACAGATATACTTCTGTCTTTAATGATTTCTCATTAGTGAGGATGTAGCTGCAATTACCATGAATGAGTGGAAGGTGAAGAGTCGGCTAAAGAAGGCAGTGGTGATTTGGCTTTCAGCTTGTGTCCTCCTCTGCCTCTATTGCACTGATGCCATGTTAAGTTGGTGGCATGTTAACTGTCGGGGGTGTGGTGTGGCGCAGTTACACACACACACACACATTAATAGTGTGTGTTGTGTATGTGGGCATGTTTTATATCTTGGTCAGCACCAACTGTCCCCTCAAAGATAGGAATATTTGACAGTTCTGACCTTTGTTGGAGCCCAACAATTAAAAAACAAACAAACAAACAAACAAACAAACAAAAAATAAGAGAAATGATAAATTGTGGCTGGCATTAAGTGTTTGCATGACCTGTTAAAGACAGTCTGTCAAGCATCTACACAGCAGGATTTCTCCTCCTCTCTTTCTCTCTCTCTTTCTATTACTCACATATTTACACTCAATCTCATGCCTCCTTTCAGTCCCTAGATGGCTTTATGTTTCCATTTTGAACGACAGTGGCAAACTCACAAGTCGATACAACACATGATAAAAAATAAAATGGCACGCTTATCTGCTCGTAATTAAGAGGAAGCCAATAAATGGCAGTTTTTTGATCGATGGCATTTCTCCAATTTGTACTGACTGGAATGAGTTGTTTACTCTAGTCTTATTTGCCATAGTAAAGAAAACATGTTTGATCTGGCTTTCATTTAACACTGTGGAGGTGTAAAGCTGGAAGGCCATCATCACCCACTCAGCTTCATCTAGTGGACCGAGGAGCCAATATTACGCTGGTCAGTTTTAAAGGGAAGGATAATCCAAGTTCACTGCAATTTTAAAGAAAGAAACTTTAAAAAGGATGAATACATAAGGGATGTTGTGGAGGCTGAGGAGTTCACTAGTACTGAAAAGAAGTAATAAACTGTTCAGTCACAACTGTTCAGAAAGATATGTGAATTTCACTTACTTGTTTTGGTGTTTTGAGCCCTGGAGGTGTGCATAGTACTGCTCAATGGAGTTTAGAACCACATTACATATGCTGCACGAGTAACTGCTGCGCAGGCCTACAATACACACACACACACACACAAAAAATTGCTTTTATTGTTAAAGGCCCGGTGGCGATGATGGCTTGTCAATTCTTTTGCATCAACATAAATCTCAGTTTGTTTTTGGACTAGTTTGGATGATTGCTGCAATTTTTTGATGAAATATCTGTATTATTTGTAGCACGTCATGTAATAATTGTTTGCACAGTATAGTGTATCAATTGACCATATCAGTGTCATGTGGGATACAGTAATTATCGCACCAGATCTCTACCTAATCAATTCCTATTAAATTATTTCTTTTCAAAACCCTTTTTGAGTGTGCATTAGCATTTGAAAATTTCTTTTGTTCCATTGAACTTTTGATTCAAGGGGAAAATTGATTGGCTGGTTTAGCAGAATGGAGAGAAGCCATGTGTGCAGCCATGCAATGGAGGCAAAACAGATGCGTGGTAATTAAGGGGTTTGCAGGTGGTAAAGAACAGCAGTGGCCTAAAAAAAATAGATGGATGGATGAGATGAAGCACATTAGATGGAGACAGCGAGAGCTGAGAAAGCTGAGGAGGATGAGTGAAGCAACACTCATTCGTCACACATGGACAAACCACGTGGCTACATGTAGTGGCTTCATTTCTGTAAGACATCTGCTGAGTTATTTCGGATAACTATGACATTTATTGCTATTGAACATTCTTCAGCACCCTTATCCCACAAGAGCTGCAGATATATTCTCCTAAATTACTTGGTGATTACATTGCTGTAAGTACTTCGGATCACTAATGGCTTTTGAAGCAAATGTTTTTGTATGTGGAATGTTTTACTTACTGTGAGATTTATAGTGACGAATATAGTTCCATGACAAATATAAATTACATTATTACATTTTTTGTGATTTAAATTAAATTTTATTAATTAAATAAAATAATTAAATAATTTGCTTAAAAGTGATTACATAAAAAATATATTATGTGTGTATGTATGTACATATGTATAATCAATGACAGAGTTTTTGTGATTTTGCCTTTATACACCACCACAATGAATTTGAAATAAAACAGTCAATATGTGATCGAAGTGTAGACTTTCAGCTTTATTTTAAGAGGTTCCACAAAAATATGGCATTTACCATTTAGGA
>CM074947.1:15217649-15233205 GCA_037577455.1 Pangasius macronema
GGGTTTAACACTCAGCCCAAAGAGTACCCGAATTAGCCTCTCTACCTTATGGGATTGAAGCAACATCATTCCATTAATAGTAGAACTATTTATCTAGTTCTGTTAATAAGCTCTCTTTAATGAATGTTTCCTGCATGGTGGGCAGCTAATGACCTCACAGTATGATGCTAATAAACCAGTCTAGCAAGACACATCAGCAGTTTATAACTGTTGGTAGTTAAACTGCCCCACATGCCAGAAAGAACCACGCTGAGAGTAAGAAGGAGGGAGAAAACTCAGGCTGATGAATGTTCACAGGAAGTAGATGAAGGTTTGTTGATGAGTGTTGGCTGTTGAAAAAAAAATGTTATTTCCAGACAAGGGGGTCATCAATCTAAAACCTTTCCTTTGCTAATTGCTGCAAAGCTGGAAAAAAACATTTGAAGAATTCCACTGCATTTTTGATCTGTCTTCAATTTCTTTGAATTGACAAAGAAAGATAGGTGATAGCTCCGTCTTGGCACTTCATCTGTTTTGAATGAATTTATTTATGATTAAATTGCTCCCGAGCTGCTTGACGTATAAGACATTTAAGATGCTAAGTCACTGTCATAGGTATAAAGCATCACCATACTTGATGTGAATATAGCATATTCATATTCAATTCTCCTTCCTTATAGCTTGTACATTTAAGACACACACAGCTGAATTTTTCATGAGGGGCACAGTGATAAAAAGCCAAGTGTAATTAGTCACATTACTGAACAGTATCTATACCTAGATTAAAGGTGTAACACATTGCCACTGTCTGAATCTGTATCTGTTTATTGTTCCAAATATTTGTATATCTATTTATATTCAGATTTGAACGCAAAGTGGGTGTGGGTGTGAGAAATTTTTTTCTTTTTCCTCTGCTCTTGCAGGTATTTTTTTCTGTACCAGCCTGCAGAATATTCTATTGAACTTAGTTGGATCTATTTCCCAAAATGTAAACTGGCTATAATCTAATTTAAACCACCGTGACCCTGACCAGGCAGTTTATACGGATGAATAAACAAGCGCTGTAAATGCATTGGTCACGTTTATGTTAATGAATGTATTTTTTTCTTTGTCCCACGTGCTTGATATCAGACCACCCACACGAAAGGAAAAACCTCCTGCCTTCTGGCTTTTTTTGTTGCATCCCAGTCCCAATGCACACCTCCAGTCTTAACCCAGATGCCACGTGAACCTTTCTGGCCAGCTTTAATTAATAAGTAAATCTTATTCTTATTAAAACCTTATTCATATCTGCATTTGTAACACATTATCTGTTCATTTCAAATAATCAATTCATATTCGTAGTTTACATCCCTAACCTGCATAAATGGTCATATGTACATAAATGTGTGGGCTGACTTTTGACATGCACTCTTGCTCATAGATCCAAGATGACTCTCATTTGTAATGCAGCACATTAATGTGGTGATGCACCACACAGAGAGGAGAGACTCACTCATTCTGCTTCCTCTCCATTGCAGTAATAAGCCATCCAGGCCTTTTGAGAGGCAGGTGAGAAGATCATTTCATCAGTGAATGGGGAACAAAGCGAGCCAGCTTCCATAGGCAGATGGGTCAGTTCAATACAAAGACCCTGTTTAATTTGTAAATTAGTAGTAAATTACCTTAAGCACAGGTCTGGCGTGTTGCAGTATAGCCACACCAAATTTCAAGGAGATTATATAAATAGCAATGTCAAACATGATGTCTGATGATCAGGCAGGTTGCAGTGAAAACTGCATATGCATAGATTTTATAAGCAAAACATATGTTAAATGGGTTACTAATTGGTATTCATTTGCTTGTACTTGTTCAATTTTAACCATAACTACAGCCATTTGGGCTGTTCATACTGTAATCTGAGTGCACAGTGAACCACATAAGCACTCAAATTACAGTCTGAACTGTCTAGGGATGAACAGAGATAACAAGAGCAGTCCTCAATTCTCTGTCAACCAAGGAACACTTCTTTTGCAATTTTACATTTGGCAATCTTCTGTAAGTTCAAATCATCTGTATGGTGTTTCCCCATAAGGATCTCTAGTTCTCCTTTACATTTAGGGGAAATTAATACCTGCTTCACACCAGCAAGGGCCATCCAGTGTTCCAGTGATCTCAACGTCAAAATAAAGCCTCAGTGAGAAGGCCATTACACTGAAGTCGCTTCCACATAAACAGGCCAGGCTGTAATCTCCTAGCAGTCACTTGACTCATTGCTTGAACAAGTGGGAGGTCTTCTATGAGCCACTGGCTCTCAAACAAACTACACACACGGAATGATAAAAGCAACGCAGTACTTCGTATCTGTGTCTGTGTGTTTTACATGTATTCAGCTCACACACACGCTGCACCTTCATGTTGTAGGCTTCTAATGAGGATGATGAATGAGATGTGGCATGCTTGCTGTGCCCTGACAGTCCCCTCTGGAGAACAGCCAAACTCAAGGTGACAAGGTTTTGGGATAGCCATGCTCAGGAGCAATAAAAAGAGAGGGGGAATCTCAGCAGATCTCTCTCTGATTCAATGAAGAGGATGAGCTGTGGTGTTTCTCAGGCTAAATTTAGCTGTTCTGTTTAGAAGCGGTAGACCTGTGCGTCTCCGTTGCAGGGTGTTGTAATCAACAGCAAATATTTCTGGTGAGATTTAAATAGAAGGTGACATTCACAGTGGAATGCTATAAACAAGGACATCAGTTCACTTGGTTGCTGCCTACGGCATGATTATAGAGTTCCAGCATGTAAGAAGAATTTTTATCACTGCTGTGTTGGTGAACTATTTCATAAGCATCTCTGATGACCAGAATACACACAGCTGTTGCTGTATGTTCTCATAGAGTAAAAAAATTGCTGTTGGTGCAAATACAATAAATTTATTCCCTGACAACATTTAAATCCCTTCAAATCTCCATGTCAGGCTTGATTACAGAACAGCTGTGAAAATGAACTATGACTTCTTAGCTCACACCTTTTATGTTGCAGCTTGTGGTGTTTCTGACTTTAGAAACTATCACCATACACCTGCTGTTCCTCTGTTAGCTGTCTCCAGATAGCGACTTAGTGGCTCTGTGAAAGGCAGTCCAGCATACTGATGCTGGATGAAGCATGAGCTCTGAATACAGTGGTGTATTAAAAAAATTTGGTTGGTCACAGTGCTTTAATATTGCCAATGTGTTTTAGCTGAGCTTGATGCCAGCTGTTACCCCAGTCAGGAAGAGTGGACACTGATCCCCTTTAACATTTTCCCAGTCTATTACTTGGTGACCCCCAGATGGTTATCTAGCCCAGAAAAACAGTGACAATTTAATTAAGACTAATGAGTACAGTGTGGTCTGTCTGGGCTTCCTAAAGGCTAGAATATAGGAAAACTGGGGAAACATCTGTTAAAACAGAGCTAGTCTAAGTTGGTCTGTCCCGTTCAAAAAAGAAGATTTTGCCTTTATTTTGGTTTTATATACATTACAGTAGAATACAATTCTTTCTTCCCATATCCTAGCTTGTTATGGAGCTGGGGTCAGAGCGCAGGGTCAGCCATGATACAGCACCCCTGGAGCAGCTCAAAGACCAAACAGTGGCAGCTTGAACTCCTGAACTTCTGATCAGTAACCCAGAGCCACTTAACCCTTAACCACTGAGCCACCACTAGCAGAGCTTATATCACAACAAACCAAGATCACAAACACTTTCTTACTGAACTGTTGGACTTGAACTTGGAATTGGGTTTAGCTCGTCTAAACATAAAATTTTTTTTTTTACTTTTCATTCTCCACCTGCTCTCCATTCCCCACTGTTCCCTTTCACCCTTTTTCCTCCTGCCATGGCAGGCTGCCTCAGCCCTCAAACAGCCAACTCACCTGTGCTCTCGGTGGCATCCAGACTGCCTGCCAGCTGCTCCAGGAGCCGTGCCCTTGCTGCATTTCTTTTGTGCTTCTTGCCTTCATAATGTTGCTGTGCCATCAATGGATTGTTGAACCAGGCACCACACAGGCAGCAGTACTTGCCTGCTTCTCCATTGTTGCCCATGGAGGGCCATGAAGGTGAAGGTGGTGGTGGGTCTGTGGCCTGAGGGGTGCTTGCAGTTGAATCTGTAGAGGGAAGGTTACGACACCTCAGAATCTCAATCTTTATGCTTGTGATGGATTGCTTATAAAGACAAATACACATATACATTGGAGCATTGCTATAGTAGTAACTGCCCAAGGTGTAAAATACTGAATTGAGATGTAGGTTAGCAAAACACCTGCACCTCTCCAGAGACATATTTCTTTGCATGTTTGGGAAATTTTCATCCTTTTTTTTGAAGGGAGGAGAACAAAGACTGTAGTCTTGCAGGTGACCCACTCTCCATGTCACTACAAACCTGTTACCACGGTTACCAGTCCCAAAAGAGCCTACAGGCCTTGACACCATTTCAGGTTCATCTGTCTTTCAAGGCAGGACAGAACCTGCATCAACTGGAGCATAAAATTAAAGCCTAATTTCTAGTTTACACAAAGCACACAAAAAAGTGTAAAAAAAAAAAAAAAACAGAACCGAGAAGGCAATGGAAGTGCAGCCTAGTGTAGGTTGCCAGGCACGCATCAGTGGTTGCTAGGATATCAATGTGGACAGAAAGAAAGCTCCAGCATTTCTAACATATCAAATATAGCACTCTTTGTGCACTCCAGTTAAAGTGCATCAGTGGCACCTCAACTGGGCCATTACACCTATGCTACAAGATTCAAGTCTAAAAAAGACATTTCCTCAGATCAAATGTAACTTGTGAGAAAACCTTAGATTAGTTTAAATACACTGGCACACTGCATGTNTGTGTGTGTGTGTGTGTGTGTGTGTGTGTGTGTGTGTGTGTGTGTGTGTGTGTTCATGTCTTCATAATGGAAAAGACTGCCCAAAATGAAACTAAACACATTCTTTAAATAATCCTTGAACCTATGATAATGGAGCATGGCATTAAATGTATGCCTCATAATTAGGGATCCATTGCTTAATGTTTGAGACTGAATGTCAAATGTTTTGGTTGTCAAGGTTGTGCTTAGTGCATTTACTTCATTAGTTAGTCATACTGAACCAACACAAAGCCAAGAACACATAGTTACAGCTAGTATGCTTCTCTCTCCTCCTCTCACCACCCACAATGCTGTTATAAGTGAGATGATTCAAACCAATGTGAATAGATCAAATGGAGTTTTCAGCAAGCTTTCTTTTACAATAAGAGATTTCATTATGCGTGCATGCTGTTAGGAAGATGTCTTCTGTTATTAAAAATGAACAGAGATTGAAATTTGAATTTTATCCAATTGTTGGAAGGATAAAAGAGAAATGGGAGAGGAAGATTTACTCCTTCACGCTGACCTTTCTGTTCAGCCTGAAAAAGAAGAAAGAGGAAAATTGCACTCAATATAGCTCTCTCTTTTTGCCATCTCTACCTCTTCTGCTGCATGTACAATGCATGAGTAAGAGCTTTTTACTGAGAAAGCCTGGCAGTGCATGGTGGTATATCGCAGGACATGAGTTTGATGTACAGATAGGTGGCCAGGTAACTAATTCTCAAAGGCTTCTTTATCACACTGCCTCAATCTATCACATCTGTCTTGAGCTCAAAGTATACATCTTCATGAAGCATACTTTTGAAATTAATCTCTCCAGAATTCGCTCGCCCTCCACACCCTAACACAATTCTTCGTAAAAGTAAAGTGGAGAGAAGTAAAGTAACAGATGTACATGTTGATGAAGCATGTTCTGCTTGTCTAATCCAGAGATATCTTGTTTGCAGGAAATTGCAGCATGATGAATGGAAATTGCGCTTAACAGCATTGACAGGCTAAATATATTCCATCTCTACTCCAAGTGTTAGGCATGTCTGTACTGTATTTGAAATAGAGCATATTCAAATATGTCCACTGAGCAAACTACATGAAAACAAATGTGCCACTCTGTGATTAAATGGAAACAAACCTACCCACACTGCTGCCAAGTTTCAGCATAACAACTCACAGCTTTCCCCAGCACTGGCGCATTTCCAGCCACAAAGTCTGAGATGATTGAAGCATATTTCTGAAATCGATTCTATCTCACTTTCACAGATTCAGAGTTTTTTTTTTTTAATAGTCTCAATAATGCCAACATTAAGTGTCGCCAGTTCAGTATTTGGTTTCAGAACAAGCACCAGACAAGTTCTCGCTAAAGTGCAGATAACATTCACACAGAGAGAATAAACCCATATGCACCACAATGACTTACACCAGACACTTAGTCANTAAAAGTAGGCCATTAAACATAATTATAGTTGGACTGTGTTATGACTGAGACTTTTCCTTTTAATATTTATCCTTAAATACTTAAATAATCATCAATCACTCATTGTAGAGGTGTCATACATGCTTAAACAACATTCTTTCCTCGTCTCTGTTCCATACATCACATACAAGCTGAATTTTCAAGCAAACCCTTCATGAGTATGACCCTGACCTTCGCAAACATCCAATATTTACAGCATAGCCATATGGGAACTGAACCCTTGCCATTCACATTCCATGTCAGCACCAACTCCAGTCCACATATTACATCATCCCCAGAAACCTTTCTACTTTCTACCTTTCTACCTGTCTTCCATTTACATTCATTATCCATGTGAATATAGATACTTTATTATACTTTTAGTATATAGGTTACTTTAACAGGAACACGCATACCCCTGCACACTCATGCAATTATCCAATCAGCCAATCACGGGGCAGCAGCGCAATGAATAAAATCAAGCAGATGAAGGTCGAGTGAGCACAGGTTCAGTGAAACTGGGCAGTTAGAGGTGGAAGAATACCAGGTGATATCTTCAACTCCAGTTTCAATTAGCCTGTGCTCACTGTAGCCTCAGATTCCTGCTCTTGGATGACATGAGTGGAACTCCATGTGGTCTTCTGTTGTTGTAGCCCATCCCCCTCAAAGGTATGATGTGTTGTGCATTCTGATATGCTTTTCTGCTCACCACAGTTTTAGAGTGTGGTTATTTGAGCTCCCGTAGATAAATGTCAGCTCAAGCCAGTCTGGTCATTCTCCTCTAACCTCTCTCATCGATAAGCTGTTTCTACCTGCAGAACTTCCACTCACTGGATGTGTTTTGTTTTTTTCCTATTATTCTGTGTAAACTCTAGAGACTGTTGTGCATGAAAATCCAGTTTCTGAAATGAACCAGCCTGTCTGGCACCAACAGCCATGCCTTGGGCAAAGAGATCACATTTTTTTTCCTCATTCTGATGTTTGCTGTGAACATTAACTAAAGTTCTTTACCTGTATCTGCATGATTTTATGCACTGAGCTGCTGCCTCATGATTGGCTGACTGGATAACTGCATGAATGGGCAGGTGTACAAGTGTTCCCATTAAAGTGGCCAGTGAGTGTATATCACTTTATTTTCTGGTTCTATTTGCTGTTTTTTTGACCATTTCATTCACATTTTGTTATCTGTTTTCCGACTCTGATCTTGCCCTATACTGTCGTTTATGGAATGTTGCAGTGAGCTTGTTTCTGACCATGAACGTGCCTGTCAGTTTAGACTTGTTATTAAAAAGAATACACTTGCTTCTGCCTCCATCTCAGTTTGTGACACTGAGTAAACAGTTCAGGAAAACTGAGCTGTTTAATGCCTGTGAGCATTACAAGCAGGAGGGTGGTGTGTGTTTGGTAAATAATGCAATCTGAATAATATGATGATCATCTGTGGAATTATTCCACTACGTGCTATTACTTCTATTTAATTATTTATCATACCAGTGATCATTACCTAAAGATTACTAGTCTAGAAATGTATTTTATTTATCTTTATATGAAAAAAACATGTTGAAACACAATAGTTACCCATTCTGGTCAGGTTATTTATTTATTTATTATTTATTTTTTTATTTCTACACTACTAGTTTAATGTATCACCTTCTCTTTCAGTAATTAGCTCCTGTTCGCACATGTTTATATCAGCTCTTCATGTTTTTCTCGTCATTACAGTGTGGTGATGGCCATCAATGCTAAAAGGAAACCACCTCCGAGAAGAAAATAAAGAAGAACGGAGTAACTCTGTACTTAATTTTCGTAAGTAATTAATGACCCTGACTGAAAATCTACAAGGTACTGAAAAAAAAACATTTTAGTCCACAAACCCGAGCTGACAATAATTAAATCAGATATCATAAATTATAAAACTGCAGTGGAAAGGTCCTTGGGTGAAATGGTAATTTTTGTTCTGTCAAAAATTTCCCCATTTTCATTCTTTTGTCTGAACACCTTTTTTTTCAGTTTTTGCCATTTACAGCAGCCAGGATTTCAGATCATCCCTAGTATAGACAGATTCATATAAATATTCATGAGTGCAGCAGGTGATGTTGCTGTTCCCAGGACTACACGATATTAGGCCGGTGGTTTTAATGTTATGGCTGATCGTATTTCACACCTTACCTCGAAAAATACTGTATGTGTTGTATAGGTGTAAGTATCCAAACTATAATACACTTAAACACATGACATCAACATATCAAGTAATAACACACATCATGGTAAATCACGTTTCTCAGCTGTTTTCTCACAGTCTTGTTTCAAGCATTTACATTTTAAAATGGAGCAACCGGAAATGTTTTAGGAAAGGACCTGCACAGTAACTTTGTTAATGTTTTTCTCATTGAAACGTTCTATATACCTAGCATAACTAACGAACTGAAAATTCACATTATAGCTGGTCCAAATGTTCCAAATGTCTATATGTATCTAGTTAAACAGTTTGTGACTTTCAGTTATAATATACAGTACATACAGTAATATTCTATTTATATAATTAGGCACGATCTTTCCTATAGCACAAAACTGTAGATGAGAAAGGTTACATAAATGAAATGGGTGGATAAAGGAGAAGGAACACTCCCTGGGAAGCTGTGCTTTGGCAAACCATTTATGTGAATATATGTGAAAAGTTGTTGTAGCATTGAGAGAGAGAATCAAAAGAACGTGATAATTTGTGAAATAACACTCCAGGTTTTACTTAAATGATTGCAATATAAGATAATATCTATTGGCACGACACTAATAGCGTTAGTCTATTATCTGCTGCTGGGCTCACATTTGAATTGAAAGCTGAATGGAGTGGGATATTGCCACTGGCATGAAGATTAATGGTGCTGTCAGAAAGCGTCAGCCCTGTTCATGCTCACACTCGCACTGACTGTGACCTGGGATTCCACCTCACACGCCAGCCTCATAAGAATTCCACCTAGCTCACAGCAGGTGCAACAAGCACAATATACATACACTGATCATGATATATAGAGGACCTACTGTATGAAGTGTGACTGTAATAGTAAACAAAGCTGCAGATGTAGTTACTCGTCTGATGAATAAAATGAATTTTATTGAGTGTGTTAGTCGATGTTAGCAGCCTTGATGTGCTCATGTCCCAGTGAACTATATCAGTCTCCATTGTCTCCATGTGGTCTGGAGCCTGAGTGCTAGAATGGGCTCAGTTCAGTTTGAGTTAATTCCGAATTAAGTGTCAAGCCAAGAGGCATTAAATAAAGCTTGCTTGTCTCAGCATGCCTTCAGCCGGAGCTGCATGCCACACAGGATTTACCTTTACAGTACACCGATCCCCTGCCCCAGTTTTTACAGGCCAACTCTGATTCATTACTTGGTGAAAGAACACAACACTAGGCACCTAATTCCAGTCTGCTGAGTATTTTACAGTGCATCATCACCTCTGCATGCTATCTGCCCAGCTCCAGGGCTCTGCTGACCACAGCTAATGTAGCCTCCACTGACCAGCTTTGCAGTGCATGCTATAAGAATCTATTTTAATAGTTTAGAAGAAAATTATTTTAATATCCCTGTGCATTATGTAACATGACCCCTGGCTTACACTGACTTTACAGTAATCAAATGCACAGCGAGAAGCACACAGCACATTCAGATGTTAATTATGATGAATAAACATTGCTCATGTTAATCTGACCTGTGGGGGTAGGTAAGCTGGGCTGCTCTCCCAGAACAAGGCGTACTCTCTTAGCATGTGTTTTACCCTGGTAGTGTGACTGAGCCACAATGGCAGATGTGAAGAACATATTGCAGAGCGTGCAGCATTTGTTCCTGTCCACCTCATTCTCTGCACTGTCCTGTAGGAGGAGAGACAAGAGCAGGTTTGACTGATAAGGAAGCACAAGAAAAAAACCTTGCTTAGAAACTTGTCTTGTGATTTAACATCATCGAGGATGACACAAAATGAGCTCATTAAGGTAAGTGTGTGGTGGCCTGAGAAAACCCATTGGCTGAATCACATTGGCCATTACAGGTTTGGCTGAATTGTAGACAAAAAGATGAAATATCTGACACAGTCCAGGACAATGTCATGCTTTGTTGGAGAGCAACGTAGCCACATGGAGTCAGGCTTAATCAATTTCTAATCAATACTGGTTGTCAGAATATCTTGATGCTCCTGCACCGCAGTTGGAATGGATTCATTACAGAAAATCCTCTTTTTTTTTTCACTTCTTAAAAATGCTATAACTTGTGTTTGAAATGTGAGATTTCAGAACAATATATAGCAGAAAATGTCGAAGTTTTACCATGTGCAAAGTTTTCCCTGACTGCCACACAAATATGTACAATTTACAAAGAGTACACAATACAATACACAATACAGGAAGAAGAAACATATAATCAATTATTAAAATAAAAAAATATAATCAATGAGTCACAAGAAATCAGATTTTATTATTTTAAAACAATAGATATCACAATTCATCTTAATCTTAATTACCAACCTTTTTACAGGTATTTTTAGTATCTTTTTTATTTACATTTGCTTATGCAAAGGATTTTTATGCTTTATATATAAAATTAAATATGCCTACATTTGCATACCAGTAGCAGTCCACAATTATCAAAGAGTAGAGGAAAACCAAACCCTATTATTCACTAACTACCAGTTTATTACTTACCTCTATTTTATATATGTATACATATGGCCAATTTAATAAAGCTTTCTCATTTTAATTCAATCACCCTCGATCCTGTCCACCAGTGGGAAGGAACCATTACACTGAGCAGATGTTACTTGATTGGTGGATCATACTTAACACGGTGGTGACGCTGACATGGTTCCACGTGATTGGTCTCTGTTGCATTAACATAATTTGTTTTCGTATAGGCAACATGATTTGATCATGTATTTTCCAAGCCCTGGAATAAAACTGAACACTGCACACTCACCCAAGCTCACAATCGAACCCAGTACAACGGCACTGTAAGGCTGTGACATTACCCACTGCACTATTGTCCCACACATACGCTAATAAAGCTAATTTAATACTAAAGTCATTTCTTCCTGTCAGAACTCACGAGATTTTATAACGTAATTGGATCACGCTAATGCTATGTGAATTGAGCGCACTCACTCTACATAATTCAGCTAGTAGATTAGATATTTCTTCAAATTAAATAAAAAAAAATCAAATTTTAAAAGTAAATAATATCATGTTTTGATGAGAAACTTTATATTTTTATACTTTTAAATTTTTTTTTAAACTATACATATTTTCTCTTAAATCTGACCACATATTCCCTTTTTCAGTGCATAAGACCCAGTCCATAACTAATTATGAACCATAAAGACTTACTTAAAGAATACTTCTGATTGTGGTCCAGTCTGATACCAGAAGCTGAATCCAGGTCCTAAATTTGAACCTTTACTAGATAAACCTCATGACTTAACTTGAGACTCGAGACTCCAGATAATAAACATACACAGTCTGGATGTCCTGTTGGTTTTTGATGGTTTTTGCTCTGACCTCACTGTCTCTGGAGAAAGGACATTACTGGGCCATTATCAGACCTGAAACAGCCTAGGGTAAGCGCACTCCCAGATTCCTGCTCTGATCAGATCTGGCTCGTCTCTCTTACAGACTTACTTACAAAACTAAGGAGGTCAGTTTTAAATAAATTTGATGCAGTGCAGTGTGGAAACCTGCCCTGATCGTTGCCTGATTTCTCAGTTTATATATTATAAATATAGTAGAGCAGCAACTAGAAAACAGAGGACATCAGGATTAAGTATCTCACTTGTTTTTGCACAGTTAACTCTATCAACCATTAAACACATGAGTATTTTATCAGTCTTACATACATACTATGAGGTCCAAATGTCTGAGACCACACTGAAAATCTGAGATTTTTTTTTTCATTTAAAACTGGAAATGAACTTAAGGGTTTAGAACTCTGAAATATTTAAAACAACGAAAGTAAATGTTCAATATCTTGAATATTTAATATTCAGGATTCTGCACTATTTCTAGGTCCCTATTTAAAGCAAATGTAAGCAAATTTGTGATACTGATCATTTTAACTGCTTTGTACAAAAGGTCAGATTTTCCTCATGCCTAATCTCTTATCTCCTAACACTCCTATGGATTTGATCTAAAATGGATCATAAAGTTTTGCACAAACTTGTGAAGTCCATGCCAGCTCGAGTCCACACTGTCATTAAGCAAAAAGGGAACATACGAAATACTAATTCATGTAAATATTTCAGAGATTCTACATTTCACTCAAGTTATATCAATAATATAATTCGTACTGAAATCTGTGGTATTCAATTAGAAAAGAATGCAACATTTTTTCATTAGTGCTCTCGGACTTTTGGACCCAACGGTACACAACTTGAGTGAACATATTGATGTCATGTAGCTAATCCAAATTAATCTACAAACTAGTAATACGATGTGTCAAAATAGTTAACTGGCCACAGCAAAACAATAAAACAAAGTGCATTTTATTGTAGTTTGTTGTTTTTCTTTGTAGCTTACGTAACATAGATGTGCTACAGATTGCAGAGCATGGCTCATAATTACTTGTACGCAAATATTTTGCCAGACATCAGACTGTAACAAACACATACAGAATGACACATTCCAAGATGCTGTTCATAACTAACTATATTATTAGCATGTCAATCACTCATCTAGCAGAAATTAACTGCCAATCTTGACAATTATGACAGAGGAAGATTAGTGAGTTGGAAGAATAACTGAAATAATGTATGTTTTTACTCTGAGTTGGAAAGAACTGCAAGGAGAATTGTTTTGCTTAGAGCAACAGTGAACCTTAAGTGTGACTGAGATTGAATAGATTAGGAAGATGATTAAGATAAGACATTATTAAGGGAACATTATTATATAGTATATGTGAAAATCACAACGCAGGACACGTATGTCTCACTACAGGCAAGTCCTAGTTTTGTGCTGGATAAGAACTTCATGGTTAGAGATTTGCTCAAGGTTAATACGTCATTTGTAATCGTTGTGTCTTTTTTACTCTGAAATAATGGTGTTTAGAAGCCTGTTTTGTTTAAGATGACAGAACATCTACAACCACCTCCCTTTTGCTCGCTTTCTGCACTTTTACACTGTTCCCGAAATTGGAGGTGTCAAAACGCATAAAACTCAAAGCTGAAATGTGTCAGTGTGACAAGTCGCACTCTTAAAGCTGTTACTTCCACTGCAGGGTGTTAGAGGGGTTTAAGGCAGCCTCGCTACTTATACTTATACAGGCTTTCTGTACATAGCTGAGCTTTTTTTCCTTCCCATATGTATTGATCTGGCAGCTTCACCATGTTGCCTGCGTCTGAAATAATTTTCCTTAATGCTCTGGTGGTCATCCTCCTATAATAGGATTCACTTATTCATCCATTAGTCCTGAATCAAAAAGATTTTGGTTTCTCATTGCATAGAATTAAACGGACCATAAAACAAGAGAGAGAGAAAGAAAAAGTGGATGTTGGTGAATGATTTCTTCTTTGGTTCAGAAATATGGTGAAGGACAATGCAAATGAAGTGGACATAGAAATGACAAAAAAATCACTGGACACAGAAAACATGATGATGGTGCTAAATAATAACTAAAAAAATAAATGCATTTCATTTATTTACTATTATAATACTATTTAATTAAAAAAATTATGGCAAAATATTGTCTCGCTGTATCTGAGGACAGTTTCGCACTCAATTAATACCTAAAAATTCAATATGGTGACACTGAATAATATTTTCTCCAAAAAGAAATTTCAAAACGCATTTTAATGTGAGCTGGTTGTTACTAAGAGTAACAGCAAAGTCAGTCAGCAGTGAAGATGCACTGAATTATACTCACAATGTGCACATAATTATACTCGCATTAAGCATTTAATGTAATGGAATTTATCACTAGATCAATATATCACCATGACAGCCCTACTGACCTGCTAAAAACAGCACTCAAACTGCATCTTGTCTTTGCTTAACATTAGTATGTCATGTATACATACAAATCAAAGATTGTCAACATTTCCTATAGTTAAATTCTGAAAATGCCTAGTCTACCTTACTACAGCTTTACTGCTCATTTTTTAAATAATTATACGTTTACAATGGGAAATGAGTCACACTTCACTTTCGCTTTGAGCCACTCAATCTCTGTCTCGTCACCTGATGTAAGAGTCACTTTACACACAAGCCTCATCATCATCTCTTCACTCGGCATTCACTGTTCGCTCTTATATCAGTGGGGACATAACTGCGTTCTGTTCTGTTGGCTCTTTTTGTCGGTGTCTTTTTATTAGGTCATTTACACATTTTAGAACTGTCTGCTGTCGCCTGTACTGCGTGTGTAAACGCTCTTCTCTGTTTTGATAATGTGACATTTTGAGAGTCGGTATCTCATTACAAACCCGTTATTCATTAGGCATGTCATTTTTGAAATGTCACTGAAATGATACTTAGCTTGGCAAGCACCATGCCACTTCCAATCTCCCTTAAACTTGATGGTCTTGTTATTTTTTATTTATTTATTTTTTCTCTGAGCACATGACCTGATTCTGGCAAGCTGGATAGTGGGGTAGTGTCCTGTTTGCTGTTCATAGGGGAGATGCACAGGCAAGAGAAGAGCTACACGAAAAGCCTTTAATGCCTACCAACTCCCTAAAGACACAGCGAGTGTCTGGCCTGCTCGGACTCACTGCTCAGCTCAAGAATAACGGGCCGTCTGTGTTCCCCTCTGTTACAACTCATACTGCAGTGTGTGTGCTTTAGTGTGTGGGTGAGATGGACAGAATGGTGTTTGTGTCATAAATGTCATGATTTGCTTCTGTTTAAATTGTGTGTGTGTGTCCTCCAAACTGCAAGACTAGAAAGAAAACAGTATGAATTCGCTGCTGTGTTCACATTGCACTATGGATCCGTGTCAGGAGGTTATACCCGAGTTCACACTGCACGATTTTCATAGTGGTCACGTCATCGTGGTTTTCACACTGCACGACTATCTGGGGTAGCATCCAGTCGCTGCTGTGTTCACACTGCACTATGGACCGGCGACAGGAGGTTACACACTGCATGACTTTACAATAGAAAGGACCGCCGACGACTCTGTCTGGCTCACGAACCACGTGTCACAACCAAACGCACGCGAGAAGTGATCAGGAAATCAAACGCAAGATCACACGTGAGATCTCGCACGAGACTGGAAATGGTACCCCACGAGAA
>CM074947.1:15266614-15278283 GCA_037577455.1 Pangasius macronema
AAATCCATTGTGGTGGTGTATAAAGGCAAAATCACAAAAACTCTGTCATTGTCCAAATACTTCTGGACCTGACTGTTTATTAATCTTCATGTATACTAGGAAGTTTGTAGAAATTTCCCATATCTGGCCAGGATGGGTTTCTTTACTCATTCATTCATTCATTCATTCATTCATTCATTCATCTTCAGTAAACATTTTATCCTAGTCAGGGTCATGGTGGATCTTTAGCATATCCAGAGAACACTGGGTGCAAGGGGTGAATACACCCACATAGTATGCCAGTCCATCATATGGCATCTTGCACACACATTCACAAACTCATTCACACACTGAAGCTGTCAGATGGCAATGACACCTAATGCATCGCCTTCTTGTTTCTTGTATCTGCTGTTAGCTTGGAATACAAATCAGATGTCTGTCTCAAAACCTGTGCAGAATATTATTAATCAACACCAGTTTGTGAAGGAATCAATTCATGAGCATGCAATCAACTACATGAAGAATGTAGCTCTTCAGATATAGCCTGGAACAGAGAGTGTGAAAGTGCCAACCAGCACTTGGCTGATGCGAAAGTTAAATCAACATCGCTTCTCCTGATAATGGATTCTAATGAGTGGAGAATCACTTCACAGACCATTCAGAAAATGATTGTACAATCCCTACTCATGGTTGCGTGTGTCTATATATGGATACACCTGCATCTGTTGAGTATATTCCCTCTCTTCTTAGGTAGTAGTTCATTAGAAAAACCTTCTGAATTCCATCTATTCCATCCATTCCATTCCAACTGAGGATTTCATTGTAGCTAACACCAGGGTATAAGAACACAGGTCACTACTGACATGAACATAATCGCTACAATTGTACAGTTCTACATATTTATTACTTATTTCAGGAACTTTTCAATTTCTTTGGTTTAACATCTCTATTGCAACACTCCAATTGGATGTTCTTGTGAATGTTTATCTATAACAACAGAATTATATCTCAGTTTTATTTTGTATAGCTACACCAATGCAAGCACCAGTGTTACATTGCCTGTAGCCATCTCCACAGTGATACACACAAACAAAGGCTACTTGAGTCTTAACAGCTCCCCATTATGGAGAAACTTCACTTACTAAACATGAGCGAGTGAGTGAATGAATCAACTAGAGAGTGAATAAATGAATGAGTGAGTAAGTGCATGAGTGATTGAGTGACTAAATGAGTGAGTGAGTGAGTGAGTGAGTGAAAAAGTGAATAAGTTATAGAGTGAGTGACTAAATGAGTGAGTGAGTGAGACTGAATGAATCAGTGAATGAGAATGAGTGACTAAATGAGTGAGAGAGCATGACAGTGAGTGAATGAGAGAGTGAATGAGAAAGTGACTGAGTGAGTGATTGTGTGAGTTGCAAAGCCATGAGCCATGCTTTGGATATAAAAAGCTTAATCAAAGCTAGAAAGAGCACAAAGAGGATTAAAATTCTTGGTTCTCTCATTCTATGCAATATAATACAACTTTTTTAGAGAGAAGAGTGAGACGTCCTGTGTGGCATCATGGAGAGAAAAGCTCTAATGTACAGAGTATTAAAATTCCTGCTCCATATTTTGGGCCAGACATTGGTATGTAGAAAATGATTCCTCAGGAGCTAATAGAAGTTCCCTAGACATGAGCAAGTCCTCTTCTACTGTCACTTCTACATAAAAGGTATAAACTGTATCATTTGTGAAATGTTTATAAGACTATTCTTTTTCAGGGGAATAATGTAGTTATTATAACTGTGACAGGATAGTTCCAACCCTGCTCCGTCTAAAGATAGCAGATTAGCAAATGGTAAAAGCCAAGGAGCTTCCAGAAGAGATGATCTTTAGTTTATCATTCTCTCTCTCTAAGAAAAGATGAAATGTGATTAGATTAAACATGATCCACCACCTGGGTAAGAAATAGCATGGAAAAGACACAAGTAGCTACAGTAAACCAAGCCACAAAAGCATAAGATAAAACAGGTAGTTTGGCCAGTTGACAACATTACCACATCTTTGCCTTGAATGCTTGAATGTCCAAGCTTCGTCTGTGGTTCCTTTATGCTGTTTTATAGGATATATGGTGTAATACCTATTGATATGGCTCCTAGAAAAAGGTGCTATAAGGTTTACCTTGAAACTACCCAGCCCATGTTTTTAAAGGTTAAGGTTAGGTTGGCTAGAGATTATCATGTCAAGGTGAGAAATGTACGGGCCATTCATTTGGCTCAAAAATTCACATATTATAATCGATTCATGAGATTTATTAACTTGGGTATAGTAAAGTTGCAGGACCCAGGACATGATTGCAGGCTCTAAATGTCAATGAGGCACAAAACTGCTTTGACATGACTGCGCATTGTAAACACATGCAGCTATGTAAAGACTGTGCTTATCTCCCGCTTGCTTCAGGGAGAGATAAATTCCGCTCAAAGGCTGTGGTCTTGACAGGAAACCAATAAAGCCAGCTTTCTGGTGAATAAGTCGATTATTACTGCTTGCTTCTCTCCTTGGAGCCTCTTAACTGAGTTGACAGACTTTAGCTCTTCAGAGGTAGGTTGGTTTGTGGGAATCTGTCTTCTCCTCTCAGTGGTCCTCTTCCTGAGTCAACAAACAGCACCTCTGAACCCTGAGCCCTGTCCAAGCAACAGAAACACAGAAACGCAGTGGATAAGAGGCATTAACATTTTGTATGTATGCTTACTTCTGTATGTATATCTAAGTCTGTTTTTACAGCCTCTATTTCAGTGCTTTTCTCCCTGCATGCAAAAACGCTTGCCAAAACCTAGTGTCCAATAAACTCATAGCCTAGTCGTTCATACTCTTGCATAGACATAAGAGTGTTTTATAACAGTAGCCTCAGGAATCTTTTTAGACTGCAAAGGTAGCTTGGAAAAACATCTTGGCTCGATATGCATTTGGCCATATTTTCTCTATTAGCCAATATTTCATAGTGCGTGCTCTATGAAATGGCCTTCAATCATTTAGTTGAAATGGCTGATATATGTAATTTTATATTTAACCCATAGATACATGTGCAGTGCGTGCTTTAAAAAGCCTATTCTGATCAATTGGATTAGTCTCTGTGGCATGATGAAATGGCATACACATGTGGCTCGTTTGGATTAAGTATACATCAGAAGTTACATACTATATTATAGGAACTGCATAGAGCTCCTAAATCCCGTATTAACCGAAGGGTATTTAGTGGTGATGGACAGCTGCGTGCGAAAGGAAGGGAGGCCAGGAGTATTACACTAGCCTGCCAATTCTGAACCAACCAGCTAGAGGACATAACTTGCACAGTGTGAAATTGATAGAAGTATATTCAAAACTCAGCCCACAACATTTTTCGGAAAACTTCTTTTCCATGGTTCCCATGTGGAAGCTAGATCCAGAAACATGTCGAAATAGTGAGCAATTTTATTAACTATGGCAGCATTATAAAATGCCTTGGTTAATAAACTATTATGTTATAAGACACTCTTTGTAGGTTTGTGACAAACATTTTGTTGTAAGATCATCTCCACAATTCAGGCTTAAGAAAAGTTTCCAGTGTTTCTGTGTGTGTCCACTACAACCTGCCCAAAGACCACACACATTTTACAAACATCATTTGACCCCTGTATGACAAAGCTTATTCTCATTCTATGGGTCAGAGCAGACCGTGCTCATGAACCAGAGGCTACTCAGGCTGCCTGAACTGTGTCTCTTAGAATTCTTGTTTTTGTGTTTATGTTTTTATATTTGCTTTGGCTGAAGCAACATTTTTAAATTCTGATGAAAAAGAGACACACAGAATTGAATCTTGGTGCAACTGTTCCATGTGTGTGCATGGAAGGTGAACGCATAAGTGAACACACATTCTGTGAGGTGTAGTCAGTTTTCACAGGAAGCAGTAGATTTGTTTACACGTCCTTCTGCATAAACATGTCTGTTAGAGATCTCTGTGAAAAGATGAACTCAGGTGCACTTTTTAAATCTTTTCACTCTTTTGCACATCTATTCCAGCAGGCACAAGCGAGCTATACAGTCCACACATTGCTCAGCCTTATTAGCCCACACACACACAGACACACACACACACACACACACACAAGGTTTTATCTGATATTATTTATAGGATGTTTAATGTGTTAATAGCAAAAAGCCATTTTAAAGGTTCATATAGTAATTCGGTTTTGTCTGTATCAGAATGGACACGTTTTTTTTTTTCGTTCTATGATGATTTTATTTGAAATCTAGACCTATTATTATGAGACAAAAATAATTCCAACTTTGGTAGATATAAAGGGCAGAAACCACATTGGATTCACACCATCCATGCAGGATGAGCTGGTCATAATCATGTTAAGTTCAGTTCTTAATTTATGCTGGATCTTGACAAAACATTAACATTAAGACATTATTATTACATTGTTTACATTGTGTGCCATCTCACTTCCACTTGGCTAAGTCCCACTTTCAACATTTCAACAAAATTCAGCTATGCATGCCATATTTTGCCAGAAAAGCAGAGCAAATTGCCAAAGTGGGAGACTGCAAGTTACCAGAGTTGTGGAGTAACATGGATAAATATACAAGTCAAGAAAGTCTTTTTTTTTTACATTGGCATTCATGTTGTTATATACTGTATGTTGTATTATGTTGGCCCAGTGTTCTGAGCATGATGTTGGTTGTGAGGTTGAGCACAGATTGAAGCTTACTATATAGGAAATGTGTAGCTGACTCCTCCAGTCCTCCCATGGCATCAGTGATATCTTGTTTGCAATCCCTCATTATACCAATGTCGTCATACCTACAGAATTGCTCTAAGTCTATTATGTCATTCAACACTACTGTGTTACATGAAGCATTTCAAGACAGTGTTCTGTCTGTATGTTCCTGGGCCTGTTCCCTTCCTGTTCACTTGATGGATCACCTCTCCCTTGGTGTTACAGTACCTTACATTTTTAAACATTAAGCATTGCTAAAGTTACTTAACCTAGTTCAGTAGGAAGGGCCAGACTTTTCTATTCACAGCCACACATTACATGTTCCCAAGCCATCTGGGTCTAGCCTGGGGTAGCAAGAGCTGACCAGGGGGCATCCTTGTAAGGAGCCCAAACCATCTCAACTGGTTCCTCTCAATTTAGAAGAGCAGCAGGTCTACTCTTAGGCTCTCCTGGATTGTCAAGGTCCTCACTTTATCACAAAGCCCAGCCACCCTGTGGAGGAACCTTATTTCCACTACCTGTACTTGAGACCTTATTCTTTCAGTCACTATCCACAGGATGTGACCATAGCTGAGGATAGGGACATAGATTTACCAGAAAACAGAGCTTTATCCAATAACTGAGATCTTGCCTCACCACCAGAGAACAAGATCTTATGCTGGAGAGAGCCATGGCCTAGGGGTTGGAGGTTGACTTGGAGTTTTTCAGTAGGGGAGAGACAATGATGGTGATGGTGTCCATGACACACCTTAAACAATTTTGAATTAACACCAAAATTGTGGAACTCTCACAGCATTTATACAGAAGCTGGATTACATGAGGTAGCAACCCAAAACAAATGCTGAGTCACAGGATAATAGGCTTTCTTCAAATCCAAAGGCACTGCTCCAAGATCTCCGTGTAAATTTCCATGAAAACACGTTAAGCACACCACCCAGTGATTTCAACCAAAAGCAGATCTCCAGCCAAATCTCATCCACCCCTGCAGCTCTGCTGCTTTGAATGTTTTTAACTGCCATAGTAACCTCAGACACAGTGATGGACTCCAAAACACCAGAGACTTCTGGCACTGCCTTCTGATGTGAGGGCATGTCCACTGAGTTATGGGGTTTCTTAAATTGCTCCTTTGATCACTCAACAGTATCCCCAGTAGAGGTCAATACTCACCTGTACTTGTTTGCGCTTGTCTGTCCATCCTGAGGCTCCAGATGGTTTGCTAGCTCATCTTTGGGGCCACCCAAAAGTATTTTTCCATGGCCTCTCCAAACTCCTTCCATGTCAGAGCTTTCGCTTTTGCAACAGCTTTTGTCACAGCCCCTCTTCCTCTCCTATACCACTCAATTAAATCAGCAGACCCCTCTTTTAGCATTAGCATTACTCAGAAGGCCCCCTTCTTTAGCTTAGTGGCTTCCCACACCACTACCATCCTAAATTGGAGGGCTGTTAGCACGTTATGGAATCAGTAGGAGGTACCCTGTCAAGCACCTGCTAATTGGGAAGATTGGGAAGATCATCAGCACAGCACAGCTTTTGATGACAATGTGTGTTCTTAATATTATGCTTTTATAGCTTTAGACAATTAGTTGTTTTTACTAAAAACATATTCACAACACTTTGTAAAAGTTAGATGAGGTATACATGGTGCTTAATAACAGTGTAATAAGTGCAAATTTGATTACCATTTTAGGTTGCGGACATTGACTATGACTGAAAAATTAAATTGGCTTACATACAGAGTTTGCAAGTTAAGTGGAGTTTAATTAGAATGGTGCTTCAAATACCTTCCAAAGGTATGACAACATGTGGACACATGTTGTTATGAAATATCTGTTCATAACAGATCTCAACATTTACCAAGTGTGCTGTAATAAAGATAAAATATAAATCCAAGATAAGTTTAAAAATGTCTAACAAGTTTAAAAGTCTCAAACAATAGACTTAATTGTTAATAATGTTGTATTGTCATGTGTTCGTACAGGTCTAGACCAAGCTAACAAGAACCCTACCAACTTGAAACCCTCGGTACTGAATATAAATATTTGACTTTGTTTCTTTCAAAAATCAGTAAATATATTTGTTGTAATTAATATATATATATATAGTAACCAGTATCTTACTAGTGATGACACAAATGAGATGGCTCTGGGAAGAATACTGGGAGCTGACCCACGCATCTAAAAAAAAATGTTTTGGTGACTGAACAGCCAAGAGATAGCATCCTTCCTTTCTTTCTTTCTTTACTGCAATAAGTAATGAATGATCCTGCAGATATTTATGAGAGTAACATAACCATTTTCTTGTACAAAATGTAGTGAAGGTGGCATATTGGCACAGCAGGTAGTGCTGCTGCCTCACAGCTCAGTTTCACATGTTCTCCCAGTGTCTGTGTGAGTTTTGTCTGGGTTCTCTGGTTACCTCCCAAAACCATGTAAATAGGTGGATTGCCTATACTAAATTGCCCCAGGTATGAACGAGTGTGTGAATGTATATACATGGTGCCCTATGATGGACTGGTATGTGCTTTACCTTGACTAACACTGTAGACTACATGGAATCCACATCATGATTTTTTAATCACTCTTAACTTTGTAGATAGAGGCAGCATAGAAAGTTACATAGACAGTTCTTCTTCCTTTGTTTCTCCTCAGTCTACATGGCTGTTACATATGTTCTCTTCTCTCTAATGCTTTCTGATTGGTTACTGGTCTCGCTTCTTCTCTCTCACACTCCTCTGCATCTGCACACAGTGTTTTTGTCTTTGTGGATATTGTCAGTTTGGCAGTTAAGGAGATTGTGCACAAGGTGATAGAGACACAGACCAGAAGATTTATGGCAGTAAGAGCTTACCACATTAAACAGAGGGGAACATTTTTCAGGCACTGTGATGCTAGGGAGTCAGATCAGATCAGACATTTGATTTATGGTGGCTGAAGAGCTAGAGGCCACAGCAGCCCTCTGAGGTCTTGAAATAATTGTACTAATTATATGAGGTGTCCCAGGTAGCACAGAGTCTGGTCATGCTAAGGAATTTCTATAATGTAGGAAGTACTTTAGTGATCATGCTGTTAAGTCGAGCAGAAATGTTGAGTGTATTTTAATATGCACAGATTACATTTTCATTTATAAAGCAATTCGCACCACACGGTGTCAGAAAATTTACCCATTAGAAGGAATTTGTTATTAAAAAATGAGGTGATCATTACTACCAGTGGTGCTAGCCATTTCAACTGATCACAGCAGCACCACAGGCTATTTACAAATCACATTGCTTAAATATATATATTTTTTTATTTACAAGATGTTTACTAGAATGGTCCACTACTCCCTCTTCCCTTCCATGACTGCAGTCTCTTTACGTCCCTTGGGGTGAAGACATTCCTGTGCATTCCAGGACGGAGGCCCATTCTTTATACCAGATAACACTGTGGTGTGGGGTTGCTGACTTTGCTGCCTCGCCCAGTCCGGACACACTGTCTCCAGATACAGAGAAGCAGGGGCACTCACCCCTGAGCTCATGGTGCATGTGGCCGCAGTGCTCCCAGGATGTGGAAATTTGGTCATCGTGCTGGAATTCATTCCAGCCATTTCCCGCTGCATGATTCCAGGAAATGGCAGCGTGGCTCCAACTCAGCAGGTGTATGCCAGGTTGTGGGCAACTGCAATGCAAAAAACAATGTTCATCCATTCATGATCAGATGATCATGAATCTACTGAAGGATATTGTTTTCTCGAACAATCTATAATAACAAGCCATGTCTTACAAACATAATTAACAGATAATGATATGTATGAAATGCAAATTTGGGTATGATATCCATCCACAGTGGCTGATCCCCTCCACATAGGTGCTCAAAGAAGCCTTAATTGACTTTGCTGTCATGTAAAGTCTAAGTGCTGACAGCAGCACTTTGAGAAGATAAAGAAGCCATCAGCGCCCTGGCTTCTGACTGCCGGCAGAACACTATTCCTGCTTTATGTGAAGGTGTTGAGTGCCTGAGACAAAGTGCACAGGTAGTGCACTATCTCTGTACCACGGCTGTGCCAATATATTAAGTGTTCATTAAAATATATTTGGTCTTAGCCATGCAGTTCTGTCAGAGCACACAAGCTTGTTCACGTCCTTGTGTCCTGTCAGGTTTGGTGCGTAATGTCTGCTGCTATAGCTTCAGGCCACAGATAATACACCAGCAATCCTTCCATTACAAATAGAGTGTAGATCTACTGTACCAGCTATACCTATTATTATGGAGGTTTATTCAATACATACTGTACAGTATAAATACTATATGGTATTATATGGTATACTGTATATACAATATATACTATATGATATTGCATGGACACATTGTAAGTTTTCCTGTACAGAACGATTAACAGAGGAGCATCACTGTGTGAGGCTTAATGAAAGATTTACTGTATATATTAGGAGCATTGCTGTCCATAACATTTGTTTTTCCTCACTGTAAATGTTTGCAGAATGACATCGCTCATGTGTGCTTCAGTGCTGGATCAGAACTGTATAGTATGCATGGTTCATTGTGCATTTCTTTCCTTAAAAGTTAGTTAGATATTGCATGTGTTCGCAGAGGAAAGCATAATTATTTTAGTGTCTCTGAGAACATATCTCAATACTGGTAGCACTTTGCGTAATTATTGGTTTGTATAGAATTAAAATGAAACTATGTGAACAAAGTGTTTCCATCTGAGCAGTGGAAAAAAAGTACTATGGGCTGTTGAGTCTTCTTTTAACCTTTAGCCTACATCTGGACATGTTTATATTCTGAGACAACCAAAGGATGCCATCAACCCACAAAGTCTGTTGCTAACTGTTAAATTTGATGGTGGTATTGTAATGGTATAGGCAGCTATCTTGTGTAAATCATTAAACCCTATGATTGCATAGCATGGCTGTGTAATGGGCAAGGAATATGCACACTAGGTGCTGCTTATATTACACATACTATATCGTAAAATGCTATATTCTGAGATGATAATACTATTGTTAAAAACATACAAGAGTATATAGTATACATTTGGTATTGACAATAACACTGACAATATGTTAGTATAGTAACATAGTAACAATAATTTTCATATTCACATGATTGTAGTGAAGTCCCAGGGCCAGTCAATGGGTCTTATATTCCTCACTCTTGTAACTACAGTACATGCATACTTTTTCATATAGGTTTCAGTGTTTTAATAAGCAATTAATAATAGTTTCCAAATAGTGTGTTTTTGTATTAAAAAAAAGCCTGGGGAATAAGGGATTAAACCCAAAGAATCTGAAATGCAAATACTCAATATGTGAATCTTTATAAATGCAGATAGTGTGTACATATTCAATATATTTTAACTGCTAACATATGTCATTTGGCTTCATGTTATGAAGTGATACATGAATTTTCATAAGTGAACTTTGTGAGTGGAGCAAAAAAACAGTTCTTTCTCTGTACTGGAAAGTTGAGTACTGCAGCACACCCATGATTTGTAATGTAAAGGCATTCTGTATTGTAATTAGTGCACATGTGCCCTTTACTCTCAGAGACTTCCATGTGGCCGAGAGCCTTCCGCCCTGTGGCCTGAGCTCACTCGGACTGTCTAAACAAATACCTCATCCCAAGGACCGGCACAGAGCTTCACAATAACAGGTCTGAAGTCAGATCTACTCCCCATGACACGCACATCCGCCATCCACCTACTTCTGCTGCTGCTTAGGACCGCTGGATTATCAGATCACATCTGGCCACAATGTCTTCTCTTATCTGATATACTAGAAAAAATTAGAAGAAGGAAAAGTACTGAGCAGGAACAGTGAACTATAATTCACTATCCAAGAGGCCACTTGAGATTTATATAGATTCTATACATACATTTCATGTCTACAATTTGTCTATACATAGCTCTAATGCCCACCTAAAGATACATGTACTGAAGTCACTGTGTATAGAAGGTATAGAATGTTGATTGTATGCAGAGTTTAATATTAATTTTGTAGCACACAACCAATTGTAGCTGTTTTACAGATTTAGTAGATTTAGTATTTTTACTAGCCAAAATGTTGCCCATATACAGTGGGGTCTAAAAGTCTTAGACCACAATGAAAATCTGGGATTTTTTTTCACCTAAATCTGGAAATAACCAGAAAGTTTTAGAATTGTGCAAAATTTAAAATAAAGAAAGGATGTGTTCAATATCTTGAATACTGCATGTTCAATATTCTGCACTATTTCTATGACACTATGTATATTTAAGCAAATTTGTGAAACTGACCATGTTAACTGGAACAAAAGTTCAGAGTCTTCTCCCTTCCACTGAAGCACCTGTTCAGATGTCACTGGAGGAAGCTGATCTAACATAGACTGTCCGTTTTTACACAGACCACTGACCACAGAGTCCATTCCAGCTTGAGTACACACTCTCATAAAAGGGGCACATCCCAAATACTATGAAATTCTGAAATTCCTGTAAATATTCCTGAAATATTCCTGCAGTAAGAGTCTATTTTACATGTGATTGCAGATAAAATAATTTGTAATGAGCAATATCGTATTAAATTTGAAAAGAATGTAAGCATTTTCACTAGTTTCAGATGTTTAGATCCCACTGTATCTTACAGTTATAAAATACAAATGAATGAAATAATTAGCCTAATAATTATTCCTTTATTCTTTATTATCTAATCAAAAAATAATTTTATTTCCTCTTGATTCTCCATTAAAAATCAAGACCTTTTTAAACTGAAATTCATTAGTGTGCACTTGCTGAGTTGCCAGTTTTTCCCAGCTCAGTAAGATAGCAGAGGAGTTTGCAGCAAACTGGGTGAAAGAGGATATACACTCCTGAACAAAATCTTAAGACTGGGGGAAAAATTCCAAGTATTCGCATTTCGCGCTGGTGGATCATAACCAGGTTGTAAGAACTGCTTCAAAATGTCAAAAGAAGAAA
>CM074947.1:15278383-15309186 GCA_037577455.1 Pangasius macronema
CTCTTGCTCTTGTTTCTTCTTTTGGCATTTTGAAGAAGTACTTACAACCTGGTTACAATCCACCAGTGCAAAGTGTGGAAAAGTACTTGGAATATTTTCCCTGGTCTTAAGATTTTGTTCAGGAGTGTATCTCCCAAACTTGACCCTGGACAACAGTTCAGATTTTGCTAGAAATCGGGGTCCAGTCCTACCTAGTTTAAGAAGAAATAAAGTAAAATAATAAAAAAAAACTGACATGAAACTGAAGAGTCTGAGACGGCTGATTACTTCAACCCTGACAACAACATACACTGCTGTTCCCCCACTTGTGCACTGTTTGTTCATTATTTTCAGAAACACATTTTATGAATGCATACTCCTTTAAATGGACAGTACTGTGTATTTAGTGCAGGACTCATGATTAACAGAACCTATTTTTCGTAATGGATACTGTATGATATAACATCCAATGTACTTCTGTCGACTCACTTTACAACACTTCAAAAAAAGAGTCGATTCACTCTGAGCTTGCTTTATGCCATGTTGCTTGGGGATATTAGCACTCTATGTCAAATTCCCCCTATTTAATGGCTGAAACACACACACACGCTACCATTTATTCTCTCTGCACACAGTCTGAATTGGCTTTGTTGTCTTTGCACAGTTTTGATGGACTTTGACTCAGCATGGGGGTTGGGGGACAGCTGAGTGTGGCATTATTTCAGATCTTTCAGCTGTGGCTGCCACCACTGCTCTCGACAATTCCCATGGCACTTAAGCTGTGTTACATGATTTATAGCATACAGTATAAACAGTGAGGCATGCTGGCCTTGGAATTTGAGATAAGGGCTTAAACCCTGTTGACCACTTTGAAGTGAATGATCACTTGGCTTGAAGAGAGATCGCGACACACCGAAATAGAGATCTCAAAAATTTCCCCTTGTATGAACATATATAGAGTGAAACAAAGAGTGTGAGGCAGAGGAAAATTGGAGGATAGAGTTTCCAGTCCCCACTAAGCTGAGGAGGGAAAAAGAGCAGTGCAACTGATCATAAATCATTTCGATTTGTGTTTGAAACAGACTAATATTTGCACTGTTTTGTGTTCAGTATTCAATGTTCTTTTTATACTATATATACAGTATATATATATATATATGTATATGTATATGTGTGTGTGTGTGTGTGTGTGTGTGTGTGTGTGTGTGTGTGTGTGTGTGTTTGAGACCATGCACAGAATCCTGTACTTCAGAGACATCCAGATCCCTACAGTCTTTTTTTTCCCCCTCTTTCTCCCTGAAAATGCTGTGGCAAGGAGTGTGGCTTGTGAGTTATGCCACCACAACCACATTCTGCTCCTTCAGTTCACCAGGCCATGACTGAGGAGTGTTTGCTATGTCCACTTCACCATAAGGGTTTCTGTGGGAGCACACTCATCATTCCTGACTATGACTTGACAGGTGATAACCTTCAACTGACACTTGTGAATGGATGGATGTCTTTGGGTGGGGATATGATATAAATTAAAAAGTGAGAGGGAGATATTATGGCAGTGATGGAGCGTTTAATGAAAATCCATGAATCATGAACTCTGCACCTGGGTACCGTGGCTGAACGAACCGTCGACTTTGTACCATACCCGGTCGTGAAGGAGGTCCACCTCGGGGTCCAGGTTGTCCCAACACCCCCCCACATTTCAGACACCTTCACATTGTAATCAATTTATCAGGGCAATGTTGAAAAAGATGAAAAATAGTGAAATTGGAATGACCTAGTGCAATCTAAGATATTACATCCTGTGCCCTGTACCCTACTGAGTCATGCCTGCACCCTATTGAGTTAGCACTCAACACCTCAGAGTATATACAGTACAGCACCAGTGATTTATCATTTACTCAGCTTCAGTAAATGCTTTAACCTGGTCAGGGTCACAGTGGATCTTCTAGAGCCCTTGTGACCCACGTTCCGTCCTTATTGCTTACCCGACGAGAATGTTAAGAAGTATATTGTTTTATCGTAAAAATGCAATGTCCATAAGATCTTGCCAAGATAAGCAATAAATGTCCCAATAAATAAATGAGAAGGGTTTTGGAAAATGACATGTCTAAATATACTAGACTATGTTAATCCCTTCCAGCATGTAGTCCTTTATTCCTTGTGACCATTGTTCCCACAATCGTGATCAAGATAAAGCAGTTACTATAGATAAAGAAATGGATGAATTCAAGAAAAATATTGCGATAAGCAAGAGGAAGTGCTTATATCTTACCAAATCAGTCATCTGTGGCATGTTTTGCACCTTTTTCACACACAGTTCAGTTTTTGGTTATCGAGACTTAATCCTGGAGAGAAGCTCCCTATGATAACTGTTGTGTGCAGTGTCACACCATGCATGGGAACGTCTTCCATAACTGTGCATTGTGCATTTTTCCAGCTAAATTGAGCAAGGAAACAGGATGGGGATTACGTAATCATGTTGTTTAAGTAGCTGTAATAATTTATTGATGTAATTTAGCACCCAACACTCAGCATCTCCTTTTTTGGAGCAAAGACATAAATGTGAACATAGGGGTCACCAGCTCCGGCAATCACAGACAAACACAAAATGTGACACAAGGAAGATCCTGTTCTCTGAATAGTGACACACACATGTGAAACACTCTTGCTGTATTCACTGGCAGATGCTTAATGTTTATCTGAGTATTATTTTTCAAAACTACAAATATGTTTCTTTGAGGAATTGTAAATGCTATTCTTATTGATTTTGTATGTGGGTCTGTATGGACACATTGTTGAGAAACAGAGATGTTAGTCAGAATTAGGATACCTTTTGTCTTTATGCAGCAGTACTGTATGAGGTCAATAAAGATGCAAATTAGGCAAAGGAAGATCAGTGGATTAACCAGCAAAGCTCTCTTACTTAGTAGTTACAATTCACGTGTAGTGAGGGAGGGTTATATAACAGGTTTACTCCCACAGCATTAGTTGTACGTATAATTCAGTGCCTGAACCAGTTTTTTTTTTTTTTTTCATTTTCCATTGTGATTCAAGACTTTTCCTATCAATCAGCTTCATCAATCTTTTTCCTACAGACATGTTACACTGTTGTGGCTGTGTGTGTGGAAGCCTGAGCAATCATATGGAAAGCCTAGAGCCTCTCTCCCCTTGGTTGTTGGAGGTCTGTGATTTCCTCAGACACTGCATTCAGTCCTAAGACAGCGGGCACAGATTGTTATGCCACCCAAATAAGCAATGATGCTAAAGTCCATCATACCTGGTTGTTTGGCAGGTCTAACTGGGACACTGATTGGCAGGCCATCAGAGGACGTGAAAAAGTGTCCTTTGTTTAAGTATATTTACACTTTCTCAACCACCCCCTCTCACACACACCGATCCCGTGTGAGGGAGGTAAGGGTTAGCAGGGGGGTGGCACAACCCTAATGACCCCAATTCTTCCGTTCTTATAGAAAGCTGTATTTCTCCCCTAAAGAGGCATTGTGCTCACTCCTTTCCCACATGGGAACTCTGTTTGAGTGTGGAGGAGGGCTGTAAGAGCTAGGTTGCAAGAGCAGCTATGGCAGTCTGCCATTCCTAATGAACAATGCCACAGAATAGCTTTATTTGTCAAGACCTCCGCAGGCTGTACATAGAGAAGCTTTGGATATGTTGAATGGGCTAACTAAGGCTGTTGCTCCACTCAAACACCCCCCACCCCCGCCCCCTAGTTTTTCCTTTTGCAGACCCCATTGATTAACCTGCTTCTGTGTCTGAAAGAAGGCTAACAAGATGCAGTTTAAAGTTTATGTCAATTAGTAGTCATAGTGTGATGGGACAGCTGCAGGGGTTTGTGTGTTAACTCCTAGCTGTCCGGTCCCAGGCCTAGACTCACTGCCCAGAGGTCAAAGTTTGGATTTCCTGATGGGAAACCGCATAAGCTTAATCGGTAGTGTCACTGCCTGGGACCATTCTGACAACCTTGACCCTAGAGGCCCTATGCTGATGAGACTCACAAAAGTTATTACAGAGAACAACAACTGTCATTAAGGTGCTTGTCATTATTTATTTATTTATTTATTTATTTATTTATTTGTTTGTTTGTTTGTTTGTTTGTTTGTCTGTTTGTGGACTTATATATATTGAAATATGAAGTAATTGAATTGAAATATGAAGTAATTATGAAAACATGTGAAATGTTTTTGGGGAAAGTGTTTACTTTGTGAAGTAGACAGCACAGCATGGCTGGAATACTGTAATGTTTTTAACAGCCACTTAGAAATTATGAGCGTCTATGCTCCTCCAAGGTTAATTTCATTAGCATTGTTTTCATCTACAAATGAGTCCAGCAATTATTTCGAGTTTCTCTGCTCTACTTTTGCTCATGATGATCAGTTTACTGAGGATCTCAGTTTTTCCTGTTAAACAACTCTCTCTCTCTCTCTCTCTCTCTCTCTCTCTCTCTCTCTCTCTCTCATACTGTTTCCTGCATTTTTAACCCAAGGCCTCAGACTAATTGCTCAAATTTTCCTTATAATCCTCTACATTTTTATCTATTTATTTATTTGGCATACCAACCTCACATGGTGATAATTTTAGCATACACGGTGCTTAGTTTACATTCAGCCTAAACAAGCTATATTAAACAACATACCACTCCAGCCCACAGCCTGAGACCAGCCTCAGGATCACTGTATATAATGAACACGCTTCAGTGCTGTCAGTGTTGGGAGATGAGAAACATTCTCACACAAACACATAACATAATTATTTCTTCTTTACATGTGAGAGGTGCTGGGCAGCAGTGTCACAAGAGCTTGTTTCAAACTATACACAGCTGCTAGAGAGAACTTTCCATTTATCTTATAGTACAAAACAATATACACTGCCTAGGCCATATGACTGTGCTGGCTTTGGTGAAAGACTCATGTGAGTCTGTGTTTTAAACAGTCTAAGCCAGAGTGCTTTTTATATCCCAGCAACCACCACCACTATTTAGCCACTAATGAGCCTTAACATAATTTTGTTTATGAGCTGCTAAATGCAGCAGGCAACACTTGATGTGGTTTGTCATTGCACCTACAAAATGTACTGTTAATTTAAACTAACCACATGTGAATAGGAGCAGGAAATGAATATGAAAAATCTAATCTGTAAAGATCTATAATCAGGTGACAATTTGGGTCACCATGAGGCACCAAAACAGCTTCAGTGCAACTGCAACTGGAACTGTACTGGAGGTATGAACATTTTTCTTCCAAAATATATTCCCTCAATTGGTGTTTTGATGACTGTGGTGGAGAGCAGTGTCTAACATGTTGGTCCAAAATCTTCCACAGGTGTTGATTTGGTGACATCAGTTTCATACTCATTAAACATTTCAGTGAGCCCTCATGCCCTGTGTATGGAGGCATTGTCATTCTGGAAGAGACTTCCCAGGATAGAGGAGACTTCATAGGATAAAGTTGATCAGCCAAAATATCCAAAGCATAAGAGGGCCACTGTTTTTTTTTTTTTTTTTTTAATCAGTTTGTATATGGAATCTGTCCTTCTGTCGATAGCGACGTCTACAAGAGATGCTGAAACTGACCTGACTAACTGCTTAAACAAAATACAATGAGTTGCCTGAGTATTTGGTATACCTACTTTGTATCATAACTTGTATCAGTTGGCCATTTTATCAGGTGCACTTACCATAGGTTTATACTTTGTAAGTATACAATTAATGACTAAGTTATTAGCCACCTTATACAATTGGGTAGGAGCCTCAATAGATCAACTGCAGACCAAATTATTTGGACCATTCTGACTACAGCAGAAACAATGACATAGTAGTAGCATTTAAACACTAGTAGTAGCATTTAAACACTATCTAACATTATTAGACACACCTATCTTGTTGATGAACATGCTGGGTGTACAGATTATATCTCATCTTTTTCCAGGCATATAATGTGTTTGTCTTTTTGCCCTTTCCTGCATTAGTGGTTATTTTCTGAGCATGTGTAGCTGGATAACACCACTGGTAACTGTATATTTTTGGTCGGAGGACTGTTTTTCAACACATTGGGAATGTTTAAAAGTCTCTGTTTAAAAGTTTAAATGCTGCTGAACCTGATACACTCATATCAGTGCCACACAAACTAGCATGCCACTACCATGTCAGTTTCACTTCTGTGCTGACAATGGTGCAGAGCCCAATAATGTCTCTTTGGTGGTCCAGTTTCTTTGAGAAAAGGGGGAAATTGGTCTGACAGACTGTGTATACCAACTGATAAGCTACAGTCCATAACTGTATGCACACAAAGTAACCTATAGGGTAGATGTACCTGGTAAAAATGGACAATAACTGCAGGTACAAGGTACAAACATGGGCTAATAAGGCACAAATCTTGCACTTCCCCGGAGAACTCTGAACTACTGCTTTACTGGTGTAGGAAGTTAGCGCTTAAGAAATAACCACCAAACTCATTTGAAACTGATATTAATCACAATGTTTTAGTGTGTTGAGTGTGTGAGTCCATTAACCCTAGGAATTTTCCAGATAACTGCTGAGTGCATGGAGGACTACTGCTCAGACAGTACCTCAACATGACCCCTCTGTGCACCCAGCAATATACACTGAGGGAATAATCCTCACTTTAGAGCCCATCATTTGTAGAAAGTCAACAAAAGTGGCCTAGACATGTTATTAATTATAATTGAATTATACTCTCTGATCCCATGTGCCATTCCTGTAATGCCCATTTGAGCTGTTTAGTTAAATGCTTTTGTAGTATCAGCACCATGTGTCTCAGCTGACCCAGTGGCCCACCTTGACATCTGGAAACGCTCTTAGAGTGTAGAAAGGAGCTTCCACTGGAACCACTGAAAAGTGCAGCCCAAAAGCTATCATCAGCAAGTCAGCTATTAACCAGAATGAGTGATTTTTGGTCACTGTAATATATCCCATGGAAGCTATCTTACGCCCATTTGAAAACCTTGCAAACCTTTGAAAGTAGGTACTCTATTATTTGCACTTCTAGGAATGTTGAATTTGTATAAGAGTAATAGGAGATGAACAATTTGTGCCTGGGAGAATCGAAATAGACTGTAGCCCTCTTAATGTACATGACTATCAATTAAGTAACCTGTGAAAAGGTGCCCGCTATCACTGCACCAGCAATAGAAGTAGACAAAGAACCCATTCTTTAACCCAGGCAATAGACCAAAGTGATTATTGGAAAGAGAAAGCGAGGGAGAGAAAGAGAGAGAGAGAGAATGAAAGGCAAAGAGAGCTCCTGGCGGCACACTGCATTCCCAGTGATATTAACCTTCCAGAGAAATCAGCCTGACACAGAAGCTGACGGAGGATCTAAATTACCTTTTGATTGCTGGTGTGGCGGCCTGTTTATATTATCGCTCATCTGGCACAATGCAGGCCCCTGTTCAGCCCCTCTGCAGTCGTCAGGCTCTTATTAATTATGGTAAGTGACCTTTGAGCAGGTGATGACAGAGATGAGGGTTGGGGGCCAGTCGCATAGACACACTGCCTGTTTGATGAGCTCCTATGACTAGGCTCTTTTTATAGAGATTCTTTCCATATCTTTCTCTTCTTTCTTTTTTCTTTGGTACTGCTGCTATCTCTTACTCACCATCAATCCCCTTCTCTCTCTCTGTCCCCCCACCTCTCTCTACTTTTGAGTTTTTTCTCCACTGTAATCTCTCATCAGTTGGGTCTCTTTTATGTTCTTTATGTGTGTGGCAGTTCGGTTACTTACAAAAGTGAAAAGGTAGAAAACTGCATTTATAGATTCCAATTCCATTGAAAGATGCCCCACCTACCTATACATTTATAACCTAATACACCTATGGAAAAATGTAAAGATTTATAGGCTTACAAAGGGAAATGAGTTTTCATACTACTTGCCAGCATCATTTGCATCAATCTCTGTCACATAACCTAAGGCAAATGTCACCAGTTGCTTTTTAATACAAGCCTCATTGTCATCTCTTCACTTGCCTGATCACTGTTCACTCACATTGGTGGGGAAACAATCACTGCTTAATTCAGTCAATTCTGTAAATAGTGACTAAATTGCTTATTATTTTATTAGATAATTTAAACATTTTGTAGCTTTTAAACTCTTCAACATTGTCTGCTGTCATTTGTACATTGTGTAAGCACTCTTCTCTGTTTTAGTGATGAAGTGACAGTGCAGGTGCACCACATAAGTGACTAGGCTTATGTCCTTTTCACTGTGGTATGTAGCTATCCAACAACCTGATGAAATCATGAGGAAATCACAATTAGCTAGCAAAGTTTTAGACATCTTTAGGCAAACTGACTGCATTTCCTGCTGCATTTATTAAAGTGGCTCCTCAGCCAACGCGATCTCTGCAGGCAGAAAGTCAACACAAGAGTAGAACGTACCCTAAATAAAGACATCTCCACTTTGTTTTTGTAAAATATATTTATGTCTTCTTAAATCATAGCGTATAATTTAAAAAATGCAGTTTTTCATTATTTTTGGCCGTTTTCCATAATTTAGCCACAGCAACATCCAATTGGTTTTCCCAGACCACCAGATATATGATGTGTATGATAATTGTAGTTTCTTTTTTGCTTTAAGATTTATATGAGTGACTTTAGTTCTCACGAGTTTGGTGTATTTACAGTGTTTTGTGCCACAACCTAATGACTCCAGTAGGTTAATTCATTACTTACAAAGGACAATTCCCATGCCCTATTGCAGCCTTCTGCATCAATATATTTCGAACATCAGTTAAATATGAGCATGGGACTGTAGGTATGAGTGTGTTAGTCTGTTCAGCCAGCAGGCTAACGAGAGGCCAAGATCCTGGTGTGCACTGGACAGATCTGCAGACAGTACTGATGGAGAATAATCAGCACAATGCCAGCTGAGTGCTGATACTAAATGCTGCAAAATGAAGAATGAAGCTACCAATCCTGATGGTTCAGCTTTCACAAATGGAACTAACAGCTAACAAAAACACTGACTGACAGATCTCTGCTCATTTAATTCTCTGAATGTATCTACATACAATGTGTCAAGGTACACTATATGGCCAAAAGTTTGTGGACACCTGATCATGACACCCATATGTGATTTTTGAACATTCCATTCCAGATTTAGCTGTTATAATAACCTCCACTCTTCTGGGAAGGCTTTCCATTAGATTTTGGAGTGTGGCTGTGGGGATTTGCTCATTCAACCACAAGAGAATTAGTGAGGTCAGGTACTGATGTTGGGTGAGGATTCCTGGTGGTCAGTTGGCATTCCAGTTCATCCTAAAAGTGTTCAGTTTGGGGAAGACCTACATATAGGTGCGATGGTCAGGTGTCCATAAACCATTGGCAATATAATGTATGTTGTAACTATTATAATAGTGTCAGATTTTATCCTTCTGTTCTTTATTCTGTAACCTTTATATGATTTGATGATGGTCAAAATAAGGGCAATACAGCAAATCTTTAAAATTTAACCCATTAATATCACTAATGACAGTTCTAGCATAAGGAGTTTTGTCATTTATCTTAGAAATAGTGAATTTAAATGATATGCCTACCAGAGGTTTCCTTCCTTTTTTATTACTTAGAAGTGTAAGTCATAATAATTTCAGTAAAAATGAATATTTAAAAGAACAAAGTATAAAAAGGCATCAGAGATCTCACCAACCAAACTGCGCGGTTCAGTTCAGAGTCTGCCATTCAACTGGCTGGTATGAGACACTCTCTCAGAGCTGGGAAGTGATGCAGGTGCTCCTCATAGTCCCACTGACCAACAATCACAAATAACTGCAATCAGTTCTCTCTTTCTCAATATGAACCATGTTTGAGCTGGCCCTGCATTTTAGAAGCATTTTCATAACCATAATCTTATCTACATGGTTTATGGTGTAATATTTTTTATCAACAAAATAAAAGTTTAACAGAAAATCTATTTGTCTTTTAATCTAAAGTTTACTTGCTGATTGTTGATTCTTTTCTTCACTCTGACATTAACATGATCAGCTCAAATTGGCTCCTACATCTTTCTTTCCCTCCAGATGCAGGATCAGTTACCACACAAAAATGGCATTTCACCTAGGCCTGTTCTTTGGAATGATATTATATCCTCTGCTCTAACAAAGGTAAATGAGTACGTACATTTATATATAGAAAAATGAAGATTGCTGAAGTATCGAACCATTAGCAATGAGTGCGTCCCAAAGGCAACTGCAGAATAAAGTGTAGGCGGTAATTGCGGAGGGGGAATGAAAAGCTTTGAGTGAGCAGAGTTGAGTTATATAGTCATTAATCACTGGAAGACAGTGTGGTATGTTGGACACTGCTGAGACTTCATGTATTTGAGGGCATACTTGAGTTCCTTGCTCTTTTTGTCCCACTTGTGAATAGACATGAGCAGTAGCTGCTGGTCCACCTTACGGCCCATGATGAGGAAGCTGCTCCCAAGGTTGTCGAGTTGGGAACAAGGGCAGTTGGCTCCATTCTTAATGTACAGTGTCAGCTTCTTCAGGTCTTTTTTGCGCAGGATCCCCATCTTGAGAACCTTCTTCTTCTTCTGAGCGGCGATAAGCTTGCGGTCGCCTTTCTCCTTCTTCACTTCTTTGATCTTCATTTTAAGTGCTAGAGGAGACATGAAAGGGTTAAATCTTTTTAAAACAAACTACTTTCACTCAGTGACAAAGAACAGTAGGAACGTGTCATCTCAGTGGAAACGTGTGTGTGTGTGTGTGTGTGTGTGTGTGTGTGTGTGTACGTGCTGTCATTCCCTCTTTACATGTCTGAGGAAAAAAATAAGGGAAATCCCCTCATTCCTTTTAGGGCTCCCACCGTCTTACTGGTTCCATTCTTTTGTTCTCTCTCAAGCAGCAAGACGTTTCACAACAAGCACACAGGAACATCCTGGGCTATCCAATTCAGTAGAATAGTTTACACCTCCCCAGAGGAGCATCATTTAACCATGGATGCCATTAATTGCAGTCACCCGGGACAGGACAGAGAGACGAATGGAAAGTTTAAAAGACAGATGTGAAACACTCCTACAGTGGGCCAAGCACTTCCCCACCTCATTCACTGCCGTACTACAGAGCCTGAGTTACTAACCTTACATAAGCAAGAAGGAAATTGCCTTGTCCATGAAAATCATGAAGACTTATGTAGCATAAATTTGATTGCAGGCTTAATGCTACTTTTTACATGAAGGGAAAAGGTGCAATCTTTTCATGCATATATTAGATGTAAAAAAAAATGGTTTCTCCAAATGGTTTGGCGAGTACAAGTCTTTCCTAACTATTAAGATTAAACCTTTCTGTATTAAAATGATGAATGAAGTGGTGGATATGTTTTTAATAAGTGACTCCTGCTTATGTGAGAAATGAAAAAAGAAATTAACCATGAACAATAAATTCGCAAAGTGAATTGACAGAATTAAAATGAATAAATAAAATTACATTTCTCTTTGGTAGACAAATTGACTTGCACAATAATAATCAGTTTCTGTTCTTCTGCTTTCTGAGCAAACAGGCGGATACAGATACGTTATACAGATCAGTTCAAAAGACCGAATCTACTACCAAAAATTCATTCATCTTCAACAACCATTTTGAATGATTTATCAAAGCCTTTCAATGTGTTTAATTGTTTCTTAATAAAAATACATTAAAAAGTATTTTGGAGAATTTTTAGAAATTCTTACATGAAATGGAAAATATCTGCATATACAAAAATAACACTTTCAAATGATACTGATCATCCACTCAGTGATAATTGTATGTTTAATAACACTTACAGTATTGTTTCTAGCACTTATCTTAGTGAACAAACATGCATACATATATAAAGTATAAATTCTGTTATTGGTAGTGGATTAAGTTATTCAGTTCCCACTTGATCCGCTGTGTCAGTAGAGGTTTAGCAACAGGACTGGTTGTTTGGCAACAGGAAAAACATTGTTTCAGCTGTAACATTTTGGCCAGAAACATCAGAGTAGTGAGCGTGCATAACAAAAAAAGACCAAAAACTAATTAAACAAAAAAAGCTGGACTTCCCACACAATGTCCAAGGATCATATTAAACACTATCAAAACATTGGGATTCTGCTGCCTCATAGAGTTATCTTAAGTAGCTTACAGTCTGGAGATTAACTATACATAAGGTGTGATTTTAATACTTGCCCATCAGCTATAATTGTGGCTGGTTGGTCTGATGGAGTGACTTGATGAATGCAGGTATCAATCAGGTATCTATTTATTTATTTATTTATTGCAACAATATAGAAGTTGTACTAATGCAAATCTATGTATAGCTACATACTGGTTCCCTACAATAGTAACACCAGTAACAAGAGGAAGCTGATTCTCAAGCTTAGTTCTCTCCCAGATGAGTTTCTGTTAGCATCTACAAACTGATTCAACTAACTGGTACCTTGGCTTTTGTTGAATAATTTGCTTATCTAAAGTTTCAAACTGCCATTTTTCTGTAGCTTTCAGCCAGAGAAGCTATTAAAATGGAATTAATTTTAAATAATTGCTCAGGGATTTTCTGTGCATAATGCTAATATTCCATTACCTACTAACCACAGTAGTATTGTAGCTTCAGTACAGACATGCCTTGGCTGATCTACTTGATTTGAGGTAAGTGGAAAAACTCTGAATTTTAAAAAGCTAGTACCATAGAGGATGTCAGAAAAATCCAATGCAGGTAATCTCGCATACAATGACTTGTGTATCGTGCATTGGACTTCCAACTCTGTGAGTGAATTCAGGATAGAAAAGTGAATTTTTATTCATTGCACCTTTTTATTATTGAATTAGACTTGCATTACAAATCCCTAACAGCTTTCTTGACCAGAAACTCACTTTAAAGCTAGTTTTATTTTTAGCTGCGTGAATGTCATTGGCAGTCTTTAAATGTTGTAAGCCCTGGAAATATTCTCTCCATGAGATTTACAGTACACTAAACATCACCTTCACTGGTCTCATTCATTGATATTTCTTGACTGTGAGAAACTGTGTCTCACTCTGAATAGTGAGAAAATTGTAGAAGTATTGAAAGGGTTCTGTTTTAAGTCACATAATTAGGCTCAAACCTAAAACTCAAACTTAACAAAAGAAAACAGGACAGTAAGAATGTTGTTCATTTGCCAATTAAGACAGTCGAACAAGTCATTTCCTTTTAGTAATGGCCTTCATAAGAATAATTGTGCTGGCTCTCTAGTAAGAACAGAACCTCAGATGTAGTGAATGTTATTTCCTTGTGGTAACTGGAAGCAACACTATAAAAAAATGATTTTTTTATAACATCCAAGTGAATCAAATAGACCATACAGTTATGAAACATAATACTGTACCACATTTATGTGCAGACCACCAAAGAAATATATTGAAATAGCAGTGAATGCACGCTAAATGGTGCTATGTAACAGGAAAACCCGAGCAAAGCATTATTAATTAGGTCTATTTTGAAATAAGTGATTAAATGGGACATTTGTTTATGAGCAGTCACAAATATTTATTAAAAATGACTGCTGTCTGTCCAAATGCCTGCAAGAATGGAAAAGTCAATCCTCCTACTCAACACACTGGTGCAAGTAATTTGTCATACTTAAACGTGATTATATACAAAAGTATGTGACTATATCCAAATGAAACAAACTGCACAGCCAAAGACAACTGACAGAGTGAAGCCACTTCATGGCCTTCACTTTAGAAAGGCTTTTCTGAACTTTTCTTTAGCCAACTCTGAACAGAGAAATACAGTTTGTAGAGATCCATCTCTAATAGGTCAGTACCAGACATTCTGGAGGCTCAGGCACACTTTAGTGACCTTCAGCCAGTATAGAGGAGAGAATTTGTTCCTTACACTATGTGGAGCACGGAGTTACATAGTATTATAAAATGATTAATATTTAACAATAATATTATCATATATTATAATATATTATTAATTGAATATATTATTCATTCATTATTATACTGTTTGCTTCATTCACAGCCAATAAAATCAACAGTATTACAATTCTGACACGTTTTTCCCACGTGACAGAAAGCTCTAGTCTCATGAATGCTGGTGAATCACACCGCGTATGTTTCTCATTTTGGAGAAATTAGTTGAGCAGGTAAACAACTCGGCATTTTCCCGAACAGTACTTTCAACACAGGATTCAAATACTAAGGGTTTTTTCAATAGTATTGGATGGATCAGTGTGCCTCCCTACATGTGTGTGTGTGTGTGTGTGTGTGTGTGTGTGTGTGTGTGTGTGTGTGTGTAGGAACAACTGACCTTGTGAGCATTTTTGGCTGGTCCTCATGAGGAAAACTGACTTTTTACAAAAACTGCAGCTTTTACTTGCAAAACTAAAATAGCTAAAATGTTTGTTTTTGGTTACTGTTGTTAGGAATAGGGTTCGATTAATATCTACTAGCTCTAAGTAGAGCATTGATAATTATTTCAATGGAAGATCTTCACACGGATAGTCAGACAAATGTGTGTGTGTGTGTGTGTGTGTGTGTGTGTGTGTGTGTGTGTGTGTGTGTGTGTGTGTGGTTATTTGTAGCAATGTTAGATTCTTACTTACCAAAGTCACTGGCACAGAAATGCTCCATTATTGTGTCGGCTTTCAGTTCATTGTCACAGGGTGGACACGCTTTTGAAGCTGCCAGGAGAAAAGGAAAAAAATACAATGATTTGACAGATGAATTGACTATTTTCAAAATGATATGAAAGTCACACTTTGTCTCATTTCTTTTATATTGTGATTTGATTAACATGTTGTGTTTATGTCCCTCATGCAGGACAGACACAATATTTGGTCTTGTATAATTGAGCTGCAGGGACATGTGGGTCTGCAGTCAGGTTCACAGGAGCACTGACCACTTTGTAAACGCTTTTTGAATTTCGTCTTGTCAGATGCTATTTTCTGCAGGGAGGATACACAGAACAGGAGTCTGGTGCAATGTTTGCCTTGCAATTAAGGTGCTGAAAATGTTTGAATTTAGATATGTGTATATTTGTGTTGTACAGGCATGGCAAAAAAAATAAAAAATCCGCCACAGAAAAGTGCACTTTTCTGAATTTTTTCAAGCAACTACTGAGTGACAACTGAAGTCATATGTTTCTCTTCTGGTGGGTCCAATAACAAGAACAAATCTGACAAATGCAAGAACAGAGACAATTGCATTTGCAAAAGATTATATTGATGCCCTTTAAACCATAGGTTGAATGTATAATGTATCATTTGTGCTACGACTTTTTACAGACATAGGGTCTGTTGCACTTTTCACAGCAATCCTTGTGTGTGTGTGCATTCTAATGGGGTCTCGTTTTGTGCAGAGAGACAGGGAGGCATGTAAAGCGCACCACTGCTGCTCTCAAAAAAGGGCTAAAGGCCAGGGCTAATAGTGCTTAATCCATAGCTTTCAGAATAATAATGAGAGGGAATGCTTCAGGCAACTGGATGTTTGATTTCCTCTGCAATGAGTCACTTTAGACTTCTTCCACAAACTCAAGCAGATTTGTTCCACAAATGAACGTCTATGTGTTTATAAATAATTTGAGGAATGGGAAATGTTTTACAGTAATGTTCTCTACGGGCTTGCCAGGATTAGCTAATAAAGAAGGGCACTAGCCTACTAGCATACTACATCCAGCCATTGTACTGTACTCTCATATAGTTTCATGCTAAGATTATATCAGATGTAGTTTTAAGAAAGACATGCTATTACATTATTAGGTAATGTAATATATCACAAAGAACTGTTAGTTGCTTGTATAGTGTATAGTATATGTTTCATTTTATCTTTTATTGCCAATGCCAGCAGTACTGATGTACATAATTTCTGTGTAGCTCCAGGCTGTCTATCACCTTGCTGATTTACACTCCTTAGATTCTTTTCTACACTCCTATTACAACATTTTGTCTTCATTTGGTCCTCTGGGCGAATGCGTAAACATCCTATATAGAATGTTTCCCTATCGACGATTAAATATCCAGTGAACTGCTAAGGAACCTGAGTGTACCAAACAGAAATGTGGCAACTGGATGAGGAGTGATATTTTCTATCAACTGGCTATTGGGGATTTGGGGATAAAAATGACATCTGTATGCATCTGTATTCTGTTGACTGATCACTCATCAAAAAAGTCGAGAAACCACCTAAGAAACAAAAGTGCCTGGGGTTAAGCGGTTACATAGCCAACCCCCCAACACACACCTCCCGATTCCTTCTTCCAGGTTGAAAAATGAGGGTCAGAGTTTATCACCCCTGTTACTAGTGCAGCCACTGCAGCAGATAATATGAAGGGTTAAAGTTCAGTAGGTTTCATTGGGTGGTGGTGAACCCCCTCTGTATGCACTAACCAGCCAAAATGCCTATACATTCCCTGAGAACTCCAGACAGTGGCTCAGCTGGTGACACTCACGCGATCTCTTATGAAGAGAACTGTGGCATTTCATTTAATGGCTTCGGTCTCTAACACTGTCTGACAACCACACTCTCGAAACTGCGATGTCTTATTTGAACTGCGGAGTAATTTATTCACGTTTGCTGGGTGGTTTATTGGCAGACTGCCCTCTTGAAGTAAAGCCAGAGCATGTGCCTGGAGAGCTAGCACTGGGAATTCTGCAAACTGAGATTCTGTGTGGATTTAGTGATTGACTCACATTAACAGACCGTCTCAAGCTATTTGCAATTGATTCAGCCAAGCATTTAGCATTTTATTCTTTGTGGTTGTTGTGTATGTCTTTAAAAAACAAATAGATTATTGATTAAATTAGACAAGTGACTAAGGCTGACTGGATCACGTTAAAAAGTTATTACTCAAGACTACCCCAGACCAAGCTAATAATTTATAGCGCTTCTATTAGTAACTGTTACAGTGGTACTTTACAAATTTGCTGCAGATGATCTGATTTAAAGCTTTCAATTCAGACCATGTTATTTAACTCAGTGCACTCAGGATATAGTAAAGATTGATCATCAACAACCTGGTTTATTTTGATTTGACATTTCTTCAAATATGTAAAAATTGATTTATAAAATATTTAATAAGCTCTGTTTATCTGCAGTCATTTGGAAAATATAAAACGTAAGGACATCTCAGAGTTCATATCATTATGGCAGAATGTGTTTTTTTTTTCTTCTGTTGTCTGATATATTGTCTACTGTAGGCATATAGTTTTTTCTCCATCAAATACCCCCATCGCACAAGAGTATACAGGGCAAACATTTCATTTAGATTCAGAATTCATGGTTTTATGGCTCATTTGGTCTCAAGAAGGCACAAGATAAAACATTTATAACATAAAACATTACAAATTGATGACCGCATTTTTAAAAGAGGATTGCATTTGTTGCTCTGTCAGCTTGGCTTTAGACTTGAGAGAATGAGCATGCTTCACACATGAAAAATGTTGCTCTGTTATTGTAATTAATGTCTGAAATCCCCCCACACACACACCCACACACACCCCCACATTGCTCCCTTACTGTAGAAATGCCATTTACCAGAATGCATCCATCATTTAGGCATGGTACTCTCCAGATACCTATTCAGGAACTCGGATGTTGGCTGTGAGCTGGCCCTGGAGGATTTCACCTTAGACTACAGAAGAAAACCCCCTCTACCTTGCTTAGACCTCTGTTCCCTGTGTACTGGAGCTCTCGACAGGCCAGTGAAAGGCCAGACCCATCCATATGATGTGTGCTTGTGTCACCATGCTATCTTAGTTCTCATCACCATGACCCTTTAGCAAAACAGACATCAGTTTGAGTGTTACGCTGCCTCACTCATCAGGTGCGACATGTTACTCTCTGGTTACACTGCTAGCTTTCGTACAGTTGGACCATATCATGATATGTGTAATTGCAGGAGAGCTAAAGGGCCTCACTGCAGAAATATAGCTGAAAAGACACAGGCGGTTATTGGATTACTCCAAATTATGTAATCAAAATCTTAGAGAATTCTGAGATTAACTTTTCAACCAAAGACAAGCTGCTTATAACTGGGGTTAGCAGGGGGTCATAGCAGAAGCACAGACATTCTGTAGAACAGAATTCCATTTCGCAAAGCAATTACAGTGTTTTTCTTTCTCGCCGTTATAACACTGGAACAGTTGTATTTTTACAGCATGAAGTCAGTATGATTGATGTTTTCCTCACTTCCTGCCTTGTTACATGCTCTCCCTTTTTGTCACCCAGGACACACACAGACACATGTTTTTGTGAGCAGTAAACACTAATTTGGGGTGCTTTATATATACATTTCTTCAGCAGCAGAGGACCCCCTACAGAGTACATTGAGGACTCAGTTTACACTGAAGATTGATCTCAATTTGTCTAGAGTTTAGTATATAAATATATAAATAGAGGTCTGGCATGTCTATCACACTCAAACCTTTATATCAATGGAAAATGATGGAAAATAAAATGGTCAATTAAAACATTAATAATTAATAGTATAACAATAAAAATTCATAATATTCCTAGACATTCTCCCCTTTGGTATGAATTTCTTTTAGCATGTGGACACATTATATTTTAGCAGACAACCCAGGGTAGTTTAACCCTGTTCTAATTATTATAATGCAATTCTTAAAACAACAACAACAACAACAACAAAAATGAAGAATAGGTTGAAGGAATTTGCATTACAGATTCTCTCAAGACAAGGAAAGAATGCACTTTGTATGTCTTTCATTTTGGCCGCTCCCTTATTTTCTTTGTTTTGCATGTTTTACAAATTATCTTGTCTAATTATTATGACAAAAGAACATGCTTCTTTCCTTACTTACCATGATTGTTTAATGTCACTCCCCTTCTCTGCTCTTTCCCTTTTCTTTCTACTTCAGCTTTCTTTCTTTTATGGTTGGTCCTTATATCTTCAATGAGGCTAACTAATGTACGGTTACTCCGACTAATTAGTGACCCACAGTAATTGGCTCCCTGGCTAATTGGCTAAAAAGAGGGAGACAGAGAGAGAGAGAGAGAGAGAGAGAGAGAGAGAGAGAGAGAGAGAGAAAGGCGAGACACAACAGAAGTCGCCCCTTCACATTCCGAATGAGATTTCACTTTTAGATAGTGAAAGCTCAAAGTACTTTTTGTGTCTCTAAGCGTACAGTGAATTCCCTGCCTTCGCTTTCTGAAGACACAGTTCACAGAGAGAAAATGAAGAATGAGTAAGCAACCGTTTTCTATTTGTCTAAGCAAAATGACCAACTCTTTTACCAGTAATCGACCCACTGCTTCTCCATTACTCAACGGAATAAGAGCAAATCTGAGTTTGTGTTTAAGTGTAGAAATGTTGCTGACATGTTTAATGATGTTGATGCAAATGTTACAGTTATATTCTCTAGTAGCCTCAAATTCAAAATATTTAAATTTTAATGTTAGTTTTTATATATTATGTAAAATTATTCACAACTACTACTGACTCACTGTATTAAAATGTGTTTGTTTGTTTTGTATTGTATGTATTTGTATAATTTTATTTTATAACATCATTAACAATTATTACTAACTTCCCTCCATAAATAGTATATAAAGTTTCGTGTATAGATTCAAACAGTCATTTGGCTCAGTAGGGCTCAGGAGCTTGACATATCTTCTGTATTTTTGTCAGGAACGGTATCATTTTGTGGCTCATTTCTTAGTGTATACTTACCATACCTAGTCCTTTAGTAAGTAGCATTGTATTAATCAGTCTGTTTTTTTTTCTGAACAATCTACTTTGAAAAAGAAATGTGATTTCAAACATTTGTGATTCATACCTGGAGTCTGAGTGGCATGATTCCCAGAGAACTGCATAGGGATGCAGAGATCGTTATCAATGGGGAACTTGTCACATTGGAACATCTCAGGCCAAGGAAAGCCATAGGTCTCCATGACAGGAGCACAGCTGTTCCTGACTGCCTCACACAGAGAACGGCAGGGGTAAATGGGCCGGTCCAGGCACACAGGAGAGAACAGTGAGCAGAGGAACACCTGCGTGTCTGCGTGGCAGCGCTTGGCCAGGAGGGGTACCCAGCTGCCCGCCTGCTGCATCACCTCAGGCATGGTCTCATGGTCCAGCAGGTTGGGAAGTCGCATCTTCTTGTAGCCAACGGTGTAACAGAGACGTAGCTCAGCCGGGATGTCCACACACTGTGGCTGCTTGGCATAAAAGCGGCCGTTGTGGAAGTTGTCGGATTGCCAGCTGTAATAGTCGTACTCCTCTGCCAAGGTGGCTGAACTGAAGAAGACCAGTCCCAGTGCTAACGTCAGTGAGCTAGCCACACACACCTGCCTCTTATGTATAGCCATGCTTCTTGAGTTTTATAGTTTATCAATGTTGGTGTAAGGAGGGCAGCAATACAGTAATCCTTTTTTCCTCTTAAATAGAAATTGAAGATAGAAAATCAATGGAAAGCTGTTCAGTGTAGTTGGCGATTCCTTCTCTTGCTCAGTTTTGCCCGGTTAATCTTCCAGTATAGCAGGCTCCTGACTTCAGTGATTCAGGTGGCTCTTCAAGGAGTGCTGAGTTGCAGCTTACACTGCTCTGTCCTTTTCTAGGCTCTCTAAGATGCACCTAAGGAATATGAAGGAGTGGGTTACTGGCTTTACCAGCCGACAGCCCCCTAGCAAGCTGCAAGTCCACTCCACCTCCCACAGTCTTCTCCTGTGCTGACTAAGACCCGCCTCCCCTGACCAGAGCCAACTGCTCTGCAGTGGGCGGCAACCCTGAATGGACTGGCACTCCCCCATAGCCCACCTCCCTTAACACACTCCTACAGGCAGTCACACAACCTGGCCTGTAGAACAAACTGTGTGTGTGTGTGTGTGTGTGTGTGTGTGTGTGTGTGTGTGTGTGTGTGTGTGTGTGTGTGTGTGTTAGAGAGAAAGAGAGACAGAATGTGTGTGTGGAGTCTGTTCAGACTGTTGCTCTTCCTTACATATGTAGATACACCCATGCACCTACATAAACATACATACATTCTTCTTTTGCTTTTCAGCTTTCCATTTTTTAAGACCTGGTGAGTAAGGAGAACCTTTTTGGGGAGGCATTGAGATTCAGTGCAGCTACAGGTGGTCAGGGATGTTTGGCCATGCTATTTGAGATATGCTAATGCCAGGCTTGGATGTGAATAGAGTCAGGCTTTCTCTCTGTCACCTTTTATCAGCGGCCTTCACACACACATACACACATGGGGGGCCCAGCTTTTAGCCTGCAAGCATTCGGCAGCAGGGGGCCTTACAGCCACATTGCAACCCTTTCCAACTAACCATTAACAGTTTATAATATCGGTCTTACTGACAGACCTCTGCAGAAATTGACTGCAGAACTGCAGAAATTTTCGTTGCCTTCCATGTTTTAATTTCAACGCACTGTACATCCAGTTAACACTTTAATACTTAGCATTGGTCTTAGTTTAGGAAACAGTTGAAGGTCAGCTGATGAGTAAAATGGTGTAGCTATTATATCAGTTCCTGATATTAGTCTGACTAAGTAATATATCTTACAGTTAAAAAGATAATGCTGACACATTACACACAGTTGGAACTATTGTGAGAGCTGTGGTGCAATAGAAGATTTGTCAACACCTTCTGACCAGTAAGAATTCAACATGCAACAATAGAGAAAAATCCCTACTATAAGGTTATACGCTCTCAAAGGGTGCCAAAACAACAGGTCATATAATACACAAAGCATTGATTCCTTTTCAAAATTTGAACATACATGGTATTCATAGACTGATAAATGTTTATATGAGGTTCTTATAAAGATATAAAAGTAATAGATAACACGAACACTATAAAATACACTATAAATAATTATATTTTTATGAAATAATACTATAAATATATTCATTAGCATGAGAAATATCTTGAGCCCAATCTTTAGCTAAGGTAACAGGAACCAAAAGACCATATTTTCATTTGCTGGCATTTTGCTGTTTACCATCTATACGTGTAAAAGGCTGAGACTGTTTTATACTAAGAATTCTTATTGGCTTCATGGGTTACACAGTTCACGGATAAAGGATTACAGCATTATGTTGTTCAAAGATGCAGGTACGGTTTCATATTGAGACAGAAACACAAAAATACAGGAAATTCAAAACACGTTATCTTGTGTCATAGTGAAGCGCTGTTAGACAACTTCATAAAAGTGAGCTCCCTCTGCACTCTCAGCTGAAGGAAATGGTGCTTGGCTAGCAGAGCTCGCTGAGTCCCTCTGCTCTAGTCACTCCTTCTCACTGATGGAAATTCACTTTACTGCCCAGATTGTGTCAGAGTCTAGTTGAAAAAGTGTCCTCAACCTTTGCTCTTTGAAAAATCAATAATTGAGGCAGCGGTTCTAAATGAGTTCTGTTCCCTCTGAGTAAGGATAACAAATGCTATCAGGGCAAATATTTAGATGAGTTTATTGTCAGGCCATGAAGGATTTGGAATATGTATAACCCTGCAACACCATTCTAAATTAAGAGAGAGGAAAAAGACTACTTTAGAAAAATGTGCTGTTTTATTCTCAGGGCTGTGGAAATGTTAAGGTGGATATTAAAATGTCTTTAAAAGCATCCCTCAGTAACCAGGAATGGGTTGAATGTGCAAATATTACTTATTCAGTCTTAATGTGAAATAACCACCAATGCCAGGACCTCATTCTTTTGTGGGCCAGGCTCAGGATAGTATTAGTAATAAGCATGCAGGAGGTGTGTACACGTAATGACTTAAGCGAAACTAAGGCTCTCGTACTTAGAGCTTCAGAAAGTGTGTAACACCTTCAGGAGTGCTTGCGTGACTGTAAGAAGTGTTACACCCAGCCTGCTGCTCTGATGTGCTCTTTGGTAAATGCTTGATAAACAATGCAAGGAGAGCAGCGAAAAAGTGAGAAACAGAATAAAGGTGAAGAATGGAGAAAAAAATTTTTCCCAACATGCTGCGTGAATCTTTTCATATACAAGGTTAACATAAATAATATAGATATTTAATATAAAGTGCACAAGACAAACAGGCCTATGCTTACAGGACAAGCCAGGTGATCTACAAAATAAAAGCCAAAGCTATTATTTGGCTCCTTGTCTCTTGTATTTATTACACTCTGTTCTATTTGAAGAGGCTCCCATAACTGCTATTTGAGCCTCTTAATATAAAACAGAGTCTAATAAGAGTTTAAACATGCTGATCATTATTTCAGCAAAATTTATTTAAACCAGTGATGGTTTTGAAAGTAATAACAGGTCACAAAGCAAACTTGACCATGTCTTCAATATACACTTCAATATGTATTTACTTCCACATACATGCAAACACAAAAAAAGAAAAGAAAAGATGAAAAAAAAATTATTATTATTATTATTATTATTATTATTATTAGTAGTAGTAGTAGTAGTATTACTAGTATTAGTATTAGTATTATTATTATTATTCACCAACATTATCATCAGAAACCTATTTTTTATCTGTGCTCTTTTTCCAGCTCTCTCTGATGCTGATGAAAGAAAAAACAAACTATTGGAGCTGGGCTACATTTGGAACGGCTCAGCATTACATTATTTACAGCTGCCCTCTCAGGTATCCAGTCACAGTCATATATCCGCTTATATGCTGGTGGCAGTCTAATTATTCATTCCTTCTTGTTCTTCCATCTGTCTAGAATCTTTTAAGTAGTTACAGTTACTTTCTCTATCAGCTGGACAACATAAAAATGTCTCTGGACAGAACTTAAGCTGGGATGCTGAAGTTGGAGTTGGAGACTTTTAGTGGATTGGAATCCATATTTCATCAAATCTAAACATATTATAAATGAATATCCTTCCAAAAATCCATTTCTCTTTTTCCCCCGATAACTCCAATAATTTAACACTTGTGCTGTGCTCAGGTGACACAGTGGTTTCCATATTTTGTTGGAGAAAATGATAAGTCTGAATTAAGTCACCCTCAAATAAAATATACGTTTCTTCTGTTAATGTCTGTCGCATGAATTATTATACCTACTGGATAAATAACTCAAACCCACCATGATTAGAGACTGAGGACAATTTAATTCAAGAGCTGAACATCAAATGAAATATTTTAATAGACAAAAACATCTTAACCATTAACATCTTAAATTCTGAAGATTATTGAAGATCATTAAATATCATCAAAATAATATATACTACCCAACTGGAATGGATGGATGAAATATGATGATGATAAGAAAACTATGACAGTTTATGATGATAAATTATAACAATTTATTATGATAAATTGTAGTTTTAAATTTATTCGATCAGAAATGCAGCTTGTCAAACACTGGTGTTCAGCCTATAACTAATCTTTCTCTGTTGAAATTATACTAAAATGTTTCTATTGAATATTATTATTCAACTAAATGGTGATTTTTTTCTATTAAATATTACTAAACACATTCTATTAAATATTAAAATATTTTATTAAATAGAATTTATTTTACAATATTAAATTATTAGCTAATAGCTTTAAAATTTAATAATATAGTTTATATTAAAAAGAACCTGTTGGCTTTTTGTTTCACATTGTGTCACATCGACTGTCAGGATAGTTAAAAGATTTATTTGACCAGATCTGTAGCAAATGATATTTTTGCAAGCAACATCATTTTATTTACCAGGAAATCCAGAATATTCACTGTCTCGGAGTCTTTGGGCAACTGCTTGAGGGTTAACACACGTACATGGTAGCCAGGAGTCAAGCATACTAATGCACTTCACTACAGGTTGTGCTTCCTCCAATCATGTTGCAGTTCTTTTTAAAGACCCTTTTAAAGATCATGGTCATGCAGCAGAATTCAAAGCGACAGATCAGAGAATAGCAAGACCTCAAAGGCAAGAGCCGGCGCTTGGTTCGGGCAGGAAGAGAGCAGGAGGCCTGAGGGCTGGGTGTCTCTGAAGCCTTAATCTGGATGAGGATGTGAAACTTCCACTGACATGCTTTATGGGAGATCCAAGTGTACTCGGGGAGAATAGCAATAAAACATGCGCAAATATCATCAGTAGAGATGCAAATATTCAGGCTGATTTAAAGGAGCTATTTTATGTATATTACAAGCATAATTTCAGGATATTCTTCTGCACATGTGTTACACTCCAGTACAATTTCAAGTATTGACCGAACGTTTGAGCTAAAGCAAACTCTAAGAGGCATTGTGATAAATATTACACTGAGCCTTGAAAAAAGTGCCATCTTGCTATGTTTTAGACCAGGAGAGAGGGAGAGGGAGAGGGAGAGGGAGAGAGCGCTTGCCAAGCAGGATTGTGAGTTACCATGTCAGCAATTTCTGCATGAATTGTGATAGCATGGTGATAAAAATCACAGTGCTGGTGTGGGCATATTTATTGTTTAATGTTTGCTTATGATTATATGTAATGTATGCTACCAGTCAAAGCACACCTGCTCATTGCTCATCCCCCCAACTATTTCCTACTATTTTATAATAATAATAATAGTGTTATAATGACAATAACACTATGAAATACAGTAACACACATGAGATTATGCAGTGACCAAGAAAAGTGTTAAACAAATCAAACCTAATTTTTTAGTTTTAAATTCTTAACTGTATTTCTGTTGAAGCTTTACACAATCTTGGCATCTTCTCAGCCAGCTGCATGTGGAAGCTTCACCCAGGAGGATTTTCTTAAAGTTAGGCTGAGAACTTTGCCTGCTTCCCCTAAGCTCTAAATGAAAGCCACTTGTTTGTGGAAACAGTTTAATTTCAAGGAAAACTACTTGTTTTAAGTAAAAATGATAGATGTATCTATGAAAATGAAATTTATTGGAATTTTATGGAATTAATGTATACATGGGCATTGACTTCACTATTTACATTTGCATTAGAAACAAATTTCAACTGTTATCAGAGGTTTATGAAAAATCTATAAAGTCCACGGGTGTCCATATCTGACTGGTCGTGTATGCAGAGGTGGGTATTGTTTATGTTGAGTGAACAGACCTTCCCTGCTTTGCCTATTTTGCGGGTTAGAACACAACACGGGAATTAAGCATCGACAAATGAACACGGCGCTCTTACCCGCAAATCAGCAACAGAGCAGAAACCAAACTGGATCCAGACAATTGCAGACTTTCTCGGAGTGTTTCTGTGTTAGCCTGCAGATGGTGAACACTGCTTCCTTCTCATTTCCTTTTCGCTGTGATCTGTGAAGTTGGTCTGGGCTTTGTTGCCATAACAATCTGTCACACTAATGCTTCTTTATGTTGCGGAAAAGTTGAGTGAGACAAGTTTTAGAAATTCATTGACAACGTGCATAACAAAATAGATATTCCAGTGCATTAGAAATAAAAACTGGGGACATTTCTGTATGATGATAATCTATTTTCTGACAACTTAAGCTTTGAATTTTGAACAACCATGCACACAGAGACTGAAATTTCCATTGTCCCCTTCTCTCTCTCTCTCTCTCTCTCTCTCTCTCTCTCTCTCCTTGGGTGGATGATGTACTGTTCCTTTCATTAGTTTTCAGGCTCATGCCATATTTGTATTTGCTCCATTTGGATAGCGCACCCACACCATGTAGCCTCTCCACTTTACACAGAAAGACTGATAACGAATTATAACTCATAAGTCTTGTCTGTTTTCTTCTCACCTACTTAAGAGACTTCACAACAGAGTGCACAGTGTCAACACACAAGAACAGTAATACAATGGATTGCACATGGGGTAATGCATGCGCTCCTGCTAGCCATAATGATTAATCAAGTGTAATATCTGTTTATCTGCACTGTCAGTTCCTAGTTATAGAACAAGCTCTGACCTTCATCATGTCATACTTTTGGTGGTTAGTTGGATGATTAATTTGTATGGTTTTTCTTACTCTCTTGTTAATGCATAAATATAATAATTCATACATGAAGCACATAAACAAGATGACACCAGTTGCACCAGGTTTTCATTCATTGTTCAATGTTATCGATAGTGGTCATGTTGTGAGGGGGTAACAGGAGCGAGCAATCACATGGCAATTCTTTAAGACATGTGTATGTATTATTTAACGCCTACAGAAACAAAATTCGATCACTGAAAATGTAGGAAGTATAAAAAAAGAAAATCTGTAAGAAAGTAAGAAGGAAAGAAAAATTCTTGTAATTTTAAAGACATCAAATTAAAAAAGTTAAAAAAAAAACTTCAGATAATCTGCTTTGATTCAGTTCCATGTTTATTATTAAAAACAAAATTAAAAAGTGATCAAAAGATATCAATATACCCATGATATCTCATAAACAGTTATCACATCATAATTTAATCTATTTATCATCTATATTATATGGTCACATTGGCCAGCCCTATACTGGCAATTAAAACCTTAGTATCTTCTACAACAGACTGCACTCTAAGGTATTCTAGTTTGATTCTGATTAATTGATTGTTGCTTCCTTTTCACTGTCAGTTTCTTTTACATCAGAGTTAAATAACAGTATGGACTGAAAATGACTAATTTGCCACAGACTCAGCAGAGAGACTGAGCTTCATTACTAATGTCACTGTTATCCATTCCTTCTGCATATGGTCCTACAACTGCAGGTAAAGTAAAGAGAATTTGCAGCATAAGGATCCAGAGAGCTGGGACCGAATCTAAGTTAAAAACGTGCCTTGGCTTTGGATTCGGGGCTTTGCGTGCAGTGATCAGCATAACCCCTCTAAGAGTCAAACGCGGCCCAATGCAGAGGAGTCAAACTTCATCTCCCACATAAACCACAAGATGGAGTTGCAGTGAAGAGGGCTGACTAGAACGAAATCAGCAGTGACAGCTGGTCATGATATTGGATTGGAGAGCTAAAATCTATCAACAGCTTGACGAGGAAGCTAATAGACATGAGAAATGCATTATTTCACAAGGTTTCAATGACATAATAAAAATGATGTGGGGTAAATTATTACACACGCTTGAGGGATAGTAAGCTGCATAGGAAGCTGATTTCTATTTTTTTTTAAGTCTGTGCAAGTCTGTGCATAATGGACTTAGGAGATGTGTGAGAAGGACATTTATTTACAAAATCCAAGACAGAATCCAAAATCAGTTCAAACACAGGCAGTGGTCACACACAGAAATTCATAATCAGACCAAACATAAGGCAAATGCAAAGAATAGCAAAAGGTCAAGGCAATGGGCAAAACACAAAAATACAAAGCTCACAGGTTGGGAAGACTTTGCAGTGACAATGTTTAAACAGGTTTTATGCAGTGTGTAAACAGGAAGTGTTTGATGGCTGATGAAGAAATAGTTAGTATTCAGGGAAGGGGGACCTCTGGTGGTGTGGAGGTGTAATGTCCTGCATGCTGTGCATCGTATCCCTTTCATTTAAACCAAAAACAATAAACTTATGGTTCTCTCATCTCTTCTTCTGTGTAATTTGTATTTTCATTAGACAATATGCTCTTAGTCTATTTACTTTGAGTAAATAAAAATATTAACTTTTTGTTTAAAAAAAAAAGATGTGTTATGTAATGTGTCAGTGACATAGGTTGAAAAATATGATTCTAAAATGAAGATCAAATCTAAGCAGCATTTCACTCTATCTCACTCTGTTTCACTCACTGATAGGCTGCAGGAATCTACTCTCTGAGCTAGAGAGAAATCAGCCACAGCCTTGCTTCTTCAGACCATTCTGTGTATATTTTCTTATAACCATTGGAGGTGCTGTTGCACTTGGTTCCACAAAAGTCCAACCCTGCTATCTCATTTGTACCAGTCATCCCTGAAAACCAGCTTTCCAATAATAATGCCTCACTTGTATGGTTAATTAATGATGATCTTGTAACATTGTCTCTTTGGAAAACAAACAGTCTGTGGTGAAATGTGTGAGAGGTACTGTATACCTCTAGGTACTTTGCTGTTTGAATTAAATTCGCAGGGCTAGTCAATGTCCCTCATCAGCAGGTTGTTGTATGAAGCATGAAGTTGTTCAGGACTGCTTAACATCCAAAGTCAACTCAGTAAAGGTTTATTCAGTCATGACAAAAACCAGTCCGAATATATGGAACAGAATGAGACGTCAATATGTGAACCCAGTTGTGTAATTGCAGAGCATGCTTTCACAGTACATTTTATCAGTCACAGCTGCCGTGTAATCATGTCTGCTGAGGTCAGAGCACATTGAGGAGAAATGAAATGAGACCTGTGTTCAGAGCACATTTTCTTCAGCAGCGGCAGGAAACTGGACCTGCACCAAACCATGATAATAGCTCTAATATGCACTTTTCTGATGACTAGTACACAGAAGACAGAAAGGCTTATTGATGAAAATATGAAGGATTTTTTTTTTTTTTCGTAAGACTGTGCTGAAACAGCCAGGTGGCCCACCTGTATTTTATACAGCAACATTTCTGCAGGAAGTGTCCTAGTCCCTGGGAGTGTGTGAAGGAGATGTGTGAACTATCCTTTTCCTTTTCTAAACGCAGGACTCTCCAAAAGCAGCAACAAAATGTGAATACCAGTGGCTGCTATGTGAGCTGAACATACATACTCGCACTGGATAGTGAGGTTACTAAACCACCAGAGCAAACAAATCTAGAACAATATTTAACATGTAATATAACCCAGTACATTTTGGGCATCACACATGATCTTGTGCAATGTCTAACTGAAGGAATTATCAGCATGTCTTTAGTGTTTTTTTTCCCGTCCAGGCTCGAGAAAACTGAGAGGTATTTCAAAATGACAAAATATTTTGGTGAAAGATAAATAAATAGAGAGAATCGCATATTGTGACAGGAATATGGCATGTTAGATGGTAGCTATTTTCCAGTGTCAGTCTGACCCACTTTCAGCACTAGGGCATTAGCCTGTCGACAAGATAGCAGAGATATCTAATATAGCCAGCTCTGAACTCTGTGGTATCTGGTAAAAAAAATATTCTATATTTGCTTGGAAAATAGACAAAGTCTGAAATAGGTATAAATGGGTAAAAATGAGGGCATCAGTAGTTATCTAGCCAATGAGGGCACATAAGAACCTGCAGGAGGTCTACAAGACGCCAGTGTCAGTTCTAAAGAGTTCTAAGGCCACAAAAAGACGTAAAGACTACTCTTTTCAATCATTTACTCGTCCGTATTTTGAAAGTATGCTTATCTTATCAAAAATCTTGCTCTAGCCTCAGGACCTGGTCACATTTGGGAAAATGTTAACCTATCTGTTGTCCTCCATCAAATAAATTAGGCACCACCAAGTCGTAACTCCATGTCACAGAGGCCGTGGGATAAAAATGAACCTAAAGACAGCAGAGAAGATCAAATATCCCGTTTACCACCACTGTGAAGAGTGATTCCTCTGCCTTAAAGTTTATCTCTTCTTACTCTGTTTTGTGGGCACATTACCTTTTATTACCTGACACTGATGACCTGATGCCCTCACTCTGCTCAAACTGATAAGTTTATATCAGACTCATTATAATCTGCTAACACTGGCATGAATGAACAGATTTTTATCAGCAGAACATCTCAGGAAGTCAGAGTTGTTGGTTAGGGTGGGTGTTGTTGAGAAATAAATACAGGATCATTCAAATGCTCAGCCATAGATGGAACTGAAAGATTTCTATGCAGTGAAGAAGAACTTCTGAAATACCATATCTGTGACCCAAAAATCTACAGAAAATGTACTTATTTTTATTTATTTTTTATTTATCCGATTAAATAACAGGTAATAATAATAAGTAACTGTTCAAGGTTGGTCAAGGTTGATCATTTCCCCCATAATATTGTATCTATTATACTATTGTAGCCTGTCTTTATATAAATATTAAGGCTTTTGCTCAAATTTTAACTATTTTAACAGTGGATTATAACAGTTTATTTTTTTCTGTAGTGAGAG
>CM074947.1:15309286-15320336 GCA_037577455.1 Pangasius macronema
GCAAGTGTTGAGGATGCAGAAGATAGGGAGAGGTGGAGAGTGATGATTCGCTGTGGCGACCCCTGAAGGGAAAAGCCAAAAGAAGAAGAAGTTATAACAGTTTATTTTTATATACCACAGCTAAAATTAGTTAAACTAAGACAATCACTGGAGCTTAAAAGGTATTAACCTCATTTATTCAATTTATATGTTGTAATTTCAGATCAAACTTTAAACTGACACATTATGGTCTTCGAATGTTACATTTTCCCCACTGCGGGACAAATAAAGGAATAAAGGAATATCTTATTTTATTTTGCAACAAACTACTGCTCAGTGTTTAAAGGCCGCTTTACACTATAATTTTTTTGCAAGTACCACAGTATGAAATGATGCCAAAAATCCTTGGTCAAATTCTAATGTCAGTTGTCCTATAATATCCTATTTGTCCTATGATGTAATAAAGTGACGATCCATGTTGTTCATGACTTTTTAGACGTGTGTCATAGCAGTGACACATTCCAAGATTTTGGTCCAAAGTTTCTGACACTGTTTCTTGCTCATCTTTGGTTGCACATGTGCTAAACTGGTACTGGTAAGCACAATATATTCAATGTATACATATATTCTTTTATTTTGGTGGGATTTATTCCCAATTTGGTCGCATTCCAAATCTCACCCACCAGCCAGCAATTCCCTATCATGGGGGGGTGAAGGCTAAAACATGCCTCCAAGACACATGAAGCCATGCTGCTCATGCTGTGTAACACACTCAGAGGAAAGCACTCTCTACTCACTTCTGCATAAATGAACTCACAGATGCCTGCAATAGGATAGTGTCACTGTGACTGACAGGGGAGGTAGAGTATGCCATCCCTCCCACCCAGAGAGCATGGCTAATTTTGGTCTCAGTTTTGCTCCCTGTTGCATCGTCAGGATTCCAACTAGCGATCTTCTGACAACAGGACAAATGTTTTTCTGTTGCATGACTCAGGAGAGAACACATTGTATTAACTGATCTAACACTAACAGCTCATAAGGAAGGAATTCTTTCATAAGTTGCCATTTTTATCTGCAACAGCATTGTCATGATGAAAACTGTAGTTTTCTGTAATTTGATAAGTGAAAAAAAATGTAAGCATTGCTTATCTTTTTAACAAGGACTTTTCAGTAGGATTAATTTCCAGCCCCAGGTCAATTGTAGTCATTCCTTTCTTAATATCTAATGTGTTCCTCTTCAGTGCAGATGCTTACAATGTGCTGTCCAAGTGAACATAATGCTGTTTTGAAACACAGTCAAGACCAAGTCTTTTAAAAAGCATTATTCTGTTGGCTTGCTGAGCTTTTGTACAAGAAGAGTCACAACAGATCAGTCACAGGCTTGTAAGAAAGTACAGTTAGCTTTCTCCATTCCTCTCCTGACACTGCCTCAGTGCTTTAAGCTCCAATAATCATTCATTCCTAATCAAATGCAAATCTACATTATTGGCTCCATTATCTGTACACACAACGCACACTTTTGAAAGGAAGATCTTATCTGACCATGGATTATTACACATGATAGGAGTTTGGCTGTTTTGCGTCTCTTCATCCTTACCCTACATAAGTCCTTCTTTGAAAGTGGTGACAGCAATGGCCTTGAACCACCCGCTATGCAGTCACTGAGTGCATCCTTCCCACGTCTGGAATAAGAGGGCCATCACTTTTGCACTAAATGCCTTTACGTGTGGTTCCATTCCAGGATGTTTTAGTGCTTAAAATAAGGTCTGTCATTCTTTTCATATCCTGGGTTGCAGATTTGATTAGATTATAAGCCTGGTTAAGATCAGCTCAGAACATGGTCCCACACAGGGTTTTCATTGCGCTTTCAAACTCATAAAACCTCTTTTATTGGCAATTTCATTTAACATATAAAATTCTGCCACTTAAAAGACAGGCAGCATATGAAACTGATGGGAAAATCTTTGAAAATAAGCAATCATCACCTGTTTTCTTTGAACTTTTGTTTGATACGCCTTAATGCATCACTGACTCTTCAGGGGAAAAGAGCAAGTGTTCGTGAAGAGTAATCCTTGGCTTTGATTGACTGGTCTCTAGATCATTTCAATCCCTTTACCTGAGAACAAGAATTCACATGAAGGGAAAGGTTTACCTTCAAATGCACTCCTCCTCATACCCTGCTAGTTCTCCCACTGAAGCAGCTGGTTTAGAAGTGATGCAAAACAGACTGACAAACTTTTTTTTCTTATTATGAAAACTTGGCCTCCTCTCACAACTGATGATGAACAGAAATGAAAAACTGACGAACTAGTGGAAACTAATAGATCTTTACTATGTTACTATCTTTCAGCAACAGTTCTTGAGTGGTGAAATAGTACATGGGTGTGTCCTCATCCAGGCCAAAATGAGGAAATGGTTCCCTATGCACACCCTGCTGTGATTATCAGCCTTTTTTGCCATAATGAGGCCGCCTAGATTTTGGCGCGCCAGCCATGGACGATGGCCAACATGGGGTGATGTGCTCTGACATTTTGGAAAACAGACATAACTTCAAAGCATAAAGGGGTTGGCAAATTATCCAGAAAATGGAGAGAGGAACAAAGAAAGTGAAAGTGGAGAGAGAAGGGGAATGTCTGACAAATTAATTTGAGGAAGGAGCCACAGGGTTGGGCCCTGTCCATTCCTCCCTGCCCCCACTATTCACATGGTGTTGATGTGTGCCCTTTTCACCTTTTAAATGTTTTAAGGGACTGGAGTTCTCTTTCTTTCCCACTGCTGAATGAGATTAACTTGAAGCATGCCTTCAGGCTTCACCTCTAAGTGATTGGGCAAGAGTGGAGGGAATCTGTGCTTCCGAGATTCTCATAAGGATCTTAATAGCATCTATGTTATAGCGTCCACTACTGGGGTAATGAGCCATGACTTACGCCTTTTACAAGGAATGGATAAGAGATTTGAAAAGAGAGAAAGGAATAAAGTCATCCTGGTACCTCATTACTGAAGATCCAGCTCCACATTTCTCATTTGGGGTGGACTTGACATCTATCTCATCACCCTTGATTTGCACATCTGCGTTCCCTTCACCTTTGATGACAGCCAACAAGGTTTAATTGATTCCCCTGACTGTTTCCATCACACTCATTTTGCTTTTATACAAGCTGTACTGTATGTATTAGATAGAATGTCATAGAGATTAATTTGTCTTTTAGCATTATACTCCTTTTTCTCCACAGATGATGATATGCACATGTCCATGAGATGTTCAGCTCTTTATCATATAAAAGACTATCTAGTTATCTAGTATGCATCAGCTCTCTTGCCTCTAGATATGCAGTGGTGTGCTCAATACTTGACCCAGTCATCAATAGTGATTAAATAGTGTTTATCCTTCTATTTTTAAAGTTATCTTTTAATCTTAAAGTTATCTTTTAACCTTGAATGCTCTTTGTCTCAATTTTGAATTGCCTTCGTGTATGAAATGTGCTATATAAATTGTGCTATATATACAAATTTTTGAAACCTTAGGTCTAAATGAACAATGTGCATTTCCCTTGGTGTAAACATGCATGTGTAATCTACAGCACATGCATTCTGTGATTTATTCCCTAACCCACATACACTCACTGACCACTTTAATAGACCAGGCAATGTTTTTCCAATTTTCAACTGTCCAATTTCTGTCAATCTGTGCCCACCTTAGCCTTAGATATCTGTTCCTGGCTATGGTCTTCTGTCGTATCAAAGCTTAACGAGATGCTTTTCTTCTCACATTGTCTTTGTTAAGTATCAGATTTTTCTTCATGAAAAGAAAATATAAATTCCAGAGCCTGTTCTGACTCTGTAGGGTCACCAGAGTTTATTTTAGAGCTAAGTCCTTGCTAGGTGTTGCCTATATTCATGTAGCCTTCTTTACTGGCCACTGGAGGGCATTGAACTTGTCTTTTCTTTGGCTCTTTAGCCTATATGCTCCATAAGCTCGAAATATAGAAACTCTCAGCTCCTTGTAATGTTGTCATTTATCTTAGCTGTTTTGATTGGACAATAGTTAGCGTAGTTACAGAGTGGCTCAAAGAAGAGGAAAAATGCATCATACAAGGCTGCTCTTGCTCAAGCGGCTCTGTGGAACGATGGAAATATGCCATTTGGTGTGTTTCATGGTAAGCAGGTTTCACTGGGTCTGGACAGAGGGTGTGTCCATCTGGCCTGCCATATGACAGGAAAAGAATGTCATGTTTTCCATTCTGTGTCAGTGCTGAGATTGTTTTACACTTTAGTGGCACATTCAGCACGGATTATAAAAAAAAAAAAAAAAAAGATAAGTAACTTTATCTAATACTAGTACGTACATGAGTCTAGCACTGATTGTTAAGGTGTGTCATCAGTTTACGTTAGGAAATATCCTGTGTTTTGTGTCTGATATTGACTATTACGTAATCTCTAAGATAAAAAGGAGAACAGTTTGAAATGGTCTTAATGGGAGTAAGAGTATTGTTATAGTCTTCATGTGGATAAGAGGATTCAGTAACCTCAAGAAAATAGTCCCTGTTCCAGTGACTTGAGAACATCGTAATGAAGTAATGGTTTTATAATCTGGACCAAGCATGGGTTACACTGGCTGTTGGAACCACTTTATGGGCCAAATGACAGCTCATAATATGAAATGGTTGGCCAGATTCTTGTGACAGTGTCCCAACAGCAAAACCACTTGTGGTTAAGGCACAGTGTGATCATTTTAACAGATATCTGAAATGCTCAGTACATCTTCAGCTGATGTGTTAGATTTGATCTAGCACTAACCAACGTAATACCCTCAATGGCCTACAAGTATGTTTCCCAGCCCTACCACTGCACTGCATATTTCAACATTTCCCGGCTCTAATTGTTAACTATTAATCAGTTGATGAGTTCAGCTGAATATGTTGGAGCTCTATACCTTTACAGGAGATGTACGAACCTAGAGGAACAATGTCATAATGATTGTGTATAATATTATCTATCCCCCTTGCCATGTCAAACACAGAGAAACATTTGTTTTTTTGTCTCTGTAGGTGTTTTTCTACAGTATATTTAACATTGCACAATGGTTCAGAAAGATCTCTAAACAAAGTAAGGTTCACTTTTGTTCTTTCTCCTTACTGGAACAGTGTAATTGGTCGGCTCACTCAAACATAATGAAAATATTGAAGCAATCATATTCAGTTAATCAGAAACAGCAGAGTTTCCAGCAGTGTGCTGCAAACATAGGAACATCTCAGGATCACAAGAGGACATACTGTCTAAGGATTCCTGCAGCATGAATATTGCTTCCCTCGTCGTCACCTCACCGCTTGACATTCACACTGCCTGCAGTAATTGCCGCACAAGAGGGTTCTGCGGTATCTGCAACGAGGGTTACAAATAAACCATTTAATCACCAAAGTGTGGATTCTTATACACTCCCTGGCCACTTTAATAGGAACACCGGCGTCCCTATGCATAATTGGTACCAGAATAGTTCAGCGCCTGCAGAACTGACACTCGCTGGATTTTTTATTTTAATTCTTTTTTGCACCATTCTTTGTAAACTCTAGAAACTGTTTTGCATGAAAATCCCAGGATATCACCAATTTCTGAAATACTGGCACCAACAATTATGCCAAGGTAAAAGTCACTGAGATCAGGTCTTGCCCCATTATTTTTTGCAGTTCCCTATTGAAAATGAATAGGTGTGTAATAGCAGATGGCGAATTTGTGTTATACAGTAACTGACATGAAATATCATGAATTTAAGTAGCATCATTATGATTTTAAGCCTTTGAAGTCCCCAGGTTATTATTTACATTATTATTTTTTTATATATATAGTATAGGAGCTAGGTTTAACTAGTAGCATTGTATGGTTTGTTTGTGTTGCTGTTTGTGAATCAGTCATTACTTATTTATACAGCCTTCTATTTTTGGCATGTTCACGTCTTCATCTCTTCTTATTTTTATGAGGTATGAGAAACCATGAAACCATAGCAACTGTATAGGCTGCATGTTCCAATACCTCACTCTGTAGATATTTACACTGCAGTATTTTCCTGCAGGAGTGTGAAGAGGACACTCTGAACCAAAACATTTCCCCTGCTCTGCACTGCCTTAATGGAAACGTAAACCTTTGAGTTAGCCTCTGTCTTCCCTTTTAAGGGGTTCTCCAGGGCCCTGTGAAAGTCTCAGAGTTTATTGGTGCCCAAATACATGAAGCATAAAGATGTATGTGTATGTGTGTGTTACAATGTGCTCCAGTAGACTAAATGAGAGGCTATAGTCAGAGTTTCATGTTCTCTAATTGAGGAGTAAAGTTGTTATAAGGGATTTGAGGGATTAAATACTTTGGCTGAAGTGTTTTTCATGCTTATAGTGTTCACTCAAATAGATGTTCTGTGGGGGAAAAAAAAGCTCTGTGACGGTCCTGGACTCAATTAGGAAACTTCTTGGCAACAACGGACTCCTCCGTGTCTGTTAATTATTTGGCAAATGCTCAGACAGTCTGTAGAAGTGTAGGTTATAAATGAACAGGAAGGATATTTCTAAATTGATGGAATAGGAGACAAGACCATGATTATGGCAGAGTTGATATATCTTATGGAAGCAATCACAGAGCAGGCTGACACTGAACAAAAAAATCTGGGTTTCCACCATTGCCGATAACAGGGTTCTCAGCCTACTTCTTAATTGCTGCTAAAATTGGGCTGTTTTGTTGACAGTTTAGAGGTTGGGAATTTTGCATACATTAAATTATTTACAAAGTTGTATTGCAAGCCTAATAGATAGGCTGGGGTTTATGCTTTTCTTCAGACTAACAGATACTCATAGTTTATTGTGTATAACCAAATAAAATCATTAAAATAAAGATAGCTAGCTAAAATTAGCTACGTGATTGTATTAGAGCTAGAACTACTTTTTACCTCTAGCTATTTTCTCTACCTACGAGTAGCTAGCTACATAACCAAAGTCCATATAGCTTGACAAAATAATAACAGTAGATGTCTGCTGTTTTTTTCTTTCTTTCTTTCTTTTTTTAATCTGTGAGTATAGCTGGATATAGCTTACAACAATACTGCAGTGTGTATAAACTTTTGATTCAGTCAGTCAGTTGCACATCTAGCTAATTCTACAAATTGAATCAATTTCGACCTTGCTAACTTCCCTGATTTAGAAATAGATGTGTATCTTCCCTCTTTTATTATCTCTGTGGAAGCCTCTGCAGTGAGGGGCTTTTTGAGAGAGGTGTAAATGAAATGGAATCAAGAACTCTTAACATTAAACTTTTTTTAAAATTAGAAAGGCTTTAAAAAATACCTTGGTATCCTGTTATATTTAGCGTAATACTTCCATATGAATTTAGCTACATCTCTGCTTCTTAAACCTCCTCAAGCATTACGAAGAGCAAGACTGCATCTTGATTAATGATATGGTATTTGTTTATCCGATTGCTTAATAGGTATTTGAGGTTGCTTAACATTAATTTTGCTAGTACATGACTGTACATTGTGCTCAGATGGCCCTGACTGAAATGGAAATGTTTTTGCTGGCTCCTCTTGGTTGATGGCTGTAGCTTCACCAGAACATCTGGTTTTCATGGAGTGCACCATGGAGCACAGCAAGGAGAAGAGCTTATGTGTTCTGGTGCTATTTGTCTGAACATCGTCCAGTTTGACTCATGCTCTCAAGTCCAGGTACAAAGCTGAAACTTATCATTACCTAACCACTACTGATCCACTACTATCCTAGTGTTTCAGTCATGTGATTTCTAATTTTGCGGTCACCATATTTGTGACTGGTTTCACTGCACAATGCAAATTTAGCAAGTGAAAAAAAAGCAGGTGAAAGAAAGCAAATGGTACTTCAGGTAATATTCACATTAACATCAAAATTGTCAATAATTGACTTTGACATTGGTATGGTTTTTGGTGCCAGGCAGGCTGTTGAATATTTTAAAAAGTGCTGATCTCCATGTCTTTTTATGAGCCAGTGCTCACTGTAGCCTCAAATTCCTGTTCTTGGCTGATAGGAGTGAAACCCAATGTGGTCTTCTGCTCGTGTTCTTAATAAACAGTCAGTGAATACAGGCTCAAAAATACTGATGCAGTCAGTCCCCTATTCGTCGGTCAAGCACGGTGGAGGTAGTGTCATGGCTTGGACTTGCATGGCTGCTTCTGGATCACGCTCACTAATCTTCATTGATCATGATAGCAGCAGGATGAATTTTGAAGTCTACGGAAACATTCTCTTTGCCAATTTACAGAGATATGCATCCAATCTAATTGGGAGGAACTTCATCATGCAGCAAGACAATGACCCAAAACACAATGCCAACACAACATAGGACTTCATCAGGGAAAAAAAAGTCGAAGGTCAAAATGGCAATGTCAATGTAACACCAACTTTTGACACTTACATTTACATAAATAAATACATCCTGATACTGGTTCACTAGATCATGTACTAAGAGTACTATCAGTCTAAAAAACCCAGTTGGGGAGAAACACAGAGACGACACAAGAATTTTTAATAACAAAGTGCTAATTTATGTACTCCATGAAGAGATAGGTCTTTAGTCATCATTTGAAGACTGCCAGNATTCGAGCAGTGCTAGAGGATCAGAGTGTGGTGCAGAGCAGGGTGTGAAAAGTTATGAAGTAATACTTATGCATAAGTATTTCATAGTTTTGAGTTTCTGATATGCCTTCAACTCAACTTCTGATTTGACTTACGCTGCATAAATGTTGCTTTTAAAATATCGTTTGTTGAAGTAGGATTTTTTTTAGCAATAAAGCTGGTGTCACATTTTGCCCACTCTAATCTATATATGTGAACAGATTTAACAACTAGATTCAGTTATATTTATGAGTTTCATTCGCAAGTGTAAGGAACAGTTGCCTGTGCTTGAATTCTTTGGCCACGTTGTATGCATCACACTGATTTTGTTTAATTATTTTACTTGAAAAATTATTGTTGGCCTTTTCAACAAATTCCTCTCAATCATGATCCAGTGTATCTATTCCCAGGAGAAACAACTGGGCAGCAGATCAATTCAAAAGAAATTTTTGTTATAACATCTGTTTTTGCTATCATATTACAAGACCTACATAGTATTATTCATCCTAAGCTAGAACAGTTTTGTGTGAGAAGTATAGAATGATTATTATAGACAAGTTGGGGTAATTTTTAATATATATTTTTTCTTTAGCTGTACACATGCTCCTGTTGTGGGATTTAATTCCAGGGTGAAATCCTGATGTGATGCTCCTACTCTGATCACTTCCTCTTGATCACTTTGGAGCCTTTGTGTGTGGTACTTATCCTACAATGAAATTCCGCGTCTTGCTATTCATAAACGCACCTGGATAGTCTAAAATTACATGCTCATTCATGTCATGAATCCCAAGAATGAACTCTCAACCCTCTTCTCTATTTTAATCCTACCTTTCATAATTTCATTTCCTGGCTTGATCCTTAGGGTCTGAATCATTTTATGCAAAGTTTCTTTGCAATATCTGTTATGAAAGTGCAATAGAAATAACAATTATTTAACTATTTTGATATTTTTCATTGTTGCAAATCATTCCTAAGAAGCTTCTCTACTCTCTGTATCTATCACAGACATTTATATCAATTTTCTCATGATATCAGTATCTTTGACTCAGTATTTTTTTGACTATGATTGTTGGGTTGTTGGATCACAAAGTAAAATGCTCACACTTGTATCCAAGTCTCAAGTTTGTGACACGGTGACAATCTATACTCAAAAAAGACAGAAAATACTGTACATCTGTTTTCAGTGACATCAGCCAGCTGGTGATTTCTACCACTAAACCATCAATGTGACTTCTATAAGAAAGCTAATGATTTAATCAACATGGCATTCCCCTGCACTCTACACACTTGGTTTTTAAAGATAAAAGAAAGGAACTGATATCACAGCAGCACACCTAACCACACTTCCTGATAATTTGTTCTAACTCAAACCCATTTTTACAATTATGTCATCCTTTTTTATGTTAATGCCAATGGTCTGGAAAATACTTATATCAGTGGTCTGGAAAATACTTATACAGTTATATCAAGATGGTATCCTTATCATTGTGCTTGCATTATGATTGTAAGTAGGGGCCTAAGTCTGAAAACTCATTCTTAAAGGTAATATTGTTCCTATTTACCAGTACAATATTTTTCACAAAACAGAGCCTCCCCATTTCCCCTCTATTCTCCATAACTACAGATATTTAGAATCTCCAACAAAATGGGATCTTTCTTTTTAGTGCAAAACCACCCAGAAGTCCAGCCCAAGGATTCTTTTGAAATCACTTCAACCCACAGTCAATTAATCAGAGCAATAATTTGCACTTGCAATATCTGTAGAGACAAAAGCACTGATTGTAAGCTATGACAAATTGATACCACTAGGAATCGGATAGCTTCCCAAACGAATCCTTATGAAGTGCAATGTCTCTGGACCAGAATCATCACAGACACAGTTTTGGAATGACTGCTATGTTGGGTTTAAAGGGTGTCATCCCTTGACCATTTCATCATTTCTCTCACTTACCAGATGTGCTAGGCCGTGACTCCAACATTTCCTCGCACATCTGCCAAATTGTTCTTGTTACAGATGAAAACAGTTTCCTGTACCACAATGTCCTATTTTAATTTTGATATATAGCGTACTCTTTGACCCCAACACCCTTCTTTATTATTTTGATTGTTTTCTAGACGGTAATTTAAAATGAACCAAATGGCTGGGTGACAAAGCATTATGATTGCACAATTGAACATTTTGTTTGCAATTGTTCAATACATTCATGAAAACTGTGGTAAAACTATGCACAGACACTACATGCATACAAGCACACACACACACACACACACACACACACACACACACACACACACACACACACACACACACACACAAGTAATAGAAAAATTATTTACTGTAGTTATACAGATGTTTAGGGAAAGGTAACTTGACTCAAACTCAATCAGAATGAAGTCCACAGCAGGTGGAATCATCTCGCTGAGGTGCAGGATCATAGCACAGATGGCCA
>CM074947.1:15328447-15342782 GCA_037577455.1 Pangasius macronema
CCTATTCTCAGTCCTACACGCTTACCTTTCCTCTTCTCTCTCTGTCTACGCACTCTCCTGCCTCCTCTACGTCTTCGGCCAACAGTAGCCTAATTTCCACCGGCGCCCTGTGGGTCAACGGCGCCGATCTGGATTAAATGGATTATATATGGATTATATTAAATATAGCGTTTTTAATTAAATGGATTATTTGATATAAAACTGAAATAAAAGTTAAATAGAGTCAAATTCNTTCAAAAGGACTCATGTTGGCCCTTCCCCTTACTCGTGCTCTCATGTGCATCAAAACAACGGGGAGCGCCTTCACCCGTGATAATCCTGTTTCAGCACAGCATTTAGCCAGTTTATTTTTTTAGAGTGCCGTTTTCTCTTTCCACTGCCGCCCCCCCCCCCCGCTAGTTTAAGTCAAACCTTAGGTGCTCACTTACTTTCTATAGGGCTTGACTCAAATTCTCTCAGGGATTCCCCATCGTGGAATAACGAACGAACCCATGTATGCACTTGACTAAATTACTTTGAAATGACCTTTTTCACATGTTTATGACGAATACTGACTTTAAGTAAGAATAGTTTTAATAAAATGCTATGTTATATATTAAATATAGCGTTTTTAATGAAATGGATTATTTGATNAACACAAAATGACACATTGATTGCACAATCATTGCCCTCACATTTATCCGCACAAGCTGCTGAGCTCACAGCATTGATTGAAGCATGCAAATTAGCTAAGAGGAAAAACAGTCACAATTTACACTGATAGCAGATATGCATTTGAGGTTGTACATGACTTTGATACTCTCCGGAAACATAGAGGGTTCCTTACGTCATCCGGCAAACCTATAACACACCACATGGCCTTCCTCTTCGCCTCCTGCCTGGCAGCTCCATGGCCAACATTCCCCTACCAATATACTCACTCTCCCTCCTCTGAACAAATCCAAACCATCTTAATCTAGCCTCCCTAACTTTGTCCCCCAAACGTCCAACATGAGCTGGCCCTCTAATGTACTCATTCCTAATCCTGTCCAACTTCGTCACTCCCAAAGAGAACCTCAACATCTTCAGCTCTGCTANCTTCCTCAGTGCCACTGTCTCTAAACCATACAGCATGGCCATAGGTCTATAATGCTACAAATGTGCTAATTTAAAAATTCCAGATATATGAATTATGATTTATACTTATACTATGTGTGTATACAATATTTGCAATAAATGTGTATTTTATTGTATGTTGTAGCTCCAAAACCTTAAGGATCTGAGGCATACTGCCTCGCTAGCCACCAAGGTGTTCATTCAGAGGGACTACAGTGAGGGCACCGTTTGCAAGTTCCACACCAAACTTCCAGCAGAACTCAACAGCAGGGTGGGTGGATCATAGAGGTGACTATAAGCATGATTGCATGACTGAGGTGCCAGTTGTGTCAAATATTTACAAATATGCATGTAAAGTAAAGTTAAACCCATGTACATTGTTAGATAAGAACTTAAAACATAAAAAAACACACACAAAAAAAACTGGAAACCAGGTCCACTATATCTGTCTTGAAATTTTTAAAATACTTCAAAAATTATTTTTGCATTAATATTTGTTCATCCATTTTACAGGTTATGAACCACGCACATTGATATTGCAGTATTGTGCTTTTGATTGGCATGGTCAATCATTACCTAGTCCTTAATGTCCATGTGCCATTAGAATGGATGCTAGATAAGCAAAATTACTGTTAATCGACCCTGTTACAAGAGCAAAATGCAGCCAACATTGTAAAAATGAGAGAGTTGCCTGAGATGGGTTAACACCTTTTTTGAATGGTTACATTTGTACCTTCCGTAATTTTAGGCAATCAGAGAAACACAAAGCCCATCTGACAGACATACCAGCAAGTGGTTAAAAATTATTCATTTTTATATGAGAAACTTAAACCCTTCAAGGAAGGATAAATGTCTTTTAAATGTCTAATAGTGTCTCAACGGTAGCAACTAAAGGAAAGATGAATGATATTTACAAGCTAGATGACTTTTACACATGTCAACACTGGAGTAAAATCACTGAAGCATTCATAAAATATGACAAAGATGATACATTCTCCACACACAGACAGAAAAGCACAAAAGAGCTGCTCAGGAAGAATTATAGTTACCAGTGTGTGTGAGCAAAAATGAGTATACAGTGTTTTTTGATGACCATTTTGGCATATGACATCAGCAGACATTGCAAAATTGACATCTACATGCTCAGTGTGTCAGTGTGTATTTATTTATTTATTTATTTATTTATTTATTTATTTATTTATTATTTGTTTATTTGTACTTTATTTCATATTAGAGTGCTTGGACTTGATTCCGACAGTAAAGTGTCTACAAATTGTAAGCACAGATATTTTTGGAGTGCAGGAAGCAGGATGGTGAGGCTTGAGGTGTACCAGTATATTTTTCTTTACTAAAGAATTGGCGGTTTTTGCAGATTGAGCGAAACCTGTTTGAGGACACCGTGAAGACGCTTAATAACTACTACGCAGAGGCCGAGAAGATCAGCGGTCAGTCTTACCTGGAGGGCTGCTTGGCCTGCGTGTCCGCTTACATTATATTCCTCTGCATGGAGACCCGATATGAGAAGGTATTGAAACGTTCTTACTTTAACCCATTTACTCTGCAATCAGCAGTTACCATCTTTCTGCTCAAGTCCTTGCAAATAGCCAGCTTTGATGAAAGAGAAACCTCAGTCATCCAAAGCTTGCAATGTTTTTGTAAGGACTGAATTCGGTTTTGACGTGCTACCTCATTCAGGTGTGACCACACACGTATTCAGAGGAGCAGACGGAAATTGTTTATGAATGCACGTCAAAAGATGTTCTGATGTTTGATGTATTCGGAGACGCCATGCTCACAAATGCCTCCATTTACCGACATATTCACATTGTGACTCTGTGCTGAAGCGCTTGCACCTGTTTGCCAGTGGCTGCACCTGAATCTCTGAGTTCTGTGCTGCGGCAGATTCTAAAAGGCACCTAATTAACCTGTGCAGTTATGCTTTACCTGCCTCGTATTCAGATGGAATAGAGATGAAATAAACAAAATGTTCCTACAAGCCCGGTTTCTCTTTATCCTCTTTCTTTTATCTCTTCTCGCTTGCTTAGAACTTTCAGAAACAGTCTTGTTTATGTTTGTTCTGATTTTCATATCAGTTGAATCTCATTAACCTATGCACAACATTGTTTAACAAACCCACTTTAGAAATAAACTATGATAAACTGCCACCCAAGAAGAAAATTCTCGTTTGCTGCCTCAGCTGACAGAAGGCCACACGTGAATAGACATGGAAGGACGGCACGTATGCCCAAAGCGACATCAAAGCCAACCTTTGGGCACATATCAAGGCACTAAGAAAAAAGAATGAGTCATTTTAATGTATAAAAGAACAATTATGTTTAAGATCACTGATATCTGAGTTCTTTCTCCAAAACTTCATGACTTAATAAAGCTATAGAGGGAAATTAATAGAAGCATTAAATTTGACCGCGTTTCCAGGGACAATTGAGTAAAGCATAATGTCTCGTTTTATACCGGCAGAAATAGAAATTTAGTTGAAAGAAACTTCAGAAGAGCAGAAGCAGATTTTTGAGAAAATTGATCAGATTTTAATCTCATTTCAAGTATGACTTAATTATTTTTAAAAGTAAATAATGAAATTAAAAAGCTGTTTCCTGTAGAATATTTTATATATATAATATATAATATATATATATAATATATAATATTTCATCTGCATGAGGTGTTATTGTAAGAAGTCTAATAAAATGGCTAATAAATTCTATGGTATGCTTTAAAACAGTAGACTTTCCACACAGCAAATAATTTGACAAAGAAGCTTTATGAAAGTTAAAATTGGCAGTTTTTATAGAATTTGGTAATTATAACCAAAGAGTCCAGTGACATTAATTCTCTTAGTTGGAGGCTTTAGAAAAAGCCCAGATGTACATCACTGTAGTTGACAGATTGATATGAATATGGCAGAAAATTCCTTGAAACTAGCTGCTTTGCCATAAATCAGTACAGCGGTAGTTCCTGCTCATTAAACTCATTAGACCAGTTTATGATGTCTTTGCTCTGCATCTTCACAGAACCACCTTGCTTTCTTTATTAGAGTGAAAAGGCACACCATATAGTTTCACCTTATTGCAGGGGGAAATCAAAGGGCATGCAGCTGATGCAATATTTGCTTGCAAAATCAAAAAATTACGTGCTAAAGCATCTAAATCAAGGCCTCATCAGGCTATATTCATCATTCACTCATTCGCCTTCAGTAACTCCTTTATCCTTGTGAGGGTGGATACAGAGCTTATCATGGTGCAAGGGTGTAAGGCAGGAGAATTCACCCCAAGTGCTGATTAATGCCAGTTAATTGCAGGGCACCATGCACACACACACACACACACACACACACACACACATTCACACCTATGGGTACATTGGCATAGCCAGTCTGCCCACCTGCATGTTTTTGGACAGTAGGTGGACACCAGAGAACCCAAAGAAAACCCACACAAAGCACAAGGAGAACATGCGAAACTCCACATAGACAAGCTCTTATTAGGCTTTAGTGAGGTTTAAAATAGTGCTAACAATTTAGTGTGCAAATAAATGCTTACAGTTCCTCTTGGAAACATGCCTAAATTAGTTCGCCTAAAATACTTCTCCTAAAAGTTATATACTGGCATTTGCTGTAATCCAATTTTATCAGAGTTAAAAAAAAATATTATCTCACTCCTAAAGAGAATTATCTTTGATTATGTGATGAAGTGGAAAAAAAGGAGTACATAGTATGCAGTGTGTGTGTGTAGTGTGTGAGCTCTCCAGAGCTCCATGGAAACCAGGCTGAAAGCCTCACATCTTCCAGGGAGATATTTTCCTCTAAAGGATCTCAATTGTGTGATTTTAGTTAACTCATTTATTATGTCCTTCCCTCGTCTCTGTCACTATGCAGGTCTTAAAAAAGATTTCCATGTATATTCAGGAGCAGAATGAGAACATCTACGCACCCCGAGGACTTCTCATCACTGACCCTATTGAGAGGGGCATGAGAGTGGTATCCTTTATATATAGCTATCTCAGAGAAAGCATCAAAGACTTGAACTTTACACAAGCAGCTTCTGTGAGCCAGTGGACTGAGATGAAAAGAATGTAATATGTAGATTTTGTTGANGACATGCTGTTACATTTGGGATCATCAGCAGTGTTTTAACAGTGTAGCTGATAGGGTGAGCAGAGGAGAGTTACAGGAATCTGGCCATGGTATAATGAATACCAGGAGCTCCTGAGAATTCTCCAAGATCTTTAGATCACATGATTACAAGATTTGATCTGCAAAGGCAAGCTGTTCATCTATGACTACCCACAGGTTCTTGCTAGAATGAAATAAGCTGTCTTTGGTAAGAATCCAGACTCAGATTCCTTTGAGGCATGTTCAGATTTGTACTGAGACACTAATACTCCAGACAGAAGAAGTGAATAAATCAAACTTAATGACATGTTATTAATGTTTGCAATTATTCAAATATTACACACCTATTTAGTATCAGGAAAGAAAACATGATGCTGGATCTGGATTTACCCCTTCATCATATGATGTGCAAACCAAAGTCTTTCTACTTATGTGGCTTAGTTCTTGGACACATGCCTCCAGGTACAGTTCTCTGACCAGAAAGTGCTGGTGGTAATCTAGAAACTTTTCTTTGAAATTGTGTAATTTGGGGTGATTTTTGTTAGAAGATGACAGTCTCTCCAGTGGACCATCAAGCATGCCTGGCAGTGCTGTCACTGTGTCTATCCACAATTCCAACGGTATGGAGTAGGACTTTCCATGCTGACCACCAACAACTCATCACAGGGCTTTGAAACTTCAAACAGACACATTAGTATTGGCCTGCTGTGGTAAAAGACATCATACTTCACTTTTCAAGATTTTTTTTTTTCAGAAAGTTCAGATCAGTGTATCTAATAATTTCTGATTTATTTGAGACTGATTGAACATAGATATGATACAGTATTTTTTATACCACAACACTGCTGAATTCTGGAATCTGATGGCATGTATACATTTTCTGAAGCAGCAATTCTATCAATATTAATGGCTGTAATGTAAATGACAGGGTTTTATTAATGCACTCTTTCTAATACCTCATCATTTCTGTGGTAACAGCTCATTCACAGGGACTTCGATGGCAGATGCTTCACATAATCTAATACTTGTTGACATAAAATCATTGACATTTCTGTTAAAAGATGTTTATTTAACATTTATGAAAGGGGTCTAAGGTGTGAGCACTTTGTAATGGTTTCTTATTTATATCCAATCATTAGACAATGAGGGAATTGCCTGAATAACACATCTGTCCATAATTCATACTAATCACCCAACGTAACGCAAATGGTTAAAAGAATTTTGTTGCATATCATGTGATTCGGCATTTAGGACTGGTCATAGAATTCTGTATGTGCTGTTATAACCCTTGACTGTGATGGTTCAGATAGAGATCTCTGTCTTTGAGGATCGCAGCTCCACCGGCTCTAGTTCCAGTGGCAGCTCCGGGTCTGGCAGCAGTGCTCGGTGACTGGAGGAGCAGCACCAGGGGTACGGGTACCGAGGGGCCAAAGGGATTGCCAAGATTCGCATGTTGAAACATGAGAGCACCAGATTCTGAATTAAGAGAATGTCAAAGCCACTTATTCCTCCACCCCTCTCTTCGCTATCACTTAATTCACACAGTATGCACACGAACCCTCCCTCATTCCCATCCTTTCATCGTCTTCTGTGTTTCCATTAGCAACATACATGATCTCNGGAGTCTACTTATATATTATAGGCAAAATATTTCTTTAAATATGCCCACTACATTCCTGTCTATTCCTGTCAATTGGACATTGTTATGCATTTGGCAGCTGGGTTGAGTGCTGGACGATGTCCAACCCTGTCCAATTTCCTGTCTGGTCTTCTTTAAGAGGCACTGCCACAGTTCACTGCCATTGCTGATCCTGTGCAGTGCTTGAGGCTTCTGTTCACTTGGTCAACTCCGCCATTCACCTGTGGCTCAGTGGTTCGCTGTTCTGTGGTGCGGGCAGTGAGCCCAGGTGGATCAAGTTCTCCCTGTGTCTCAGCTCATTGGGTATGCAAGCGAGCTTTAGCCCATCGAGGACCTTTTGTATCCATGAGATGAAAGCTACTAGTAATTTTGGCTTGTCCGCTGAGCTGTGGTTGATGAATGTGTGTGTGTGTATGTTTGGACATCAGATAAGGTGCATTTAGCTGATAAAATTCAGAGGAAGTTGAATCAGCAGCTGCTTAATATGAGCTCTCCAACAGAACAGCTGCTCGGCCAGTGTTTGCACTAAGGATAGCTCCAAGCTGAAACTCGCACAGCATCTTATGTATGTCTTTATGCATACTCAGCAGCTTGATCCTGAAAACAATCATAAAGGCATTGTGATTTACACATATTTACTTCCTGAGTAAAACATAACGGAATATGTAAAAGAGTCATAAAGGATTAAGATATGATATATTAAAATTCAGAGTAAACAGAAGCCAGACATGGTATGAGGGATTTGTCATATGAACAACAGTTCTTCACTCACATCATATTCAAAAGAGGAGCTTTGCATCAGAACTTTGTGTATAGATCACCCACAAAAATAGCATATGGATTCATTGGTCTGTCATAAGCATAACACAAAACAAGAATGATGTTCTTGAATGGCTATGGTACGAAGGAAACTGACTGCTTTCCAAAGACAACACCGTCGACCATCTGTAGTTTACAGAAGAGCACTAGTATGTTCCTCATGAATATTGGAATAGTATCCTGCAGATAAATGAGACCAATGTTTTAGGCACACATAAACAGCATTGTTTTTGGAGATAAGAAAACCAACATCAAATATATTTCCATCTGTAAGGCATAGCATGCAGTATCTTTGGCATCTCATGGCCTGGTTGTCTTGTAGTCACTGATGTACCATTGAATTCAAAGTAGTGTCAGGAGATCCTCGGCAGAACAGCTTAAGGTCAAGGCATCTGTGTGTACTCTAAAGTTTGGGTCATGCAAAATGGCAACAGTAAAACAGTAAATGAACAGTAAAACGCAATCACAGTGAAGTACTGTGAGGTAATCAAATATTACAGAAGCCATGGGCTTGACGTTAATGCCTAAATCCCTCTAAAGGAGATTCTGGCAGTTCCTAAATTTCAGGGATCATGTATTTCCTGCATTAAATTAGCTGGTTGGTTAAACCATTTGAAGATAAGGCACTATAACATGTTATTTGTTTGTCCAAAATTAGTGTTTACAACTGATGGACTAACAGGTAGCATTGACATTTTAGAGCTCCAGGGTCTCTGGTTAGATCCTGAGCTCAGGTGGAGTTTTTGTGCAAGTTTTCCCATGTCCATTCAGGTTTCCTCCACGTTCTCCACTTTATTCCCCTTCTCAAAAACATGTCACTAGCTGTGCTAAATTCCCCTTGGGTGTTAATCAATGTGCAGACTGATGTGCGTGATGCCTTGCGATTGCCTGGCCTTCCAGGGAGTATCCCTGCCTTGCACCCAGTGTTCCCAGTATAGGCTTCAGATCCAGCAGCACCTTGACCAGGATAAAGTGGTTACTGAAGGTGCACTAACGAATGAATGTATAGTGAGGCTCCTTCTCTTGTTGGGAAGTGTAATTCTTTCTCTTTTGCTCCAAATGTAGCATTACCTGCCAGGGCCAATTTCACACTGAAAAGTACAGTTGTTAAATATACACGTGCATTAAGTGAGCTGCACATAAAGCCACCTTGATGGGAGTTATGCATGAAAAATCATGATGTCATCATGTTTACCTCAGGACATTAAGTACGGGTTTCTTCACACATCACTATATCACATATCTGTTGTTCATGCTTTCAGTGTCTCACCTGGATTCCCTAAAGCCCATTCCACATTCCTTCCCTACTGTTTCTTGCCTTTTTTTTTTATTATTTTATTTTTTTAAAAACCAAGACTTCATGGTAAGCCATTGCTCATCTCAGAGCTTGCCATTAGATGACTAGTGCTCTAGTGTGCACCCTTCTGTGCCTGCTGCTTTCATGTTTCATCACTATGGAGATACCCAACCTGGTGCTGAGCAACTGGTAGCCAGCGAGCTGGCTGTAAATACATGAGTTGCAGTATAGAAGCATGAGATACCTTCTGTTCTATGGACTAACTGTAATTTTAGTGACCAAGTGAAAACTGTGTGTTGTCTTATAGTTAAGAAAAGGTCTTCCTTGTGCTTGATCGAGAGAATTTAATTTTGTGTATACATGTGTAAAGTGAGTGTATAATCATGGGTGTGTTTGTATATACAGTGCCCTCCTGAATTATTGGCACCCTTCATAAAATAAGATTGTATAAAATGAACATTTCACACATTCATTAATAATAATTAATAGGAGATTAATTAATAGGAGACAATAGGAGAAACTAAAAGGACTTTCAGCACACAAGTGATAGTTGGTTTTTGACCAGCACAAATAAGGTAATGGATATACAAATATATAAACATTTAAAAATACATTAAGCACATTTAGCGGCATAACAAAAACATATACAGAACTGGAAATTTGCCAGGAATTGAGCCCATGAGCACCAAGCCTCCCCATATAATAGGGAGAATGGTTAAGAAGGGGGAAAAGAACACTGTTTTAGAAATGCACAGTTTATTTGATTCTTGTGGTTGTCAAATTTCAAAATTAACTTTCATGAAAAACAAGTCATTTAGAAGTGTTGCAAGAAATAAGCCATTCCAGAATTTCTCATAAAATGCAGCTGAACTGCACCAGGAGTCTTTAGCACTATACACTCAGGTGGTTCAGGGGCTCTGGTGAACATTAATAATATCATGAATTCTGTTATGAATATTTTTAACCCAAAACACAATTAGCTCTGCCAGGAGGTTCAGACTTGGCCATAGATAGCTTTCAACAAGATGATGAGCCAAACAAATCATTAAAGAGCACAATCAATGTTTTGCAAAGACCATCTCAGTTTCCAGAATTAATGAAACCCTGTGAAAAGTGAAGACAACATACACAACCCTAATTATATAAATGACCATAAAATGCTCTTAGTGAAGTGGTAGATTAAGATCCCTCTTCTGTCTTAAGAGAAGAGACTCAGGTATTCTCTCAAAGGCATAAAACATTTCACAAAATATGAACTGTAAAGGTGCTAATTTTGAGACCAATGCTTTGAGGAAAAATTGCACTACTTATAAATATTTAGTGTCTAAAAAAACGTGTAAATAAAACTAAAAATGTCCCTGAGCTCAAATTATCACTCGCTGCATCACTTTTTATATATAAACATTTCAGTAATGGGGTCACTAAGCTACAACGGAGGGCACTGTATTTTTTGCATGTTTACTGAACAAGGATTTTATTGGTAAAGTTTACTTGCTATTTTTATATATATATAAAATAAGAGAATCCAGGAGGAGAATCTGGAGTAGCAATATACTGTTCTGTTCTTAATATCTTAATATCTGATGGAAATACAAAATTATTTTGATTTCTGAAATACAGAGTGATCTCTGATATCACCGATATTTGTCTTTCATTGAAAAATAACATGATAAATCACATGTGTATATAACTTCCTAATGTCACATTACATGATGCATTATAATATTTGCAATGGTCTTATGAATAGATACTACCTTACAACTCACATACTCATGCTTCATGAAGTGTTATGCATGAACTTCTAGCATTTATACAGGCTTATGTCAGATATTATAGGATATTGTGTATACTATGTAGCGCTTTAAGTTTAAATATAATGATTTACAGAATTCAGCAAGACAAGTGCAAGACCAGGACTACTGTATACCTGAGACCAAGTTAAGACAGTGTCCTTAAGTCAAGATTGAGACCAAGAAAGTGAGAGTCAAGATCGAGACAAAAAAACAGCAAATCCTTTTCTAAAGCTAAGCATTTATTTCAGCTAGTTAGCTAAGCATTTATTTTAGCTAGTTGGCTTAATTCATGCACTGTGTCAATAATTAGGCTGTATTTCCTAGAAGAAGGAATTACATCTTGGTAAACTTTGCATCCCGAAAGAAAAGACAACACAAAAATTATTTTTACAAACTCATGATTGAAATTGGACTGTAGTCCCAGGCCGGAGTGCTTATGTCTTTATGAGTAGGTCTGTAGGACTCGAGTCCGGTCTTGATTTTAGTCCTATATGGCTACTCACAAAACCATACACATATTTTTCACAAACTTTGATTGCTGATTGTTGTTTGTTGTTAACCTATTATTAAATTTCAACAGAAAAAGCTTTTAAATGTTTGCTGTTTTCCAGTATTTCTATGTGATCCTTGTTTTGTAATGCTCCTGTCTAGAATAGCAACAGAAAGTAGCTTATACACTGAATTTTGCTGCATGTAATGAGGGACACTTTCACACTGTAGGCAAGGTGCCTCAGGGCAACATCAAGCCAGCCCAAAATAGAATCTGTCTCTTCTCCCTGACATTAAGCACACACATTGGGGAGGGAGGAAGCAATATATTTCCTTTTCAGAGGAAATGATATTGTCCTTGATCTGACAGTTATGTATGCCATGCCAGGGATTGAAGGTTACATCTATGATTTTGGCATTAGTAGCTGCTATTCGTTCTGCAGAATGATGACATTTTTGGCAGTTTTCGTCCAGAACATTGGCTCAGAAGATGTTCACCTGGCTCTAGTGTGATAGGAGGAAAACTTCAAGTGCGTTTGCAATGGCAAGAAGAACTAAAGTGATTTGACATTACCATGGAGATTAAATCTTGGGGGGGGGGCTTTTTATGCACAGACTTACTCTAAATAGTTAAGACAGAGAGTTCTGTTGTCCTTGATGTCAGAATGAAAGAAAGTGAAAAATACAAAGCAAGTCATCAGTCAGAGCCCTCTCATAAACTGTGTAGAGATAAGCCTCCTGGGGTCATGTGACCCTAAAGAAACAGATTTGAGTTCTCTAATAGGAACAACACACCTGTAGCAAAAGGTCACTACTGGAACTTAGGACATCTGACAAGAGCTTCCAGTGTTTTTAGGGCGCCGTCACACAACAGTGGCTCTGTTCTAACTGAGAAAAGGCTCTCTTTTATACATGATCGCGTCTGTTTTTCTCTCCCATGTCAAAATACACATCATTACTTGGTAAACTTATACAACAGATACAGTACTCTCTGAAGTTATTGGCACTTTTAATGAAAATGAGCAAATAGTAATATATAAAAAGAATACCACATGTATTAGAATTATTTCTACAGAACACTGGTTTCAAAATTCCTGGGGGAATAATTTGGCACTGAGTCTCTTCTCGTAATGTAGGTTGGATACACTTGTAGAGGGATCTTGGTCCACTCCTCCATGCAGAACATTTTAAACTGCTTTATATTCCTAGTTTTTGCATGTGAACTTCCCTCTTTAATTTAGACGTCAGATTTTTAGTAGAGTGCCAATATGGGGAGGTGGTCACTGCAAAATACTGATTGTGTTTATCTAACCATTTTGTTGTTATGGAAGTATATACATATACTGGAAGTATATGGAAGTATATACATATACATATACATATACCAGGTATGAACCTCTTGGCAAAAGCAATCAGGTTTGTGCTGAAATATCCTGGTATTTGGCATAATTCATGATGACATCAATCTTTACAAGAGCCCAAAGCATCAATCATCCATCACTAAATATTACAGTGGGGTGTCAGGTACTTTTCCTTGCATGCAATCCCCTTTTCTCTCCAAAAATGCTGATTCCTTGGATGACCAAAAACATTTTGGATTCATCTGTCCACAAAGCATGATGCCACCTCGACTGACTCTTGGTGAGGTTTAGGCATTATATTTTGTGACATGCTATCAGGAAGGGCTTCTTTCTCGCAATGCTACCTTCTTGTAATGCTTGAACAGCTGATTTTGAAAATTAACAGCCACAAGAATCAAAGTGTGCTGTTCTAAAACTGTCATCACTGAGCTTTCTTTCCCTTTTTCACCACCCTCCTCACTGTATGTGGTGAGTGAAGACAGTATGCTTATGGGTCCAATTACTGACCAATGGTTACTGACATGTGAAGCTTTTTGTTTTGGCCATGATTGTACTTTTAACTGCTTGTGTGTTTTTATATTCATTATCTGATTTGTGCAGGTCAACACCCATCTGTCTCTCCTGTGTTGAAAGTTCTTTGTTTTTTTCCCATGGTAATGCATGACAAAGGCATTTTAACAACCATAAAGTATCTCTTTGTAGCTTATGGAGATATCTAATATCGAACTACCCAAATATTTAACCATGTGTAATAAAAATTATTATATTTATTAGACCCCACTTCCTCCCTCAATATTTGGTGATGTAGAAGCATCAAGATTCAGCTTCTCTGCACCATGACAATAATTTTTGTAACACATGATAGCTGTGCTCACTGAAACAGAGTGTGGAACAAATGAAAGGAACTGATGCAAGACTAGATGTTCAAAAATGTGTCTTAAACAATGAAAACAATTGTGAGACAAAATACACAGACAGCCTAGTGGAATAAATAATGTTTCCAACTGCAAAAACAGATTCATGTTGAAATGTTCCTGGGAGGAATCAATGGGCAATCAACTACCTCATAACTAAAGAATAACCTTTTCTGCTGTGACAGTAGTACAGCTCTGATCATTAAAAAACAGAAATTGATTTTATTCATTCTTGATTAATCTAACATTCAAGCAGGCCAAATGAATCCATGGCAGAACATGGACAGTTGAGGCCAAAGGTTTACACAGACAAACTCAATTCTTCACGACGCCACACATTTCATGTTACTATACATTTTATTTTATTCCCATAAGAGGTCATTCAAAATAATAGCTAAGAGACAGATTGATTTTAGTTTCACAAGCTTCTCACAAAACTTTGCCAGAATTTTTGTCTATTCCTCTTAACTGGTATAACTCATTCAGGTTTGTGGGCCTCCTTGCTCAAACACACTTTTTCGGTTGAGTCCAAAATTTTTCTAAACCACTCCAGTAGTTTCAATTTTTGGTCTTTAAGAAATTTTTTTTTACAAATTTAGGGATATGCTTAGGATCATGCTGAAAGACCTGGGGGCAGTCGTGGCCTAATGATCTGAGAGTCAGACTTGTAACCCGAAGGTGAGCCCGAAAGTCGTGGGTTCGAGTCTTGGGTCCGGCAGGGGTTGTAGGTGGGGGGAGTGAATGACCAGCGCTCTCTGCCACCTTCAATACCACGACTGAGGTGAGACCCTTGAGCAAG
>CM074947.1:15349111-15370148 GCA_037577455.1 Pangasius macronema
TAATTATTGAGGTTCTCCTGAATAATTTGACACCAGGTTTGTGAAGCACTAGGACTAGTTCGCAAAAGTAGGTTTTGCATATTTTGCAAATTAGCATAAAATTCATCATGGCAGATTAGTGGACAAATTAGTGGACAGGGTCTATATAAGAGAAAAATGAATTCTGAGTGTACAACTTATGGTCCTAGAGATATAGGACTAAACATAAGCACTTGCTCTATAGCGCCATCATTAGTCTGATGCTGGTCCGCAATGAAGGGACTCATCGCACCAATAAGACGTGGTATACTGTTTCAGAACACAAAGATACTGAATGCCAAACCCGAGATTTAGCAAAGAAGAAAAAGAAGAAGAAGAACAATCCTAATAATTCCAATAGGGTTACCCCCTAATAATTGGCATGCCTGATTTAGATTTCATAGAATCAACACCAGGAAATTGGTTGTTGATCCATTTTATTAAATATTAAACTGCAGACAATCTACAACCCATATCCAAGGAGCAATCAGAGACTTTTAATGTTTCATATTAGCAATTTATATTCACAGCAAAATAAAATCACTTTATCATATCCACACCTTTAGATGAAATGTCTACAGCAAATAATTTGGGGAGACTTCATTTCATTTTTTATTCAATAAAATAACAATAAAAATATAAGAAATAAACATTTAAGATTTAAAATAAAAATAATATTTGCAAATATGTCAACAAATAAAATACATTGCAAAGGCAAATGGCATCCTTGGTGCAGATTTCATAGAATTAACACCAGTAATTTGGTTGTTGATCCATTTTTTATTAAATATTAAACTGCGAATAATCTACAGCCCACACCCAAGGAACAACCTGTGAAGTTGAATATATTTTCATATTACCATTTTATATTCACACTGATATAAAATTATATCCAGGCCTTTAGATGAAAATGTACAGCACACGATTTGGTGAGACTTCACTGGTTCATCAGCCATGTGATGCCTTTCTTATTTCTCAACAGCTTGGTGTGTTGAATCTTTTTTTTTTCCTTTGAAACTCTTTTCAAAATGTTTTCTTCTTTAAAACTCCTGTATGTTCCTGTGGGCATGCAGAGTGTCTATTCTAGTGTTAGAGCAGAAAATGAGACACAGCAGGGGACATGGTAAGAGTTGGAGGCAACAGAGAGTTCAATTTACAGTTGACTCCCAATACACAGGAGAGAGAATGCACAGCAGAGGAGGAGTGATGATGATAAGGAAGAAAGGAGCCATCAGCAGGTCAGATAGTGAGCAGAGCGAGCAGAGTTAGAGACAGTAACCAGAAGTGAGAAGGCCACTGTTTGAAAGCAGAAGATCTGTTTTCCTCAAAGTATGCTACTTGAGCTGCAGGCAGAAACGACAGAGAGAACACATCCACATTTATGTAACTTATTTTAGTATAATGACATTTTACTAGAGATCTGAAAACGTATGAAGGCACAGAGAGAAAGGAAAGAAAAAACTGGAAGCTATAAAGCAACAATCGAAAAGAGCATCATGGGAAAGCTGTAGTCATATTTGGCCATAAATGTGCCACAGTCTTGGGTTTAAAAATGATGCAGTTCATGAAAGCTTAAAGCAGCATGACAGTTGGAAGGCCTCATGACAGTTCTTTCCTTTATTAATCCCTAGTCAGCAGTTTCCTACTCACCCACACAGGCTGATCCCTCATCATTGGATTCATATCCCTGGTTACACTTCTTCTTTGAGCGGCACTTGAAGCTCCCATATGTATTGGTACAAACAGGACGCTCACGGGGACACACAGAGGGAAACTGTGTACACTCATCCTGATCTGGGAGTTACAAGGCAGTGGAATGAAGGATTGCATGTGGGGGATTTGCAACAATCAAGTGACAGATGACAGCACAGTTTGAGGGGATACAGTGACACTGAACAACAATCTGTAAAGGCTATGAATCTTACCAGTGCATCGGCCATTTTCATTAACAAAAAATCCATGTCCACACTGCAAAAGATGCATAAAGGCAACAACATGAAGGTACTAAAATGACTTATTTTAAAGTCTCAATTAAAGTGGAGCAATATTCATCTCCAAATGTTTAGTTCATTTTATCCTGGGAGTAATACGATGGAATAAATAGGTTTAATAAAGAGGTTGTAAATAGAAAACGAAAAGGTAATTTTAGTCTACATCAGGAGCGTCCATAATTATTTCAATGGAAGTCTGTGGTTTCGTAAAAATCATTTATATTACTAAAGACTAATAAGTATACAGGTATTGATAATAGCAAGCAGATAAAATTACAAAATTACAAAATAATAAGAGACAACAAAGCACCGCCCACACCTCAATCTCAACTGCTGGGGTCACTTCCTCCTCAGATGTTGGATAGTTGATCTCCATAACCATGTTCAGGTCATTGAGCTCCAACGGTCTGGCCACAGAGCGTCCATCTGGCCAGTACACCTCCACATTGGTGGCCACGTCTTTCCCTGTTGGCGAAGTACATGGCAGGGAAGCAAAAAGCCTCTCAGCACTTAGAGAACAGTCTGCCTTTGTAACCTCCCCTCAGAGTTAGAGACACAATGAATGATTTCTTCTCTTTAAGCACAGCTCTCAATGGAAAAATTCCACTCAGGAGAAAAGGCCTCCCAAGAAGCTCTTTGGCAAAAGCCAGGTTGGAGCAGGCTTGGGTTTGGCACAAGGGTTGCAAGCTCTTAACAAATGCACAAGAATGTGCAGCGCTGCAGCTGTGTGCAGTATGGACTAAACTTGTCTGATTTGATACAGTAAGTGAAAGTCTCATGACCAACAACATAGAAGGCAGGATTATAGGTTTGGGAGCTAGTGGTATAGCAGGCAATGTTCCCCAGAAATGCTCAATCACCAGATTACACCTGAGGTAATTGTGTTGCATATTGTGCTGAATGCCAGAACACCATGAATTTTCTATATTGATGTTTTTAGGCAGCTTTCACAAAGCAATATCCTAAAACCGCTATATTTAGCCATATTTAGTGTCAACCCATCCAAATTCCCACTGTCCATGACCCATCTGCTGCCAGTGCCACAACCAGAGCCTGGCTACAGTTACCACAACAGTTGGTATGGCAATGTGCAGGACATGGTGATCATCACAGAGACCATGCAAGAGAAGCAAAACATGGCAGATGAAGATTGCAGAACTTCAAAGGGACAGATATGAGAAGAAATGGGGGAAGAGCTTGACTGCAAGCAGCTCCCATTTCCTTCCATTCCGCTTTTTAGTCAAGCATGGAGAGATGCTTTGAGTGCCTTGCCAGTCTTTAATTAAAGCAACATTTCTTAGGTAAACAGATCCGCAGGGGCTCCTGCCAGGACCCGGTCTGCTTCTCCAGGTGCCCCTTGGGAGAAAACATCGGACATTTCACCTGCTGAGGCTCATGATAGCTCTGCAAGAGACTCTTTTGCTTAAACAATCTACATGTAGCTCTTATATTGGGTAAAGATCATAACACTGAATTTTGTGCTAGCATTCAATGATGAGTCAGCAGTGAAGGTTTCATGAGGCCCATTTTTAGCTAACACAGAATGTATGAAGCAATGTACATTACTGAATTTTGGGGTAATGTAATCTTCGGCTTTGTGGGAACTGCAAACTGAACCTTTTTGGCTAACAATCAAGTGCTCCAACAGCTATTCCAAGAACATGGAATTAGTAGTCCTTCAGATCTCGAGATTTACAATCTTTTAGCTGCTGCTCCACAGATCCTCTCTCCAGCACCAAATATGCATGCGTGGCTGTACCCAACACCAGGTACGCACATATTTACAGGCCCTCTGGGTGATCATTTGACCACTAAAGGAGAGAATTTTGATTTTCACAGCATATTTAGAAAGTTCAGAGCTTCCAACTGGCTTCCTACCACTGCTACAAATCTGGCTGATGGCTCCCTGATGAGTAGCTGAAGCCACGCTCGACAGAGCATCCGTAACTGAGCCATGGAGAGGGAGCACGTTCCTGCGCTGACCACCGGCTTCTGCACCTGTACACCAGCGTCTCATCACAGACTTCTAATCAGTGAGGATTAATTTTTACGGTCGAAAATGTACCTAATACAATGGTGAAGTACTCGTATGAACTGTATACGTGGGAGTGTTTTGTCGAATCATAGAGGAATCAGCTTTGCTGTGTATTGACGCTTATTTGCTGAAATTGAATGAAATTATAGATGTTTTAATAGTAGAGCTGTCAGATTTTATGAAGTATAATGTGATTTCTATTTATTCATTCTATTGATTCTAATGTTAGTTGTTAATATCAGCTGGCTTTGGATCTTCTTATAGTCGTGGCTGTTATTAATGCGATTCACTAGAAAATATTTTTAATGAATAGTCCAGAGAAAATGAGTACATCAGTTGTGTAAACAGATTTAATTGTCGTTTTGGATCCCTAAGACAATTCGACGAGACTTAGATGTTGTTAGGAAACTAAAACTCTGAGAGTGTTTTGGACGTTGGCTAGAAGTTAAACAGAAATACAGCACATACCAAGTCCAAAGTGAGCTACAGGTTCCATTTCACACAGGTATCCAGAGCCTCCATCGATGATACGTGTGTGAACGCCATTTCTTTTAGTGTAGACCACCACTTTGGCCCCCCGAGCGAAAGCCCCAAACTGAGTTCGTGGAATCACACGGAGCCATCTGTTAGATGATCCCTGTAAGAAGCAATCAACAGCATGAGACGACTGAGGGAAAACCTCTAAAATAAATTCCATATAGCAACAGCTACACTAATGGTGTTTATTGGTTATTTAATGTTGGGTTTACAAAATGGATTTAGTAATGGCTGATTGAATGAAATGGCTAATTTAACTAGTAATGAGACAACAAAATACACAGCAATTTCACAAATAATGCTTTCCCTTCACATTTGAATGAAAACACAATTATCAGATTAGAATGCATTTCCTGTATTTTGCAGCTGTTTTATAAGCAAGTGGAAATCAGATGCTCACTTGGTTCACTCGGTACACAGAGATAGGCTGAGCTGCACTCTCGCCATGTGTTACCAGCAGATCTAACTGTCCGTCTCCATCAAAATCAGTCACAGCAGCTCCTACAAGACAAATATACATGTTAAATGCAACACAGGTGACAGTGCCACGTCATGAAATCAGCCCTTTTTTCTATACATGACTTGCTTAATAAATCAGAAACATATGGAGATATAACATATGGAGTCTCTTTGTCATAAAATACCCTGAAGTTTAGTATTAAATTTACAAAATGACCTTACTGTAAGTAAACAGAACTTAATGATAAGTGGTTATCTTTACTGTAACTGAATATATACCTCATGATTATAAACGGATACGCTTGACAAGATAGCAAAAACACAGCACAGTAGAGCTCTGATGCCACCCACTGGTAAAGAAAGGTCACATATTTATGCTTGCTGAATTTTCAGGTTATAGGAAATTAGCCTGAAGTTTAACCTGAAAGAATTTATTTTATACTACGAAATACCAAATAATGTAGCTGTTTGCATTTGTATAAATTTACACAATTTTCTTATAATTATAGGCAGGTACCTGTTCCCCTCCCTTCTGGCTCAGCTGCCTCTCCAATGTTCAGCTCCTCTATATGCGGATCTGAATTTTCTCTTCGGGACACCCTGTAAATGCAGTTAGCAGTTACATGCACCTTACTTTTACTACTAACTGTGCTCTAGACTGCATTTTACTCTACATCACAGTGATATAGAGATAGTTACTGTCTTTATGCTTTCTGTTTCTGGCTCAGTGCTACATAACACATCTCACTTGAAGGTGTCCTCTACAGTTAACATGGAACGCACGACTAAGTAAATAATTTCCATCTTTTGACTACATAAAATACGGTTTAAAACTCACTAAAACTGTAATAAAATTAATTAAGATTTATTAATGTGTGATTGCTTGATTAAAATAAGATAACTGCTCCTTGAGATTTCAGAAATCAGAGTATGTAGCAAGGTACCTGCAGACTCTGACATTTTCTTCACCTTGGTTCAATATTTACTTTATGGGAGGTTTTGGGAGTTGGGCCCTAATTAGCCATCATGTAGCTTTTCAGGTGAGAATAAGGTGTATTTTGTTTAACTGCATTTTGTTGAAAACTGGCCTGTCTTGGCCTACTCATAAATCCACAATAAGATTTAAGGGTTGTTTTTTTTTTCTGGTCTTAAATAATTTTGTGTTCAGTCTCTTCTCTGGCTGAGAACTTAAAAATACAGTCAACAAACTACTTAACTTCAGGAGAACCAAATGGATTTATCAGACAACCGACTACTAGGAGAATATGCAATGTTGTTGAAAAAGACCTCCAGCTCATTGTCACTGTCAAAGTCTGCTGCAATGACCGTGCGCACAGGAGACGGCATGGAAAACTTCTGGGAAGCGATGTCCTGCGACACAAGGGTATCAGTATCGCTTGCACTCATACACACACACACACACACACCTTTATCACACTTTCCTAAATTCACTGTGAAAGAAGGAAATTTACAGTAAAGACAAATACTGAGAAAGGCACATGCAGACAGTTCAACTGTAATGCATCTAGATAAGTAAATAATTAATGTCTGGTAATGTCTTGTATGTTTGACACAGAAGGCAGACCTCAAGGTAAATCATGCAGCTCAAAGACCTGCAGCAGCAGGAAGTAAGAGCAGGAGGAAGTAACTGATATCTCCTTGGTTCAGTGGTGCAGCAATAAGTCCATGAAGAGTTATAGAGCACTGCACTCCCTCAAGTATTTACCCCTCATTTTAATTATAGGGCTCATAAACTCTGCTCAGAGAGTACCCTAGAATGACCTTGTCCTCCCTAGGTAAAGAAGATGCAATGGCCAGCTTTGGACAGGGCTCAGACTGAGGAAGGGGAAAATCAAAAGTGAAAGAGAAGTGAACATTTCTTACAATCTGCTTTTGGCCATTTGGTACCATCACTCTCGTATGATAAAGCAAGCACACTGGGTGCATGTTTGGTCTAAAATTATAGTGCCTTAAAATGAAAAACTTAAGCAGTTTGCAGTGCCTGTGCAGATTGAGGTCACTTCAGATTTAATTAGCAATTCAGCAAAGTGACAGAACATCTTAATTAGAAATGGCAGTGGTCACAAGAGCCAGCAGTGCATTGCAGATGTCTCTGTACAAGTGCTCCCACAGGACATTAACCCAGTATGTGACCCCTATAAAACAGCTCCCCAGTGACATTTATCTATCTGGCCAAAAAAACATCACCCATAGTGACAACAACCTCTAAATCAGCACAGCAGGTTGACACACAATACTGTTCCACAATCACACGAGGCTCTAGTTCAGCACCATACTTCCTGTAGTTCATTTTAAGTATATTTAGTCAGGAACTATGGACAACCACCAGAGTTAACTACTAGCTAATTTACATCTACAGTCCCTGGGCAGGTAAACAGACACAAACAATTATTTTGCAATGCACAGGAGCCATTGATTCTGGCATGAACCCAAATACTATGAACTCCCCTGTTACTCATAAATTTATTCTCAGAGGATTATTATGGTTTTATTATCATAGACAAATGCTGCTTTGTATGCAATAATATACAGTACAATATGTGTTGATTTAACTGATTATTGATAATGCAGTGATATTAAAATAGTTTCACTACAAGCACAACTTGCAAGCTAAACCAGAATTAACTAAATGGATTTTATCATATTTTATTATTTTATTATTTTATTTTCTTTGTCAGTCTTCCAGATACAGATCAAGGGTAGTGCTATAGCGGATTTATACTGGAACAAAACGAATCCAGCATAATTTAGAACAATTTAGTCAGACTGAGTCAGAGACATGATTTAATGTCATGTCTCTGAAATGAAAGATGTATCTGGATAACATCTTTCATTTTAGCCTACTGTATTTGAATACTTTAATCAGATATAATCAGGCAGACCTCTGATTGTATGTGTAATTGCACTGTGGTCATGGCAAAGGCCGCAGACACAGTCACGTTTGAGGATGGCAGTCACTCTCTCATCAACACTTTCTCCACCAGCATTAGAATAATCAACACTGCTCCAATCTGCAGAGCTCCGTAATCAGGAACCATCATAAAATCATTCATTCTGTAACATCATACTATGTTTGCCTCAAGAAGAGTGACACAGAGTTAATTGTTGAGCGGAAATGAATAACAGACAGAATGCTCTAATCAGAAAGGAGAAGCTGTAGACAAATTCTGAGTCATGGTGCATAAAATTCTACAATATGTGACTAAAATCATTTCATAAATGGACAAGAAAATATAGGCTCAGGTATACTGTCCAAGCATCACAATACCGGTACACTGAGACATAGTAAAATAATTAACAAAACTAATATAATTATTATGCCAAAATAAGCAAATACTTTTACTACCAGATTATACCTACCATTTTTTCCTCAGAAACATTAGCTTTCAATTTACGGCGAATTAATGTACTGAAGTAAAGCGAGCCTTCAAAGAAGCAACCAAATAGCACTAGTTAGCCAAATAACAACTGGTATTGAACTGGTATAGTCGTGATCACCGTCCAGGTTGGCTCATTGAGCAAGAACCTTCAAGAACCTCCATCTGCTCAGTTGTATGCTGTCTCAAGTGTAAGTCATTTTAGATAAAAGCATGATCCAAATGAGTAAATGTATAAATCTAAACAAACCCACCTTGAATCTATGTTTGCGGTTATTGTTTAGTTGCAGGTATAGACGATGTGGCCCATTCCAGTTGCCATACACAATGTCTGTCTTCCCATCCCGATTAAAATCTGCTAGAGCTACCCCACGGCCATGCTGCATTGAGTCCTCAACTCCTGCAACAAATATACAAGTATACCTTACAATTACAACAAAATATTGTCTTTGCTATTGATGTGTTTGTAAACCTAAAGACAAAAAAAAAAAACAGTACATGGCCAAAAGTATGTGGACACCTGACCATCACACCTATATGTGGTTCTTCCCCAAACTGTTGCCACAATGTTGGAGGCATTCAGTTGAATAGGATGTCCTTGTATGTCCTTTTCTCTTCACTGGAACTAAGGGGTCCAAACACATTTCAGCTCCTGTGCACAATGCAAGGTCCATAAAGCCATGGTTTGCAAAGGCTGATGTGGAAGAACTCTCTGGATGAACTGGAGCCCTGACCTCAACCCCTCTGAACACCTTTGGGATGAACTGGAATGCTGACTGTGCCCCAGGCATTCGCACTTGACATCACTGCCTGACCTCATCAGTGGTCTAGTGGCTGAATGAGCACAAATCCCCACAGCCATGCTCCAAGATCTAGCGGAAAGCCTTCCCAGAAGAGTGGAAGCAAAGTTGAGACCAACTCCATGTTAATGTCCATGGTTTTGGAATGGGCATATATGGGTGTGATGGTCAGGTGTCCAAATACTTTCCTCGTAAAGCTCACCTGCCTGCGCGGCCACGTCTGTAAACGTCCCATCTCCGTTGTTGCGGAACAGAAAGTTGGGGCTGTACTCGTTGTCACAGAATATATCAGGAAGGGTCTGGCTGAGTATGGGCCCCACCACAACCCCACGTCCTCCTGTAGTTCATTGCAGGGACAACCACATTTACCATATGCAATGTGCAAATCATTACTGCTTTTCCAGCCCATTTCTCTATGCAGGCATGCCACTGATTCTGCTGACTCAAACTACAATCACATTATAGTCTCTACAGCCATATTGCCGCTCACTGCAGTGCTCACTTTAGTAACCCAGAGGCAATGCTAAAACTCTGATTGTTTAAAGCTTACATCTTTACAATGTCGTGAACATTTCCTCTGCAAAGCATTCAATTAGATATTTCACATGATGCGTTAGGTTGCACTGTGCTTTAGCAAAATATTTAGATTCCTATTTGACCAAAATGCACCCAAGCTTCAACCCCATGCAAATTAGAAAAGATTCTAATTACACAGACTGAACATGGCTTTATCATATACCCAAATGACCTTTCAGAATAATTCACTACTCTACTTCTCCCTGCCTCAGTGCACAACCTTTCATAACTATGCTTCCACTGAAACAGCGCTGAATAGAGGATCAAAGTCCACTTCACAGTCTGTGCTGATTAATGGAATGTTTGGTCCATTGAGCAAGTCCGAGTTGAAGTATGGCTCTGTCGTCCTTGTGCCTCCCTATGACTTTCAGAACAGCAAATAGCTGAGTGAGCCAAAAGCTACCACTGTGCTGCTGCAGCAGCACCTCGCATGCGCCTTCTTTCTCTATTAGGGCTGCTTTACCCAATAAACACTGTCCATAACTCAATGACTCGCAGCTGGTATGAGCACTGGGTTCTGGTGTAAATCAGCCACAGGGTTAAGCACACTGACCCTAAAGCCAGCTGCTTTTAAGGATTTCTAGTAATAAGCCATTTCTCTTACACATATAAAGCAATATAACATTATACCTGTAAACTTGTTGACTCCAGCCTGCTCTGCCACATTAGACAGCGCAATAATCCCCATGGACAGGTCGCTAGCGCTTTCATCCATTTCAATCAGAGCATGTGGCCCCACATTCCCGCTGGCGTAGTTGGCAATGTAGATTGCATAGCGCCCTGTTCCCTAATACAGAGGAAGATTATTTATTGTGCATGTACCATTGTAAGCGATTCATATCTCTGCACAAATACAAAACATGTGATAATGATAATACCAAACACAGCATGTACATGCGCCTCCAAATGTTAACTACCACTTCATTGGATTGTAGGCCTTCATTTCTCTTGTTTGAGAACCCCATTCCTTCGTCTTCTCTGCATTCTCCTGCACCTACCCCCGTGGATATTAATTTCACACTCCATTATCAGACAGAGTCCCTGTGGGCCTGAACTCAGTGAAGGAGCCGTCTAAATGAACTTAAACACACAGTTTCAATAAAGTCTCCAGCGATCCCTGCGTCTCCACACCAGGGAAATGATGAACTAAAGAAATGTGTGCATAAGTATATAAATACCACTACCTAGTCTCTGCGGTCTTAATGAGGCATAGGAATGTAAATGTCAAACACATTACATTGCTCTCTGCACTCTACTGAGACGTCAAGTCAGGTCAAGAAAACAGCTCAAGAAGGGGAGTTAAGAGAATATTTTATATGCTATAGATATGACAGGCCTCATTGGTTGCAGTTTTCTGAAAATTACTTAATGGATATCATTTTTATTTTATTCAAATAAACGTATTAAATACAGATTGGTATTGCACTGATGTACCTTCAACTCACGTTCTAAAAGGAACACTCTAGCTTTTTATGTTGTCCCAATTTTAGTCACTGTTAATTACCAGGAATTTAAAAGCCAGCTACCAGTTAGGGAGGTGAGGGCTAGCACGTGCTTTCTCCAAAACACATAAAGCCAGCGACTGCAATTTTTAGAACTGCTGCTCATGCTATGTTACAGGGTAGCTGCACACAAATCTTCAGCAATCTTCTTCCACACACATGAGCTGACAGACGGCAATAACTGGCTGGCATCGCTCTGCTCGACAGGGTAATACCACCCTACCTGTCCAGCAAGGCCAATTATATTTTCTTGGACTCCTGGCCATGAATAATTGTGGCATCTTCAGTATTCGAACTCGAGAAAATAGAGAGACAATAAAGTTGTGTCACTCAGGAGCCACTCTAGCAATTTTTAACCTTATTTTATAATCAATCTGCCACTGTCTATAGTACATGCAATCATCATAGATGAAAACTTTGACATACTGGGAAAAAAAAGAAAACTACTTTACTCAAAACCTGTCTGTAATGGATGTCTAGTGGCATTTGTTGAATTCTGTCAAAAGGTTTACATATATGACTATACTGTATATTAATAGAATGAGGCAAACGTAAAAGGGATGTCTTACCAAAGTTCTCCTCATGCAGTTTTATCCAAGTTCTTAGGAGGTTTTTATGGCATTAAATGTTTATCCATATGTAGGCAGATACTGAGGCATTGCTGTGTTTAACACATAAGATTCACTTCATAAGAAAGTAACCCTATCTCTGAAATGTTGAATTATGCAGACATTATCCAGGCTGTATCCCTGTCTTGTGCTTAGTGATCATGCAATAGGCTCCAGATCCACTGGGACCCTTCATTCATTCCTATTCACTGGTGACTAAAGATAACTGAATGTACAGTTAGATACAAAGGTTTGGGCATCCCTGGCCAAATTACATATTTTGCTGATTTTTGAAGTGAAAAGAAGTAAAAACCTCTGTGGCAAACTATTTTTAAAATTAACTTTTTTTGTGCAAATATTAATCGAAAATTACCTGATTTAATGAACTTAAAAGGAAGAAAAAAAAAAACAATTTTGGCATAGGCAAAAGTTTGTATGGCCTACTACATTAATAGTTACACCCCATTTGCCAGATACCACAGCTTTCAAAGACTTTCTGTGACCAGCAAGGAGTCTTTCTTCTCCTGTTTAATAAATGTTCACCCACTTTTCTTTGCAGAATGCTCAGGGGATTGTGAGGGCCATTCCAAAAGCTTCATTTCTTGAAGTAGTTCATGGTGGATTTTGAGGTGTTTTGGATCACTGTCCTGTTGTACAAGCTTCAGTTTCTTGACTGATTGTGTCACTTTCCTTCCAAAATTTGCTGATTTTTACTGGAATGCATCTTCCTTCTGCCTGTGCAATGTTTTCTGTTAGTTTGGGAGCCACACAAGCCCAACACACAACAGATTTACCCATATGCTTAACAGTTAGTGAGGTGTGCGTTTCATCAAATGCTGCTGCTTCTTTCTCCACACACATCTTTAGTGATTGTGGCCANCCATTTTCACTTCATCAGCCCATGGCACTTGTTTCCAAATTGCCTCTGGCTTCTAGACATTGTCTTGCATACATCAGACATTCTGATTCTTCCATACCAATATACAGGCATTTCTGTATGTAAGTTTTCTTGGTCTTCCAGATCTTGCCTTGACTTCCACAGTTTCCCTTAACTGCCATTTTTAATGACATTCCGGACAGTGCAAATTGTGAGCTAGAAGCGCATTGATATCTTTTTACAGTCTTCCTCTACTTTGTAGGCATCAATGAGCTTCATTTTCAGCTCCTCAGTCAGCTGCTTAGATAAGCCCATGGTAGTTAAGTGTTAGCATAAGGTTTGAAGAGTCAGAGAATTTATTACGGGGATAGTTATTCATAATGACAATTTCTGACCTGCCTACTGAGATTTAATGATTCCGTTCAGGCTTAATGAGTTAATTAAGATCTGAGACTTTACAAATGTCAGGGTGTCCAAACTTCTGCACATGCCACAATTACTATTTTTTCAAGTTCATCAAATATCAAGTAACTGTGCATTTTGCAGATTTAAATAAATAAATAAATAAATAGTCTGCTGCAGAGATCGTGGTTACCTTTTTTCACGTTAATTATGCAATATTGCACAAGCAAGACTGCTGCTGAAGTGAATATCACTGCATATTCCCTTCATTATATGTGTTCACTGATATTTACTACAACAACACAATTGCAAGTATGATACTGCCTTTATACAACAGTTCCACAAACAAGAAATTATTATCATGTGACTGAAATGTCAGACAAAATATGTCCAGATATTTTGTTTATTTTTGCTCTGTAATGAAAATAGTTCCTAAACAAGCCACAGCTGGACAAGGCATCGCATGCTGCCATGCGACACACAGACTGACTGACTGACAGCCCACAGTAAGTGTAGTAATGGTTTCAGTGTAACGAACTATTGCTAGAATTATCATTTTATGTCGCGGGTGATTCAAACTCACTTTACAGGGTCACGACAATATGATTTATAGTCGTGAGAACAGGTGGGGATTCTCTGTTTACTGTCATGAAGTGTGTCAAACAGGACACATTCTTAAATATTGCTTTTCAGTATTCATTTTCCATTGTCCAGTGCTGTTATACTAAATATCAGCACTCTTGGGATGCCACTGGTCCAGTCAAATAAGTGGACTGAAACTAACCGTTGTGTAAAAATCCATAAATATGTTTTTTGACCAGGGTTGCATACACCTGCATTAACTGCCTCACTGTATATAGTGTAAGTGCAATCACAATGGATAAACATTTGACTCAGTACGATTTGTCATGGATTTGTCTTCAGATCCCTGTAAACAGTTTTTTCATTAAATGACTAATTAGACAACTGACTTCTGATCATGGAAAAATACAAAAATCTATGTTTAAATGCTTCTTGTCTGGCCCAACAATGGCACTTCCATTATAACTGAATTTCAGGTAAACAGGTTTTCTGTTCTTTTCTCAGGACAGTGTTAACAATGTTGAGCTTTTGGTTTAAATTTCTTTCATCAGCATGGTGGTCTATTTTCACTACAGTACCCATAATGCCATTTGACTACACACTGAAAGAGGTCAGTGCAATTAGCCCTCACTTTAGCTCTATCTAAAGGGATATAGATGTGCAGCCATTTCATTACCATTTCATTTTTCAAATCCTCATCTATGTATTCTGGCTCAATCCAGCAGGGTTCCTCGATCAAATTAATCAGGCTTCATATCTCATAAATCACTTCCCAGCTGAGGCCAGTTAGTTACCAACTTCTAACTCATCTCAACCGTGTTGTATAGTCACGCTGTATTCTGGAACATCCAATTCTCATTATGTTCATGCTGAACATGGCTGAAAATGGTGAGTGGAAAAAGAAGCTCTTACTCTTTTGTTTTTAGGTGCTAACAGCTAAACCCAGCCATTATCTCTTATGTTTGTTAAAAAAAAATCATTAAATGCTAATGGAACTTCACTAGAAATGTCCCTCTGTGACATCAGACTGGCAAACAACTGCTAACTAATAAATAAAATAAAATACATTAATTCCTGCGTAATGTAACTTAGCCAATCCACCAATCAGAATGTTTTTTGGAGGTGGGAGGAAACTGGAGGAGCCAGAGGAAGCCCATGCAGACACAGGGAGTTCATGAGAAACTCCACAGACAGTGCTATAAGCTAAAGATTAAACCAGGGACCCTGGAGCTCTGAAGGGGCAGATACCTATCCCACCATGCCACCAACAAATATTTCTATATGAACATATTTGATGTGTTTATTGGACATTTCCTTTAAATACTGCACACTGGTGTTCCTAAAGGGTCCCTTCACCTCACCAATGCCAAAAGGACAAAATACTTTTGTCTCTGTGCTTCATTAAATTGCAGCTTGCTGAACAAAAAGCCAGTGCCAGGTTAAATGCTACTCTTTTCCTCTAACGTATCCTACTTCTGTTGGAAAGGGTTCCAGTAGCAGCCATAAGCACATGGATAATTACTGGCCCGTGCAGATAGGAGTGAGTGAGAGCCAATCTATCTCCATTCCATGAGCAGGTCAATACATCTCCCTGTCCACCCTTAAGAGACAAATGACAGTACTTCACTGTCAAACAGGACACATTCTTTTCAGTATTCATTGTCCTGCATCTTGATGGGAATCTAGCAGATGGATAAAAAGGCCCAGACGTCAAGGCATCTATGGGTTTTAGCACATAATATCTTATTTACTGGCATTTCATTGTACTAATCGTTGCCATTGCCCTTGTATGACTGCAACTTCTGAAAGAGGCAAGATTAACAATCTGTAGCACTGCATTAAATGTTTATTAAAGTCTTCTGGGGGATCTCTAAAGAGGTCCTTGCTGTTAGTAAATGATGCCGTGTTTTTTTCCACAGTTCGGTTAGATCTAGACTGAACACATTAGTGTTTTGCTTTAGTTTACACCCTCGCCCAGCTGTGCTACATCATTTATGCAGTGCCGCAGAACAGCATCCTCTTATTGCTCAGTCAAATGGAGCTGCAATCAAAAAAATCTATTTCAATCCCTCGGTTGCTGCCTCACAGGATAAGTGGACATCGTTCATTGCTGACGGCAGTGGAGAAGAGTAGGGAAGCCAGAAATATGCAGTTCAGCTTATTGTACTTTGGCTATCAACCAAATAATTTACACCATAAGCAATTTATCAAATTTTGCTGATTTGCTCCGGATTGTATGGAATAGCATAATCTTTCATGTGCAGTTCTCATATAGGGTCTTATCTTGTAACATGAAGCTCTGTCAGATAGAAATATGTCATAGATGTTTCATAGAAATGAGGTGTAAAGCTTTTCATAGCTCCCCATTTGACTCCCAGTGGACTTTAACCATAGCTTTTGCTGTTTGTTTGTATTCCTGTGTAATCCTGCAATTGATTAGCAGGGAACGGGACAAACTGAAAGGATGTCTGAGAGACTCGTCAGGTGAAATAAGATGAGATTCTGTTACCTTTCTATCCACACAAGCTACAGAACGACCTGCCATTCGATTCGCCACATCTCTCTGTTCATTTATCTCGTCACTTAGAAGGTCCTCAAAACGTCCACTGCGAAACTTGAAGAGCTTATCAGTGTATGTTGCTCGACCTGGTCAAGGAAAGCAGAATATTGTATTGTATGTATGAAAGTGTAAACTGTTTTCCTTGACATATGTTGTGTGTTTGGATCTCTCCATGAGAATTCTTTGGATGTACATACCAGAGAAAGCATTATTGGAGTTGAGAACATAGATCTCCTCCCTCCCATCACCATCTATGTCACATGCTGTGACTCCAATTGCATTCCCTTGTCGGTCTCTGAGCGCATAGTACGGCGAACTGCGGTTGTCTGCGGCAATGTTCACTAATCTCTTCTTTACTTTATCGTACTTCAGCACCAGGTTTGGGCCATTGTACCTGCAGGTGGAGACATTATTTTTAGGATATTAATTACAGTTATACTTTTCTATCCTTTTATCCTCTTATCCTTTAAGGACAAGATTTATCAAGCAGTGTTTATTTATAATAATGTTAGTTGCATTTTAGAAATTTTGCTATTGTTAGTTTAGTCTAGATGTAGTTTATCAAAATTGCAACATTTTAAGCCCCTTAAACTGAATAGATTTAATGAAAACGTTATGTTATGTATTACATGTGTTAAAAAGTATGAATCCAAAACACAAATTCCCCTCATTTCTCAAATTTTAATTATTTCTTAAATGGAATGCCAAATTGTTTTACAAATGCACATTGCCATTCTGCCTTACTAAAGTCTTTCTCTCTGACTTCTTCTCTGATGTGTGTTAGCTAAATTCTGTTCTTCTAAGATGATCATATGGCTATAACTGTTTCTCTAACCTTCAGCAGTTCCTTTCTAAGGCTTTGTGCTCTTTAAGGTTATGTGCACATTTATAACACTGTATACACTGTAACAGAATCTTTCTCCAACAATGACGTCTTAACGTTGGCATACATTCGTTTTCATCAAAGGATAAAAAAAAGTCATTGATGAACATTTTCCATCTTAGGCCTTCAAGAAGATTAACACTGCCATCAAGCTTTATGTGGTAATATCTAAATTTATATAAATCAAACTTTGTTAAACAAACACTGTCATTGTACATTCCTGCAAACAGATGTGTGATAGCTCCAGCACACCTCAGTCTCAAATATAGCAGGATTTCGATCTTATAAAAATCTCATTTTAAGTAGCTTATCTCAAAAAAAAGGAGAGAATGCCACCAAATTATCTCTGTTTGAACATAAATCCATTTGAGTTAGTCAAAATAATTCACAAAACATTTTTTTTACTAAGTTCATCTTCTTAAACCCCTCCTTAAGTATGTGCCGTGTTTTGACCAAAACCTAGTTTCAATCAAGCTTAGTTAAAATTAGTTGACTTGAAAATGAAATATATTGTCCCAAAACCATGGTTTTCATTTGTAGGTTTTGTGTGTTAAAATCCTGATGCAGACGTAGAACACAGATACTCACCCAGCCACAAATATTTCCAGGTCCCCATCCCCATCCACATCAGTGACCGCCATGCCATAATTCAGCTGAGTGGGGTTGTTCTCATAGTCAGGGGGTAGCACACTCTGAGTGACAGCTACAAACATGGGCTCCGAGCGCTGAGCCAAGCACTGGCCCACCATCCCGAGAGCTACTGCTATCATCCACACACACATGGTCACCTGCTGAACACACGTATAGTGTTAGTGTTTCCTTTTTGACCAGGTACACCATCTTGTAAGTAATGTTAAAGGAACTTTCTTTAGGATAAGTAGCCACGTAATGGAATCTGAAAATCTTGATGTTCATTAAATTGATTTGGGAGTGTCTAACAGCCAGCTAGTCCATGCATCATCTTATATTAACTTACAATCTTCAAAATATTAAATTAAAAGTAGCGCGTTTAACATTTAACTAATATTATAGAGTTTATCTCGTTGACACTTAAATGTCAAATGTGATCCAATTTATTTTTGTTCTTGCTTTTTCGATATAAAATTACATAGATCTACCATACCACAGTTACTACACAACTTCAAATACATTCTTAATTTTTTTGGATAAAATCCTTGCTCTTTGAATTATTAGTCAGCCTTAACTCTTTTATGATCTGTCATGGACGGTAGCCATTAACTTGTAAGTAATTTGTATGTTTCTTATATGTAAATCTTATGTTTAACCTTAAATCATGCGCAACATAAAAGACATAAATGTATGAGATAACATAAATCTGTGTCCAGTGAATTACATCTTACATAAAATGTACGGTATGTTAAATAGTACACCAGATTATACAAAATGGTTAAACAAACAAGTAGATGTTAAATCTTAAACATAGACTAGTGCCTTAAACAATGCTTTTAAAGTGTAATACACCAACCAAGTGGCAGCAACACAACCAACCACCAGGAGATGCTTGATGCTCACTTACTTAGCTTGCCTGCTATACAGTATGTAGCGTTAAACTTTTCTGTGTGAGGAAGCCTGCACAAAGCACAACAGGAAATACAATTCACTGACAGCTGGATTTAAGATGTCTCAATGTTTTTCTGTGTTAAAAGGCAATTACCTGGTCAACACTGCACTTACAGGGCAAAAGCATAAATCAGGGGAGTGAAAGCAGGTGATAGACCAGGTCTAAATTAAGACCTGAGAGTAAAAGCAATCCCATTGCACATGAGGCAGACATTTTAGACAGAAAAATCCATATGTGACAAAAAAAAGATTTAAAGACATTGGAGCATCTACTTAACTGTCTACAGTAGATGAGGTCAACTGAATGAGAGTGTTTCAAATTGAATGCTGGACTGTCTGTGGATAAATGCAGTAGTGAACTAGATTCTGTGGTCTGTCAAAAGATGTATAGGAGTGAATACATCACGCTGACTAAGTAGTGGTTTAGAAGATGTACTGCTTAAAGACTAGGCATTGAACCCTAAATGCCTGTGAACACTATGGTACATAACTGAGGTGAAACAATGGTGAAGAAATTACATGAAGGAAAAGGGGGAGGTGAAGAAATGAGCAAAGTAAATTTCACAAGCTGCTTTTTTCAAAAGATATAATACACTATGATAGCCCCAAATTATGAAAGTCCTCAAGGTGACGTAGGTACCGTTGTTAAATAAAACATTTAATGCATGCACACACAAGCACAAAAAGTTCAGTTATTTGGTTACTATGTTTCAGACATAACAATAGATATAATGAAAGTGTCTGATTACTTAAACACAAAGGTGTAGCCATTATGGTGGTTAATGAAGTGGGAATTAGGTTAAAGGAAATGCTAAATGAAAAATGAATGTGCCATTTTATCTATTATGCAGTGATTCTAAGGACAGGGAACAACACCCGGTAGTGATATTGACTTTAACCTAAAATATTAAATAATGGGTCTGAATAAAGAAGCAGTGTCATGCTGATGATTAAAAGGGCATAACTTATGTATAATATATTTTGCCGTAATTTGCTGAAGAATGTATTCTGGCCGGAATTGGAAACAGCCCAAGCTGCATTACAGGCCAAGTTATTACAACATAAAATTACTGTACAAAGGACAGTAAGGACAAGTAAAAGACAAGCCCTAGGTGTAGGGGTCCTTACGCGTGCTATTTGTCTTGAGGTGGCATATGCTGTCTCTGCATCACACTGCAGTTGTGGACTGTGCAAGACTCACACTGCATTACTGATGGACATATTACCCATACATACAAATACCACCGTGTACACTGAAAAGCCTCACTGTGTTGAGCATTATGCTAACTCATATTAGTGGATGCATGAGTTAATTCAGCACTACTGGCTATAAAGTATAAACTTTTCATTTGGACTATGGGTAAGGGGATATTTTTATAACATAAATCATGTCAGAAACAAACCTAAGGTACTACTTCATCATATTGTGAAATGGGAAAATTAACAAAAATATAAGTCTATGCTTAAAAGCAAAATATTAAGCTTTTTATTAAGTAGAAATATTTAGTAGCCTTGGACATTACACAGGTCTGGATTCAGCCCATGACAGTTTGCTATCATTTTGCATCAGGCAGCCTATTACATTTTAGCATAAATGACTGCGTCAAAGAGCTGCAGCATCACTTTATGAACCCGAGACTTTTTCTCCGCTCTGAAGGACTTAAAGTACACACACTCACAGCAAGTCACACACTAAGACCACTCACAGCAAGTCCACACAGCAAGTCCACTCACAGCAAGTCCACACACATTAAGTCCATTCACAGCAAGTCCACTCACAGCAAGTCCACTCACAGCAAGTCCACACAGCAAGTCCACACAGCAAGTCCATTCACAGCAAGTCCACTCACAGCAAGTCCACACATTATGTCCACTCACAGCAATTTCACACATTAGGTCCACTCACAGCAAGTCCACACCTTAAGTCCACTCACAGCAAGTCCACACATCAAGTCCACTCACAGCAAGTCCACACACATTAAGTTCACTCACAACAAGTCCACATAGCAAGTCCACTCACAGCAAGTCCACACAGAAAGTCCACTCACAGCAAGTCCACACAGCAAGTCCACTCACAGCAAGTCCACACATTAAGTCCACTCACAACAAGTCCACATAGCAAGTCCACTCACATCAACTCCACACAGCAAGTCCACACAGCAAGTCCACTCACAGCAAGTCCACACACACCAAGTCCACTCACAGCAAGTCCACTCACATTAAGTCCA
>CM074947.1:15374060-15409658 GCA_037577455.1 Pangasius macronema
AAAAAAGTAAATGTAAATGTAAACAGTCAGATTATTTGGCTCAGCTCACCGATAAGAGCTGGCTGTTTCAGCTCCCAAACAGCTCATTGTCATTTTTATCTCAACCAGACAGTTTGCAGTCTTTGATTTGACCTGTTATTATTATTCTTTGCCTAACTGTGTCTGAAATTGTTTCATGAAATCTTACACTACATTGTATTGTATTTTTATCAAATCTATTAAAATAACTAAAATTTGCAAGGCACAACAAGGGTGCAGTTACCAATACAGTAAGCATTGATGCATTATTGTTATTGTATCTGCTTTGTCTGTGCTTCAATTCCATTTATCCTGATAACTTCTCACCTTTCCTACATACTACATACAATATATCTTCAACAAGCAGAAATGCAGGCGGGGCCCAATACACACAGCTGATAGACAAACACATTCACACAAACAGCTCAGATCATGAGAGAGTAATATTATTGTCTACATCTTAAAAAAAAACAAAAAAAAAACAGACAACTTGTAAATTCACGTCAGTTCTTAACATCGACCTGAAAGAACTCAAAGAATCCAAAGAGCCAATTCATTCACAAACGACTCATCAGTGCACCTCAAAAGCCACCAGGAAAGGTGGTTAGTTTTGCCTGTCAGTCAGATTCTGGAATCTGTTCATTGCTATATAATTAATTTTGTAATGGAATGATGGGGGTTTATTTTTGTGGTGGAGTTCTATGTCATAGTAATTGTTTGTTCTGTGTTTCTGTGCTACAATACTGCACTGCCTTGTTTTAACAGTAGATGCAAATTCTTGCTAGTCTGAGCTCAGACTGCAGTAGAGGAGAACGCATTTCTTGGATTTTGGTTTATTGCTAGGTCCGTACATCATTGAAGCCTGGCAGCACACTAAAACGTCCTTGGCAGACTCTCTCTTCCACTTGCTTCTTCTGCCTGCCTGCCTGGCTTCTGATGGATGCTGTCATATTTCTTCCACTCTCCTGAAGTGCACCCATCATTGTTGGTCCTCGTAATCTGCCACATAATCCTGTACAGATGCTGATAGGTATTGTGCAACTAATGAACCCTGTTCAGTGCTTTAGTGCTTTTGTTTATATTTATGCATATACCTGGTATCTATTTCACATATCAGTATTGAGAACACTGCCATTCCAAGGCTTTTAGTAAGCTCTAGCGTCTAGCTCCAGGTTTAGATCAACAGCCACCCTCTTTGTTACAGTCCACGTGTCAGACTCCAGTTCTGAAGGGCCACAGAACTGTACATTTTGGTATTCTACCTCATTTAGCTCTTGCTTCACCTTGTCAGATAATTATCAGACCTGTCAGGCACTGAATTTGGTGTGATTAAAATACAAAAAAAAATTAAGATAAAAAATCTCTGTAGCGTCTTCCAGCACTGCATTCTGGCATACAACCATGTTATAGGGTTGTCCAGTCAACGTGTCAAACGTCCATAAAATTCCACCTTTAGGCAGATTGATGTTTTGACCATTTTCTCAGCTGTGTCTGTTAAACTGTCTCATCATTTACCCAAATTACCCAACGTTATCTCTGCAGAAATCATAAGCTAGGTTAGAAAATAAATAAAAGCATTTCTACATTATCTTGGTGAAATATAGGCTATATTTAAGCAGAGATATCAAAGTATGTGATAGGCAGAACAGCACAAATTGGTTAAAACCAGATTTTTCATTTTTGGCTTTTTGCCAGAATTCAACTATGGCATTATCTGTTTTTGTTTTGTTTTGTTTTGTTTTGTTTTTTCCCCTGACCACCATATAAAGATTATCCTCATTGTGCTGAAATGAATTCAGAGCATCCACAAAGATTTTTATACTGTGGAATAATGGAATAATGTATTTCAAATAACTGTGGAATAATGTATTCGTTTTTATTTTTGCTATTTTAATGGCCAATTGGGTGTGACATCCCAAATATTTTCCTATAGAAGCAATGTTATTATGCTTACTTTTTACCTTCACTCTCCCACACAAATAGATTTGGGTTCAGGGATCTGCTGTGCATGACAGCAGCTTAATTTGATTTTCCATCAGACTCTCATTGGCTGTTTCTCAGCGCTCTTCTTGCTACTTTTAGTAGAGGGCACACACTACAAAATTTATCTCAGATAATATCAAACATATCGGTGCAGAAGCTATTTTTATGTCCATGGACTGCCATAATCTATGCCTATTATGTTGCTTAGCACCCAAAACAAACTGGTGGAAGAGTTGTTTACTGTAAATATAATTTATAATAGTTCAATTATTTATCAAACACTGGATTTTTTTTATATTGCCTTTGTTGCCAATTTATAAAAGCAATAATCTAATTAAAGGCATGCATTACAGTGATTTTATCAGATAAGGAAGTTTTTAGGCATGAAAATGCTCGTCTGTGACAAAATCACTGAAACACACAACCTCAAGTGGCTTATTGCTCTATTCATTCATCATTCATTCCCCTAATCCTAACCTATCCTGGAAACACTGGGCATGTGGCAGGAATTCACCCTGAAGACCGTGCAAAACTCAACACAGACAGCAATCTGAGCTCAGGATCAAACCAGTGATTCAGGAGCTTAGAAGCAACACATTTTGTATGCATATATATTCATGTTAGTAGTGCCATTATATCTCATTTCAAAATTTTGAACACTTTTTATCTGAGTTCCCCTGCCTCACTGAGTCATTTTTACTTGAACCAGTAGTTTTTAAACCACTTTTTATACCCACTTTCCCACCCCTCTATATGTCACTCTTTAATTTGATGTATAAATATATGAATTATGCGTCAGTAGAAGGACGCATAAATCTGTTTTGTGCTGGGGAACAATAATGGCATTTATGTTCCCTGTATTGATTGCTATCCTTAATAGTGTTTGTTCTTTATGATCTGAGAAAATAAAGGAATTCTGTAGAATGAACTTCCACAGTGAGCATTACAGTGGTTTAGGTCTAAGTGAGCAGAATATTGTTTAGTTCTTTATTACATTAAATTCTTTATTACAGTATTACTTTAGAATACAGACTTAAATGGAAGTAGTTCTAAGACCCGAAGCAACGTATGGTCCCTCATATGAGCTATTTTTCCTAATAAATTGTGCCGTCTGCAGAAAGAAGATAAAGTCTTGTTAATTTAATTTCAACTAATTGCTTTTGGCTCTGTGATGGACTGGCCTTCCATCAAGGGTGTATTCCCACCTCGTCCATTGTTCCAGGTATAGGCTCTGGATTTGCCTCAACCTTGACTAAGGTAAAGTGGTTATTGAAGATGAATGAATGAATCATTGTTTTTGTTTATTCTGTTTTAACATGGAGAACTATTAATATACACTGTAATCCTTGTTTATGTTCATAGCACACAGGCCATGGTCGCACAGACAGACGGTAAAATCAGCAGACGCAAACAGGGAGAGCAAACGTAACTCAGATAACTAATCTTTTACAAATGAGCAGAAAAGCATCTCTGAATTTTTAACACATCAAACGTTGAGGTAGATTGGCTATAACAGCATATATGAGCAAAAAACTGAAACTCAACAAAACTAGGCAGTTGAAGATTGGAAACTCAGAAAAAGACCAGGTGAGGTTTTACCAAAACTGTCCAATTTTGGTAAGCCTGTGCCTGCTGTAGCCTCAGATTCCAGCAGTGGAAGCCAGTGTGGCATTCTGTTGTTGTACCCCATCCGCTTCAAGGTTTGGCTTGTTCTGAGATGCTTTTTAGCTCACCACAGTTGTAAAGAGTGGATATTTTTGTTACCATAGACTTCCTGTTAGCTCGAACCAGTCTGTTCATTCTCCTCTGACCTCTCTAATCAACAAAGCATTGCTGCCCACAGAACAGCTGTACAATGGATGTTTTTTGGCTTTCACATCATTCTGTGTAAACTCTAGACACTGCTGTGTGTATAAATCCCAGAAAATCAGCAGTTTCTGAAATACCCAAACCAGCCCACCTGGCACCAACAACCATGCCATGGCCAAGTCACAGAGATCACATATTATTCCCCATGCTGATGTTGGATTTGAACATTAGATGAAGCTCTTGGCCTGTATCTGCATGATTTTATGCATTGTGGTGCTGCCACATGATTGGCTGATTGGATAATTGCATGAATGAGCAGCAGGTGTACAGGTGTTCCTATTAAAGTGGCTAGGGAATGTATATCACTGACAAATGCACCAGGAGACTGAAAATCTGAAAATCTGCACTTTGAGGTAAAGTATTGTATCAAGGGTTGTGTTGTTTTCTTTTAATGACATCATCAGGGATGACTTGAAGTCTTTAGACTTGGAAATGGTTATAGCTTTGGCAGGCCATTTTGAATAGTCTGCACTTTGACCTTGTCAAAGCATATTAATTTCCAATATCCAGGTAAAGCATACTATTCTTTTGTAGAAATGAATCTTTCAGATATAATTACACTAATATCTGAAACAAAACAATATAGCATATGTGCATCTAAAAGCCTTATAAGCTCTATAAGTCAACACACAGAAAGGAAAGCAGGAAACTGCACTACATCTCTGCCTACCTTCAGTTTTAAACCACATACTGTTCCAGGTCTACGCCACAGTAAAAGCATAACACACTTTTAAAAATTCAGGAGATATGTATCAACCCATTAACTCTATGCATCATGACAGTTTTGACAAATGACTTTTCATGTCCCCAGGATTTGTCAAATCAATAAGAGAAATCAAACAGTGATTTTTAACCATTTCAGCTTGTACAGGCTGCTAGGGAGCGTGACTCAAATGTCTTAATACATAAGTTTCACTGCGTCTTTCACTGTGTCTTCACGAATGCCTTTAACTGAATATCACTGCATATAATTTGGCACATTTCAACTGTAAAAAAGCATGTTTGCCTGTTTGTTTCACATGAGGAGAATGTGTGAATATCTGATCTAATGTGTACTGGGTGTAAAATGAGGAGGAGTAGGACAAATAATTCAAACAGTTACTTCTGAGATTTAAATTGACAGTTTGCAAAAAATGCTTCGCTGAGATAAAGAGGCATGTCAGCACCAGGTGCTTAACTCTCACCTCTTTCGTATTTCTCAAATTAATTACAAATCGATTTAGAGAACTCTTATAAAAGATTAGAGGACCTGTCTATCTCCGGTGACGGGAGTGTGAGGTAGGAACCAGATGCAGGCATGGATAGGTTTTGCAGAACGAGATTCCTGGCAATTAATCTCTGCAATATTCCTCAGAAAGTGAAATTGCTTTTATCATTCGTATTCTCTTTTCCATTTCCCTCAGTACAATGGCAATGGCAGGCTGGTTTTCCTTGTGAGGAATCTGGGCTTCCTAATTTGAATGTCGCCACTTTAGCATTTGTTTCTGCTTCACTGGAATTTATTTAATCTGTAAAGGCCTACCTACACATCATTACACATCTTGCTGAATGCAAAGCTACAGTAACTCGTGTGATAAGAATTGTTTTTTGCACTGAAGCTAAAGGCAAGGATAAAGCTGGTGCTATTCCCAAACTAATGGTCTATTGATTTAAAGGAAGCGGTCAAGTAGGATCTCACAAACAGATCTTCAACCTCAGCACAGTACAACAGTCTACTTTCTGCACCTCAAGTATTTCAGACTGTAAAATGGATTGTCTGGTCAGCTAGGGGTTTTAAGTAAGCTAAGTAAGATCATACTTAATCAAACCACAACTTGTATGAAGTACGGAGTAAATGGGCTCAATACAGTGACCAACAGGCCTGTTAAACTTTTGTTAAACTGTAGTTGCAGGGCTTTTTTTGTATGGACTAAATCAATCCAGCATCTCCTCCATATTTTATCTCTCAAAGTTAGGCATTAGAAGTCAAAAGTAAGTCTCACAGTGTTACTTTTGATGTCTGCCTGTCTCTGGTCTGGAGGCTAAATTTATGATAATTCACGAGGTAACTCCTGCCACCCATGAGTGTGGCGAGCGGAGGAAATTCACTTTTTTGATTTAATTTAAGGAATATTGATCCCAGAGGGGTTTAATGCTGGATGACATCCATAATCACAACAATACTATGACAGAGCAGATAAATAACAAGGCAGCATCAGGGAGGGAGCATGCCACAGAGAGAGCTGGGGGTAATCTTTCATACCACCGTATTAATTACACATTTCCTTGGCCTTGATTGATTTCTCATAACACCTATAAATTCCCTTTTTGTAAACTTCTATGACTTCTGTTTGTTGAACGTCACTTTAGAAGATTGAAATTCAGCTCTAATAAATCAGAATGCTTTTGTAATTACATGGAGTATCAGCAAGCCATGATGACAAAAAGATATATAACACCCTCTGCATGAGGCTCACTTCACTACAGACTGAGGCATTGAATCTTTCATTAACCATAAAATAATGTTAGGCTAGTCAGTTACTTGAATGTGCACAATTTAGTGTTCACAAGAATGGACCTGAGCTGAGTGGTGTGAAGCTAAAGAGCAGTGCTCAGAGGACTAAAATGTCATTCGAGCTCCGTTCTCTAGCAGGGTAGAGTTATATGGTGAGTGAGCTCTGAAAAGCCTTGTTCAGGATTTATTTATTGTGCAGTAAAACCTGGCAGCACCTAGTGATGTGTCACTGTGTTCAGTTTTGCATATACAGTTCAGGGTTTATCTGCACTGAGGGTGAAAAGAGACGCAGGACTGTGCTTTATCTTCATAGCCAGGAAATTGTTAACCTTGAAAAATGTGTATATTGAACACCATGTGTTGACATTTTCGGTTAAGCTTCATGACATGGCTTCAAATTAAAAACTCTATAATTAGAAAGTCTAATTTAGAAATAGGTATAACCCTCCTATTATCTTTGGGGTCAATTTGACCCCATTCAGTGTTTAACATCTCTAAATACATGGCTGACATCATTTTTTAATGACTTTTCCTAATTTAATGGGGACAGCAGGAGAAACATAAAATTAACATGATGATATGTTTTCAATGTCCTGTACACATTTTGTAGCATCAGAGTTCCTTGGGGTCAATTTGCCCCAGGCTGTTTTAGCTGTATAAAACATATAAGATATATCAACATTTTAGACACGTTTGTTTTAGATGATATTGAGGGTCACTATAACATACAATTTTATCATCTTCAAAAAAACTTCCCTGTGCTTTAGGGCCCTAATCTGACATAACCATACCCGAGGTATTGCGAGAACCACTCATAGTTCACATGACATGGGGAAGGGGTAAACACAGTTCTCATGAGGATTGAAAAGGATTTGAAAATGACCTTTTAGCAAAGGTTTTCTGTCAATGACGTTTTGTCACAGTTCTCTGACAGTGTAAGTGACATAGAAGAGAATGTGTCTGAGACAGGGGATAATGTTGAGGACACTGATTATGAGGCATCCTCCTCTGATGAGAATGATACCCTTAGTGTTGACCCTCCTGTTCCCTCTCAACCACCAGCAGACACAGTATCTTCCAAAAATGCAAAGTTATTGTGGTCCCTCTACACACTTGAACGGCAGGGTAGACTTAGTGCTGCTAATGTCATCAAAATGGTCCCAGATCACCAGATATGCTGAGGGTGGTATTAGACATGGCTGAAGTACTGAATGGTCATAACATTACAAGTGATTTTTCACATTGTATAACCTGGGTGAGGAACTGCTGAAAAGGAAGGTTACTATGTAGGGGACAATGAGAAAAAAAAAAAACAGTTGGAGCTTCCCTCTGAGCTACTTGCAATGAAGAACAAGAAGGTAACATCTTCAGTGTTTGCCTTCACTGACAGAGCCACTGTCATCTCCTACTGCCCAAAGAAAGGGAAAAATGTCCTGCTGATGAGCACCATGAACAAATATGCTGTCCTGAGCACCAGAGAAGACAGGAAATCATAAATGGTCTTGGACTACAATGACTACCCCTTCTGTTTTATAAATACAATCGTTCTAAATGTTTGAAATTGTTTGTTTTTCCTGGAGTCAAATTGACCCCGAACATAATACATCTTACTATCCTTGGTAATAGAAATTGTTCTTCTTTCCAAATGTTATAAATAACAAAAATATGTACTTAGAAATAATATAAAGCCTTTAAAAAAAACCAAAAAAAAATATTTCTTTCCAATTGTAGGTCATTTGGTGAGATTTTATGGTGATTTGAGTATTTTTCCGTAGTCACGCACTCGGTATTCAGGGTGTATAAAGTGGAGGGGGGGGGGGGGGGGTTGGGTCTATATTTTATATAAAGGATTATTTAGGTAGTCAACAAATAAACATAAAGTACTTGACACACAAACTTGGGTAAAAATCATATTCTGGAGGTTTTAATTGCTGGGGTCAAATTGACCCCAAGGATAAAATAAAAAAAGTAATTTTGAGGAGAAAAGGTTAAGTGAATTTGTGTCTTTTTAATTTTATTGGGAAGAAATTTAGATGTAACTGGGGAAGGCTTATCTAGACCACTTATAACATACTGTATTAGTCTCATAATTGATACTTACACTGTCAATAGTCAAAGTGGAAGTGGAATTCAAGTGAGTGGAAGCCAGAAACTGATTTTTTTCTTTTCTTTTCTTTTTTTTTTTGGAAGAATAATTTATACACTGGTAAATAGCTACATATTCATATACATGTTGATATTATTTTTTTTGTTTTTTTGAGATTAGATGTATATGTAAAATGAATTATAGAATTATTTCTACACAGAAGTGACTCTTGACCAGTGGTAATTTGGAAACATAATATAATTAAATTTTTACAGCATTAAAATACACCATTAATGAAAACCTGCAATGCTGAATGAACAGCTGTAATGCTGAATGAACAGCTGTAATGCTGAATAAACAGCTGTGATGCTGAATGAACAGCTGTGATGCTGAACAGAAATTTAGCTGAAAAATACAGTTTTTAGTAACTAAGAAACTAATTAAGCTAGTGTTTGGTTGCCTTAGGGCAATGTTCTGCACAAAACCTCATAACCATGTATTACAGGTGGAGTTGTTGGAGGTCATTTTAGATAATAAAATGTTTAAAGTGTAAGGGCTGATAAGGATACAGTTTTTTATGTTGCTTGGTACAGTACAGTTTTATTATGTGTGGGTGGGGTGGGGGGGTCGGGTCATTCGTGTGTGTGTGTGTGTGTGCGTGTGTGTGTGTATGTGTGTGTGTGTGTGTGTGTGTGTGTGTGTGTGTGTGTGTGTGTATGTGCTGCCACAAAGACCTCTCCCCTCACACACACAGGCAGGACGTGGGAGAACAGGCCACTGTAGAAGCAGAAATATTATATAATCACCACTGGAAGTGATTATGAAGGTAATACAAAATACAAATGATCATTGTGTGGAAATGTGTGGCAGTAAAAGCCAAGGGGAACTTGTCAGTAGCGTTAAGTGAACTTTAAACAATGTTTCAGACAACTATTTAGGTTAAAGGATCCTTTAGTATCAAATCTTGAAAACCAATGTTCTCAACAACGCTTGTCTTATGTTATCTAAGACAAAGGACATTTTATCAATATGTCTTGTTAAGGAATACAACCTTTTTTAAATATGACTTTGAAATAATTTTGACATTGATATGCCATCTGGGCTGTGTCTTCAGGAAAATGTACTTTCAATTATGCAAGCCATTGGAGTGAGAACAAATATGTGATAGGTGACTGGAAGACCAGCCAATAGTTAATGTCCTCCTTCTTCTCTTAGCCACAGGGAACAGTTTTACACATGAAAGGTGGTTAAGGGGAAATCTCTCCACTGTCCTGGTTTCCATTAACTTTACAGACTCGCGTTTCTGTCCGGATACACACTTCTACCTCACTATGGAAATTCTTGGAGGCCACGCAACACTCTACAGACATTGATTGCTGTTTGCATTGGCGCTCATGGACCTAAACATGTCCTGACTCCTGTATTTCCATACAAGCAAACCCAAATGAACAGATGACTGGGATGATGATTATTATTATTATGAGCAAATATAAGATTATTAAACCAGTTAATTAAGATTATTTCTAGACATTTGTTTTTACCAATTTTAAGCTTGAAGCTGTTTTAATCAATTGGCAGATAACTGAAATACTCAACATTATCTGCCTATTTCAACCTTAAAATTGTTTTTAAAAATTGTCTAGAAATAGGCTTAATAATGATATTTTAATAATAATAATATCATAATGAGACATATTAGATGAATTTGCCTTTATTGAAAATATTGTAATCTATCATATTTTAAGATTGTTTTGTTTGCTGTGATTTGTTTATAATAATCAGATTATATTTGCAGTGGAATTCACGATGGCCTTGGTGCTCTGCCCATGTATGGATTTTCTCCAGGAACTCTGTTTTCACCTGCCTTGCAAAATGGATTTTGTCTACTTCCATATTACCCCTGGGTGTGAATGAGTGTGTGTGTGATAGAGAGAGAGAGAGAGAGAGAGAGAGAGAGAGAGAGAGAGATGCCATGCTATAAACTGGTGTATTCCTGTCTTGTACCCAGTCTCAGTTAGGTTCCAGATCCACCATCATTCTGACCAGGAATAAAGAAGCAGTTAATTAAGATGAATTAATAAATGATAACGATGCTGTGATGCCAATCCAGGGTCCCAGGTTCAATCCTGAGCTAGGGTTACTGTATGTATGGAGTTTCTGTGTATGTTCTCTCTGTGTCCTACCACCTCGATAACAGGACAGTAGATGGCTTGGCTGAAGATAAACTGGTCCTAGATGGCAGTGAGTGTGTGTATGTGTGTGTGCATGGTGCCATCTGATGGACTGTTGTCCCATCCGGGTCATATTTCCACCTTCCTGGTATAGGCTCCAGATCCATCATTACCCTGATCAGGATGATCGTCAATGACTGTCACTCACTCATTGCTGCGACGAAAGTGTGTGGTGGTGATCTACCTCTGTGTAAATATTGCTGGTACAAGTTTCTGGAAGATTTTTCCTTTGTGGGATAATTTTAAAATGTATATTTCTGCAAAGCTGGAAGGAGACTATATAATTTGCTGTTTAGAAAATGTTACAAATTACATATATTGTTCAGACATGTCTAAAATAAATATACTGAAAATAGGACCAGGAGATGTACTTCAACTTTGGTTCTCAGCCCATACCTTCTCTTACTGCATTCATGAATATCAAATGAATGAAATAAAATAATTTATTATGGCTTTAATATGTCTGTCATAGGCTCTACACCTTGTTCATCCCACTTTCCTGTCCTGCCTCCCCTCGTCTAAAAAAGGAGAATGTGTAAATCATACTGTAGAAATCTGTTCTGAGTAATCAGATATACTGGCTTCATAAAACTGCAAAATCAGTCAGATTTAGTGAACATCTCTGTTGCCTTATGCCAGCAACGTTTTTTTTAATTTCCAGTGTAAGAGTACAGGCTCTGTTCCCTTCACTGAGTGGGAGCCTCATGACCCTGCGAAATCCTTCCCTTTGCCATCGGCTCCGTCCCCAATCCACCCTATAATCACAACTTTTAACAGCTCTCATTTTCTTCAGTATATATAGCTGTAATTGTCAGAACACCATCCCAGAGCAGAGTGGGGCTATAAGAAGCAAGTCAGATTCTCTCTCTCTCTCTCTCTCTCTCTCTCTCTCTCTCACACACACACACACACAGTATATGCACATGTATATATTCAATACATGCACATATTTCTGTTGTCTTCAAATAACATTGGTCTGAATGCAAAATGGGCCTGAATGTTAATCTTTACAACACTGGAATGAGAGATTCTACTGTTACACTGTTTCTTTTTAAAGTTTACAGCCATCATGAATATGACACTTTAATTGTGGCACTTATTACACAACTACGGCTCAGTGTGACGCGTATTTTGGAGTGTGGAGATGAGTTTGTCGTATCCAGTCAGTTGACCACTGACTTTGTCTCCACACATATAATTTATAATGTACTGCCATGCAAGTATGTCATAATTTAAAGTAGAATTTCACATGTAAGGTTCAGATTATTCTTTATTTGGAGGTTGAACTTTCAAAAGTGTCATAGGATGGAATTAGCAAAATAGTTTTGTTTTGTTTTTTTGTGGAAAACCTTGGTATTCATATTCATATTCATATCCATATTCATATGATAAGAGTGCTGTTTTGTAAGGAGCAATTTAGTGTACTTGGCGTTGTGATTTTTATCAGGACATTCTACTAAATACAAGTGTATAAACACATAAACGAAACAGATACCAGTGTGTCAGGAACATTCTTTTTTATCTGTCGAGTGAGGGCAGGGTGGAGAGAATTTGGCATTCCATGTGCAAACATGTTTGGAAACAGGACATACTTTGGTCTGCAAGGGTAAAATGAGAACACAGTGGCTGTCAGTTTGCTACCAGTCCTGAGTGTTGATGCTGGGTGATAAGCACCACAGCAGTGAGTCAACCGGCTGCTCCAATCCACCCACTCATTAGAAAGTTTTCTCAGCTGTGCCCTTTAAATAACTCCATGTTCTACTATATTAATGGAGGCAACAATCTTTTAGACAATTAAACAATTATATTTACATGAATACATTTTTCCAAAGTGAATGCAAAATTAAAAATAATACACAGAACGTATGTAAAGAGAATACATACAGTACATATTCATGTGTCTTTTGTTGCTTTGTGTTTACCAGTACAAAATAGGAACATACATTTTGGTCAAAAACATATTCCTATTTATTGATCATTTATTCATTTATCTGACTTACACCTGATTAGTTATTTCCATTCACATTAGAACACAGTCTTTGCATTAACCTTAATATTAGTGCAATGACTGCCAACCAGTGAGAAGCCACCTTTATGACAAAGTAATAAAAAAAAAAAAGAAAGAAATCAGCACCAGGATCCACAGCATCTGAAATGGCTTTGACTATTGATTTCTAATTGTTTCAGTATGCTTCAGAACCTTTAATGTGACCAAATATTTGTCAAGAATATTGAACAAAACCAATGACACACACAGTTAATCCCTGAGAGCAAATGGGATAACAGAGCATTAGTTTAGACTGAGCTGAGGACAGGGTTTGGGTTTCAGGGAAAGTGTACATTGAATATCAAATAAAACCTTACCTAGCAACAACTCACATAGCTTGCTTATAGTGGGAATACAGTATTGTGTGATGAGGGCTTCTAAACAAATATCAACTGGAGAATAAAATGTTTCAGAGTACATTATAAAAGCATGTATAAGTAAACATGTAGAAAATATAATGTCTCCAGAATCCCAGAGTACTCAATACATTAAGAAAATAACAATAAGTCATTTGGCACCTTATGATAACTACAGTATATGGAGAAAGTGTATCACATAGGAAGTTTTTATAAGCTGGTGAAAAGCTCACTTAAATGTACAAGTCTTTAAGGAAACAGAAAGTCTAAAATGCCATTGAGGTGTACTATAGCAGTTTATGGTCTAAAATGTTTATACAGTTAGTGGCTGCTAGTAAATTTCAACAAAGGGAAGCTACTGAGGTAATAAAGAGGCCAAAGATTCATAGCTGTGAGGCAGTAATACAATACTCTTCAATACAGGTGAATTCCCCATCAGTAAACACATTTGCATTTCCATCAAGCAAGTTGTTTTACTTTAAAGCTGATTTTTGCCCAATTTTCATCCAAGGCCAACGATTTGATATCATATTGAAATGCTGTGAGCCTGAGCCTCTGCACAATGCAGAAACATTTTGATGTTCCCCATCCAGTGGTCCTTTCTTACAGCAAGTTTTATAAACATGTGGTATACGTTAAGGGTATTCATTTCGAAATGAAACAAATGTTATACGTCGAACGTGAACAAGAACACGAAGTCCGATCTGATGGGTTGAGGCTTGGCAAATAGTTCAAGATGTTTCTGAATTCAAACAATAACTACATATCATACATGTTTATTCAATGTAAAGATTGATAAAATAACCTTTCCTCCATTCAAATATAAAATGAGCTCAACAAAGCATTAAATAAATTAATTAGCAGTTTGTACTGTACATTGCCTATAATAAGGTATAACCACTTCCCATTTGGGAAGCTCCCAATTTCATTAGCTTGATGGAAAGGAAGAAAGAAAAGAGAGGGAGAACTATGAGGGGAGGAGGGGGTAAATACTGAATACGACAACAAATAAACAAAAAATGAACAAAGACCATTAAACTGACCCCGTGGTGACGATAGGGAAATTTCTATGAGAATACTGATGGTCAATAAATAAAGTGCAACACTCAAAGAATATTACTGCATGTACTGTATTAAATTCACTGTACTGGATCCCAGTAAATACGTCCCAGTTGATATATTCAGATAAAAATTGTTAATAGAAGTCTACACCTAAATCCAGTACTCCAGAGATATCTCTATATTAGAATTCCATTCATCACCATTCAATAAAATTATCAGTGAATATAAATAAATCTCATTCTCCTTTAGTCATTTTCAGTAACTGGTTAGCACCGAGGTGCTAATTAAACACTTACTACATCTCCACTTAGCAATGCATTTTGACTTTTGTGATTTTTTTTCCCAGCAGATGTGTTTGTAAATAGTAAAAGAGATGATTTTTTTTCCCCAAAGTCCATAGTGTAGCAGGTCACAGCGCGTGCTGTCCGCACACGGCTCAGAGGAAGTTATTAGTGATCTGACGCTGGTGTTCAAACAAGTCTTCAATCTCAGCACTATAGGCGTCCCCTGTGCAAGGGAAAATCAGGCAAGTTCACAACAATGAAGCATGCATATATTTTGAGTATGAGTATAATTAATGCTTGTGTGAGGGTGCGTGTGTTCAACAACATGACCCTACCTGCATGACAGCCATACATGAAGACTCTGTGACCGTCATATCTGCACCTACAGCGCATTACATTATTCATGAAGTCTGACTCAGCCATATCCAGTGACGGATTTACTTCCACCTACAGTGACGAGTAAAGAGGTAAACACGGTTATTTTATGGCTGCGCATACAACTCGAGAAACAACCCAGATCTACGACATTTACCTCTTTTCTATACAGAAGTAGGGAATGCAAAAATGGTCAATCACACACTAAGCTCACCACCCCAACAACAACAAAAAAAAGGAATAGTGTGACAATATTAGGCACTAGCTTTATATTTAGGGATTGTGACTGCAAGCCAGAGAAGTGGCAGCTTATTGGTTAAGGCTTTGGGCTGCTGTCAACCATCAGCTGCTCATTTGTGTCCTTTCTCAGTTGTAAGTCGCTTTAGAGAAAAGAGTGTAGCAAATGTGAAAAATTTAAACCGTATGCAATACACATACAGCTATCAATATAGCAATCCAGAGATTTTTTTGTTTGCTTGTTTAAATACTCACTTACCTCGTGTTTACTTATGCATAGAATAGTATAATATTCCCTGATTCTATAAATACAACGACTCTAATTTTAAATAAGTAAAAATCTAATACTAAACTCACTTTTTTTGGACAGTCACAGAATCTGTGATCCTGTCTTGCAATGGAATGTGGAAAGAGCAAAACAAACAAATTTTGTTTGTTTGTTCGTTTGTTTGTTAAAGAGTCAGAGGTAAATCGACAAAGATTACCTTCCCCAAACCACCCGAAATTTTCCTTTGTCTATTTTCAGTACTCAGCTGAGTAATCAAGGGAAATAGTTTGAGGAAAAAAGAGCACCGGCTATTCCTAGAAAATCAGAAAGTGAAGCATAAATCATCTGCATTTTCTCTATGTTTGGTTGAACCCACAGAGTGTATCCACACACAGGATCTCAGGGTCTGTTTGGATTAGTTAGTGTTGGCCTTTATGTGATGATCAAATGGGCCTCTTAAACTTTAAGCATTACCACAACTCAGTTTATTGCTACAAAAAGCTACAGCAAAATGCTGGTTTATAATTAGGATCTGAAAAACATGCTTAAAATATATATGCTCCATCGTCATTTAGAGTAAATAAAGCTTTTAAATGGTATACACACATAGGTAGACTGTAATTAAAACCCAGCTCGCCGGTAACCCACCTTTTACCGCAGCAGTATGGGATGTATAAAAAAATGGGCCCTAAAGCAGCTCATGCAAATTTTGTAGTTTATGGTATGAGGCACGCTAGGGGTAAAACAGGCCCGAGCTCGGAGGTGGTGATTTCAGTGGTGATAGCCCATAAAGATTTGCTTGATTAACTATGTTAATGAAAGAGAGAAGGGGAGGGGATGTCAAGGGTGTTTTTTTTCTACGTCTACGCTTTAAAGGCTGGTCCATCATGAGTGGCTTTTGCAAATATCACCACAGTGCAATATTATAATAAAATATAAAATACACTATCAATAGTATATAAAACCTACCTGGAAGATATAATCTCCTGGCCTGACATCTGTGACATCTACCCATTGGCAGTCAATATCATGGCGATATGTATCCCAACAGCCCACCGAAATTCCTTGATCTCCATAGTTGTAACATGAAAAGCGTTTCTGAAGTCCTGAAGAAAAGATGATGATGAACCTCATAGTTATGCTAAACATCTGAAAACATTTTCTTTCGTCTGTTTCGCATGATGAACATGGAACCAGTTTTTACCTTCAGGACAATACGTGTCCTCCAGACAGAAGCTGGCTTTGTGCCCTTCTGCCACTCTGGTTCCATTGATGGTGAGAAGGTCATAGTGTGTAAACACCTCAATGCTGTGGTAGTGCCTGTGAATACACCATCAAATCAATCTGTCACTAATGATCACCAAAGTGATCACGTTTACTTGCTATATTAATTTAATAGGATAGTGTCTTTAGGAACACTTCATCTTGTGGAAACTCAGGGTGTGAATAAGTGCAGAACACTGAGCCACTACAGAGTGTTACTGAATGACCTCACTGCTGCAGCATGAAGGTGTTGGCTGCAGGGTAACACCCCTTACTGAATGCTGCTGATGTCCTGGCAGGGTTGTGCTTGCAGCTCTGTTTATTCAGGTTGCCTGAATGGACTGCTTTGAAATGCATACCTCTGTGGTGTTTCTTTAAGAGATTAATGAATAAAGTAGGAGCAGGCTATACTGGTCCTGAACGGCTTACCTTGTTCCCACAGACTGGGTTGCTATTATTTTCAGAAAAAGTTGAAGCTATGTATTTAGCAAAAAACAGGTAATTTATTGGCTGATTATTGATATGACAATGTTAGTGACATACTATAGCTACTTGTACATATGATTGTACACTATTATTAGTTTAGTTGAACCTTTCCATATTATGCAAAGAGGCTCATCTAAAATGAACAAAGTAAAAAACGTTTTGATATCTGGCTTGAATGTATTATGTTTTATGTATTAAAAATGAATGAGCTTCATTCATTTCTTTAACAGCTAAAACATATTTTAAAATGTAGATATAATGTAGAAAAAGTCTGGTGACTGGTATACACCAAATGAGTCAGCCTGTAAAGAACGAGCACTTGTAAGAGTTCAGTATGCATTAATATAAGCTAACATCACTGACCCAGTTTAACCCTCTACTGCATGAATTATTTATTTATTTTTTATGGATTTTTATTACTTGAATTAGTTCAAGAAATAANCAAAATTAAAAAAAAAAATTAGGGGGGTAGTTTGTAAATTGTTGCCATATGGCAACAATGTGCAGTAAAGGGTTAACTCCTATCAAAATACTGCTACTGAAATACAGGGACTAAGGTGACTTTATGTCAAAGCTTCCACTTGAAAATAAAGATTTAATATCTTGGATACAATATTTTTTTTTGTATCAGGACAAAAAATTAATTTGTAAACGGGACCAAGGATTCTGAATGGACACCGTAACCACGGTATCCCAGGATTCTCGTGAAGCTTTGGGCCTGAAGTCAGCTCGCCCCAGGTTCATGATGCGGGAGGAGAAACGCAGCAGACGCCGGTGGCCATAAGGCCAGTTCATGCGGCTAGCTGAAGAAGACAGGCAGTTCTCCTCATTGGCACAGGTGAGCAGGTGAAGTGGTCGATCCTCCAGATACGCTGACTCTTGAACCAGCTGTGCATCCAGCACCAGGTCAGGGGCAGCTAGAGCAGGTACAAAAACAGACAAGGTTAGGGCAAGTAGGGTTACAACACCTAACCTATTAATAACACTAATAGCAAATGGGTGATTACATATAATCCAGGTTTATGATGAGGCTTGATTAAAGCTTGCAAATATTGTATAAAACAGTTACACATTAGCAAGTGGCATAGTAAAAGTAGAGACTATTTTACATAAATTCAAACAAGTTTTCGTCTTTGAGGCTTTCTCTTTTTTTTTAGTGCTCTTGGTCTCCAGAAACTCCAGAATGTACTACCTGTCCATCGAAGTAACCTTAATGTTAACCTTAAAACACAACACAAGTCTACTCTGGTTTAAACTTGATAAACCGGTACCCACAATTTTGGGTGTGTAGATATTTGATCACTAAACCTGGTTGCATTTGCCAGGAGGTTAAAAGTTGGCTGTAGATGTTTTTTTTTTTTTTTTTTTTTTTTTTAAAGGTATTGATCCCAAATATATATCCAAATCAACACAGACATGGTTGCAGGGACACAAAATCATTTTGGGAAGACCATCTCAAATGTCTCGATCTAAAGAGGGCAGCCCAAATGCACGAACCAAAGAATAACAAGGAGGGTGAAAGGTTCTGCATAGAGGAGTGGAACAAGATCCTTATACCAGTGTCACCAACTTTGTTATTCTCTCCAAATCCTAGCTTAATCTCAAAATTTCACTAATTAAATAAATACGTGACAATGACTCTGGAGTATAAAGTGATCATAAAAAGGTGCTGGTACTAAATCTTTAGTTAAACTTATATTGACTGTAAGACACTTTACTTTCTGAGCAGGTGACTCCGGCTGCTTTGGGTCCTCCTCCACGGGGACAGTATACATTGCTGTTTCGGCGACATTGCTGGATGGACAGTTCAGTGCCCACACAGTGAGTCCCACTCAGCAGCACTTCCTGAGCGTTAGGGTCTCCAGGCCAGTAATATGTGTCCTGTTCACAGTTAGGTACATTTTTAGTGTTCTCTCAATATTGAATATACTGTATGCTACATATTCCATGAAAGACTATCAGCTATGATGACCTGCCTCTGATTAGGTCGTTTCAGGTCCAGAAAAGCTTTTACGTATTACAGATTTCCTGTTTCCTTAAATGTCCTAGTCTACTTTCAGGATGAACAAAAGCTGGCATGACTGACTTGGGTGTAAACTTCATTATGACACAGATGTGATGGGTTTTACATGGAATAAATTTTCCTAGGTAGAGATGCTTTACAATGAGAGAAGCATTTGTTCCATAGGATTTCCACAAGCATGACCAAAAATACAATTTACATCGTAAAATACACTCTTTAATAGAAAGCTGTGTCTTCCAGTCCCACCCTTTCAGCATGACAGAATGACTAGTGTATAAACTTACGTATTTTAAAAGTACTCTTCCTTGAAAACATGCACAACACAATCCACACATAGACGTAACTGTGGCAGTGTTTAGAGAAAGAAGAACAAGTGATACATTCAGCGAATGCTGGAAAGTGTTGCATTCTTAATCTGTGCCATGTGCTGAGTGCAGGCTCACCTGATGGGCACGTGCAGCAAAGCCATAGCCCAGCTGTCTGCACACTACCATTGCCTCGTTAATGCCCCAGTTCTCACTGCATACTGCTCCCCAGCGCTTCCTGCCCCCAACCTCCATGAGCACTTCCACACGGCCTTCTGCCACATCTCTGCCCCCTGCTAACCGCACCTGACACACACATACACACACAGATTTGATGTATACTTATTGACACGTACATACTGTATATCTACTATGAATCAACAGAAACCATTATTAAAGTGCAAATGCAGCTATGTATGGGTGTCATATCAGTTATGGCCCATGCTTCAGTGAATCTGTTAACACTCTATAAAACTTTTCAATAGCGAAGCAAAAACATACATAAATCCCACACATGAATTTAAAGGCAGTACACTAAAAGTACATTAAAACTGCTGCTGACCAGCATGTTGACACCCTGAACATAGTTTCATAACTGCCATTTTTGCTATCACTTTTTATTAATCTCTTTCATAATTCTACATTCTGTGTGCTTAGGATTTTTTTTATGAAAGTTGTATGATACAGATATAGATCCCTTGTTTTACAAGCACCAGTACAAACTTAATTTGCCACCCAAGAAGTAATGCACTCTAGTAGTAGTTTCTAGAACAGATATTTTACAGATGCAGTTTTTGCCATTTTTTTGTCAAAATTCTGAAAAAAAAAATGTACTCACTGTGTTCTCCAACCCTGTCTTGGGAACGTTACATCTGACAGATGCATCTTGGGTGTGTTTGAATGTCCAGGGCTGGACTGGTTGGAACTGGCAATTCAAGATGGAGCGCTCTCTTCCTGTACATTGAACTGAGTTCATATGGATCGGCCCAGTTCCTGTAAAATATCAGAAGAGAAAACCTCAAATATGGTTTCAAACATTACCAATTCAGTATGATATTTTGTCAGTGAAATAGCTTGATCATAATTGTCAATAACTCTGTAGAAAAAGCTTCTCAGTACTTATGTAAATTGTCTTTATTTGGGTATATTGCACCTTAAGGAGAAGTGATGATAGGTTTTCTAATTCAATACATGCCAGGCAAAGACAGAGAAGGCCAGCAATTTCATTCCTCCACATCGTTTGCAATTAGCATCATCAAGGTAAACAAATAAAACAAACAAGTGTCTGCTTGCTTCCATTAATCATGTTTGGCCCTTCACAACTGCGCCACATGGACAGCTGGTATCAGCTCAGTCTGTCTGCCAGCTCTGTGATGATAACTACTCACAGATAATTTTGTACATTTATTTGCTTTCAACAAACAAACGTGTGGCTAGACAGCCTTTTAGAAGGCGGAAGACTGAGAGTAGAAATCATCACACAAGTTACATGGTGCAAACTGGACTTGGCACGAGTATGACTAAGACTCATGTGAGAGAGGTGTAATCATGTTTTCCTTATCTTTCAGTGCCACAGAGGCAGTTTGAAGAGAATGCTGCTTGGAGCTTTGGGGAGCTGCTGTGGACAAAAGTGGTTGTTTTCAATTGCAGTATGGCGTGTATCGTTAAATTCTACAACTCATCAAAAAAACATTTTCAACCCAGGCAATGAAATCTCCACCAGTTGTTTACTTACTGAGACAAACACAAACCACACTATCTAAATGGAGACTGCAGAGTGCCCAGTTTTTCCATAGTTCTGGGAAACCATTTGACCATGGAAGGAATCACAAGAAACTGGTTTTGGCCTTGAGGTTGATGTATACCTCATTGAGAAAATTACATATAAGGACAAAAATACACCATTGGTTAGAAGTGGAAACAGATACTCATCCATTGCCCCTGTAATTTTGGCAATTGATGATTTGATCAAGAAAAGTTAATTTATATAGAATGTTTCCACTCATCACTTTATTTGAGTTTTACCTTTAAAAATAATTAAGCAAAAAAAGCAATATCACAGCAAGTGTTGATGAGTAGATTCAATCACTACATCACAAACTACTAAATTGTCCAAATGGCAGATTTGGGTGGCTTTAACCAGTGATCCAAAAGAAAACATGACCTTCTAGGAAACTTTTTTTTTTTCTGTCCATAACCATAAACAACAGGCTTCCAATTTATTAGGTATGCTTATCTTTTATCTACAATCATTGGTCATATTAGCAGGTACACTTCTTACTGAATATAACCACTCTGCTCACTCAGTAACCACTTTATCCTGGTTAGGATCGTGATGGATCTGGAACCTGTGCTGGGAACACAGGGTGTGAGGTGGGAATACACCCCACATGGGACACCCATTCTTTGCAAGGCACTACACACATACTCATTCACAACTAGAGGCATTTTCATCTTGGCCAGTCCACCTACTGTCATGTTTTGTGGAGGTGGCAGGAAAACACTGGAGCCTGGAGGAAAGCCACGTGGAGAACATGCACAGACACTTTTCACAGACAGTAACCCAGGCCCAGAATCAAAACTGGGGTCCCTGGAACTGTGAGATGGCAGTACTACCTGCTGCTCCACCATGCTGCCCCACCAATCTGCTGTTATGCTGTACATCAACCAAATGTTATTTGAGTGGGGAACCAGTCTCAGCACAACACTGGCACAGCAGCAATGGCCAGTAAGTGTAGAAACATGGTAGGTGTACCTCATAACATGACAGCTCAGTATATAATCTCTATATTAATTGTATTTCCCTTGAGTGAATGTATTATTAAAAGACTATGTATAGGACTTATTTTTCATAGTCAGGACTGCTGTCATCACAACAAGGTCATGCAAGTGTGTTCCAAAGTTTCATTTTCATCCTACTGAGACACGCAGCTTTGGAGGGAGTGTTCTACAAATCATGCTGCTCTTCACAATGTGGTATGCTTCAGTCAATATCCACAGCAAAAGTACAAGGAATTTACAGTTGTTTGGCCAATGGCACACTGTGCATGCATCAGAGAACATGCCTGTGTAGTGCTCATAAAAGGTGAATAGCGAGCACTGCACAGGCATGTTCTCTGATGCATGCACAGTGTGCCAAGTCCTGAATCCACACACACCACTCATGCCCACTTTTCCCAATAATGACCACAATCTGAGTACTGACTCGATTTTAGCCAGCCGAGTCAGACAAACCCAACCAACCTGACTAACTAATGTTACAGAAATACATCTTAACCTGTCTGTGGAAAAAAGTCAGCGTTTTGGATCATTAATTACAGTAATGGTGGCCATGTATTTTAAATAATCCTATAATCCTTAGACTACAGACTAGCCCAAATGTGCAGCATACAACATTTCACCTTGATTAGACCATGGTTCCTGAGAAAGAGTTATTTGAAAGTCATGGCTACTTTAGTTTAATATTTTTACAACAGCTTAGAATCACCATGCAGGATCTGCTGACCAGACACACCAAGTACAATAAAATTGGAACTGTGTGTTCAGAGGATATGGCATATTTTTTTATTTATGTGTGTATATTTAGCCTAACTACTAGCACTAAACGTCATTCCAGTTTCTAATTTTGTTGGAAACTGGAATAGCTACAGTTTCTTTTATTTGGCTGGTCTATGTGGTCTAGTCTTTTCTGTTTAAATTAATTTGTATAGTGGTATCAACAATAAATATTGTCACAGAGCAGCCTAGAAACCGTAACAACCAAAACAGAGGTGACAGTAGCAAGAAATAAGCTCCTTGAAAGAGCACAAGGAAGAAATCTAGGCAGAAATCAGGCTTAAAAGGGAACCCAGAGGCACTAGTGAGATAGATTGTTCATTTTTGGTTTTGAGAAAAGACAAACATTATGAAATATGATGAAAATATTAGGTACAGTATACTAGGTAGCTGTTAGGTTGTTATCTACAGTTTAGGTACTGTAGCTTGAAGATGAATAAAAAATGCAGTGTCTAAGCTAAAACATAAATGAATGTGGTTATTTCACAAATTAAAATATGCATGGAGGGATGGACACTTTGGCAAACTCTGGAAGTGCAACAGAGCAGTCAAATTTCCAGCATTTATCCATAAGTTAGTTCAATAAATTGAGGTATTAATAATTAATTACACTTAATTGGGGGAAAAAAAACACTCAGACTCAAGCAGAACATGTGAAACTCTACACAGACAGTAACCCGAACTGTCAGGATCGAATCAGGGACCCTGGATCCGTGAGGTGACAACACTACTTCCTGCACCACTGTGCAGCCCAATAGCAATACAATATCAAAATATTTTACCTTGGCCCATGTAGGCTCCTGTAAGGGCCTCTTTGGCAGTACCAAAACCCAGTTCTCTGCACACCACACTGGCAGAGACACGATTCCAAAGATGATCAACCACAGTTCCCCACTTTCCTTCACGCAGAACTTCCACCCTGCCCTCACCCAAGCGAGGTCCTGACTTCAAACGCACTGCCGGCTAGGGGGAGGCAAAATACACAAAACAGCTTATTATTATGACTGTTATTATTTGCTTACTGAGTGTCATTAGTGGACAAAAAAAATTAATTAGTAATTATAATTACTTAGGCGTTGCGCTTTAGTGAAAGAAGACGATGCTTTCTGATCCAGAAAACGCTAGACTTTTCTCTAAAATCTCTATGATTATCACGTTTTGCATACCGTTCTACCCCTAACGTGAATGAAAGTACAAGGAATTTACATTTGTTTGGCCAATGGCACACTGCATGCATCAGAGAACATGCCTGTGCAGTGCTCGCTCTTCACCTTTTATGAGCACTACACAGGCATGTTCTCTGATGCATGCACAGTGTGCCAAGTCCTGAATCCACACACACCGCACCACTTTTCCCAATAATGACCACAATCTGAGTACTGACTCGATTTTAGCCAGCCGAGTCAGACAAACCCAACCAACCTGACTAACTAATGTTACAGAAATACATCTTAACCTGTCTGTGGAAAAAAGTCAGCGTTTTGGATCATTAATTACAGTAATGGTGGCCATGTATTTTAAATAATCCTATAATCCTTAGACTACAGACTAGCCCAAATGTGCAGCATACAACATTTCACCTTGATTAGACCATGGTTCCTGAGAAAGAGTTATTTGAAAGTCATGGCTGCTTCAGTTTAATATTTTTACTTGAATGAAAGTTGAAGAGGTATACCTTGATTGGATGTGGGGCTTGAGGCCTCCCTGAGGACATGCGTGAAAACTGCGGTCCTGGTTTGCAGTGGGCCACTGCATAGCGTCCATTTTTACATGGGCTAGAACTGTGAGGAATGGAGAGCTGGGCATGACACTCTGCCAGGCTGGGCTCTGTACCAAGGCAATGCACTTTCTCCACCCAAAAACTCTTCTTTTTGGCCATAAAACTCAGCCTGTGGGAAGAGGGAAGGAGCGGTCACGTCAGGTTACGATGCCAAAAAGGTGCAGAGGCGTGAACTTTATAGCACAGATGTTGGTTAGTGCCGTGTGACGTGACCTAATATTGAGAAACACTATAATGATAAACTTTATATTTATATTTGCGTTTAGCTCATTAATACATATTTTTACTGCTTTGAAAAGAGAGAAACACCTAAGAAGTCATAAAGAAATCATACCTGGTAGATGGATTCTTAACCTTTTCATCCCATATTTTTCTGTAAGTACAGAACAATATATAGACAATGTATAAGTTAGGGTGTCTTTATTTTTATGGTGCTGCTCACAATCAATCAAACAATTTAGAATCGAGTAAATAAAATGGAATTGACGTGAAGTATATGGATAAATATACTCCCAAAAAAACAAGCATGTGGGAGCATGTGTGGTTTTGTGGTGGACAGTTTCAGTAAAAGTATATTGTTCTTGTGTCTTGACCAAGACAATCCCAGTTACACTCTTTTATACAGGATATTTTTTGATACAGCCAGAATGTCCTGTGTATGCATGGAAGGGTTTTAATGGAATGTTCAATGCCTAAGGTCGAAAATGCAAACTGTGAAATCTGTGTGCATATGTGGAATGATTGTCCATACCACAACAGACGTGCAATACTTAGAAAAATGTTGAACTCTCAGTTGCCTCAGGCTCCCTGATCCGCTCTGTACTTATCAAACGTACAACTGTAAACCACATAACTGTTATTCCTAGAAATGGTGGTTGAAATGGTAACACTTACAGAGGATAAAATCAAGCAATTCAGTTATGTTTATATTCACCTGAAAGAACAAACACAGCAAATCCAGTTGCAAATATGGGTGTCACTGCTAGGAAATACCAGTGTGGAAATACCAATATACAGCCAAACAGACACATGCAGTTTTACTCTATGACATTTTTCGGTCTGGGAAAGCTTTGGTCTGAGAAAGCTTTCAAAATTGTTGATTCAAAAAACAGACATTTCCAGCAGCATGAGTATCCTGGAATTGGAAAGGCAAGGCTGCCCACAAAACAAACTGACCTTCAAGGAGTTTCAGCTGACCAGATTCAAAGTAAAAAAAAATCACAAACAAGACTGTGTTAGCGAAAACTCCTTCCAAGAGCATCCACTGCTTGTGCAATACACATCAGAGACACGTAGTGTGTGTAATAAATCTTTAGTATACTCTGATCAGGTGAACATTCCCTGTCGTCGTTTATATGATTTTATCATGTGTAGTCTATTGACGTTTTGGAGGAGAACCCACAAAAACTGTTAATCAGATGTAGGTTAAAGCAGCACCTTCTGTGGCTCATGAAAAAATAAGGACGATATTAGAATCGATATTAGAGAGCCACAGAAAACCCATTAGACATTATTATAAGTTTAGCTTTGAGTAGACCTTTTAGTTTAATTAGTGCTATAAAATATTTTCCCAACTAACACAGACTAGACAAATGAAGTTCACAGCTGCCAGTGTTTTTGGCAGAGAATTTTTAGGAAAATCTGTGATCCTTGTACAACTCAGCCAAATGAATCAGTTTTACACACATGAGGATTCTCCCTGAACTATTTTCTTCACAGAACCGCCATCTACATCCTCCTTAAGCATTAAGCCTTGAAAGCAACGTGAAGAGCTGAACATGAATGAAGTATTCAGTCTACAGTCCACCAGACATCTCTTCTCACAGGATTGTTTTTAAATTTGTTCTGACAGTCTTGGGCCTGAAAATACCCACCTGCTCATGTAATTAGTCTCAGAGTTACACCCTTACTTTACTACTGAACCAGCTAAGCTTAATGATAGGGAGGGTTAGTCTGTTTTGACGCAACAATCACGCTACTGTTTTTGGGCATCATTGGACACATACGCACTCTCTCTTCCTTACTGAATGTCACTCATGTGCTCTGTTATTGCTTATGTCGTTAAATGTCCATTCTGAGAAAATCCACTTTACTTTAGAACTTACTTCAAAATTTAAAAAATATACCTAAAATAAATTGATCTTTTATTATAATTATTATTTTAACATTTCTGCAAACTTACATTTCTGTCAAAATTCTGAGAGTTCTGCAGGGAAATATGTATGTAAAACATTTATCATATTGTCTGGGGAAAAAATGTGTAGTACTAAGGACTGTAGCATGTTCTCGTTTATCTGCAGGATTGCTATAATAGCCAAGCTATTTTAAGCCAAAGCTCTTTCAGTGATGGAAGTACGCATTGCAGTAGCCATAACAGTAGTAGCTTTGTTGATCAGCTGTTAAACTACAGGATCATTACGTCATGAGGGTTAGTTTCAGTAAGCCTCCTATAGTTAAGTAATTGTTGACTCGCCTCTCTAAGTATTATACAATTTGCTGATTGCAGTCTTTAGAATCCAGAGTTGACAGTTACTTTGCCTGAAAAGCGGCACACAATGGAGATACACTTAGGCTGAGAACTCAGCTTAAAGCCCTGGAATAATTTGATTTTAGGAAGTGAATTAACGTTGCCAGGGGATTCCTTTTCAGGGCATCTAAATATACAAATATAAAACCAGATGCGTAATTGTTCTACATCCACCTAATTTGTACCCTGATAGCTATCCCAGGCCTGAAATCATGAGTTAAAGATATGCCAATGTCCATTAAGGCCTACAAGCCTGGCAGACAGTACTGGTCAACAAAAAAGGTAAATTGATAGCTGACTATAAAAGAACTTAAGCAACAGGATAATTAAAGCAAACAGTGGTCTAAGTCTTTGAATCTCTATGTAGTGAAACCCAGAGTCTGGCGCTGACACAGCAGTCCATACAGCACAGCTATAATTGAATCCCAGTTTTCCCTGTATATGAGAATCTCAGAAATCCTCAGCTCCTTAACATGTAATTACAGTATCTTCAGCAAAGCACCCAACAGAGGGTGGGTGGAGCTACCTGGACTTAGACGCTGAGTGGGCGAATAAAGAATTTGCCCTGTCTGCCTTGGTTAAGTCTGGAGCTGTGTGGTGTACAGACACGTACAACATGGTGAGGTCAGGAGGTGGGTGAATTTACGATTCAAGTTCAAGCAGGATAAATGGAGATTGTCTTGAAAGTCAGCTCCAGAACCTCACAATAAGCAACATAACCTCACCCCAATTCTAGATAAAACACCATCGTACAACACATAGAAAGCACTACAGTTAGTGTTTAAGAGTTAGTGTTTAAGTCAGCTATAACATTTATTAAAAAAAGAAAATCTTTAGACATCGAGCTTTGGATCGCATTGAAGCATGTGTAAAATAAGTCAAATATCAAAACCACGAGTCAACCTCGACAGTTCCTTTAATTCTTATTCTACATAATTTAATCTTTGTAAAAAGGGAACATTTAAAAATTTGTATGTCCATATTTCCCAGTTTAATGGGAAGAATGCTTTAGCATGCCTCTAAAGACAAATTCAATCTATTCACTACAACCAACATAAGACCCAATATGACCAATGTCTGAAACACAGTGGAAAGCACCACAGTTTCTAGAGGAAGTTGAATCCGTCATTTAAGCTCAAAAGATACAAGTCCAGCACACATTTTACTATATATTGTTGCAATAAAAAAAAAGAAGTAGCAGTGCTTAGCTTATTTGATGATAGCAGATTCATATGCTGTACCAAGGTATGGTTGCTCAGAAGTTTTACTAAGCCACCAATTTTACAATAAAACACAGAGACATAAGTCAACACTGCAAAAATGAATAGCAGGTGTATACAGTACGTCAAATTATTTCTAACCAACTAATACCTTTGGAAGCAGAAGACGTAGCTGAGATGGAGCTTTATTTCTAATTCGCCCAAGAAACTCAAGCCTGCTTGCATTTTTTTTAACTTCTCTAATTGTAATCAGTGCTGATTATTTTTTTTTTTTTTTTGGAAAAAATTCTCTATCTGTATGATAGAGAATTCTATGAATTAATACTATTAAAAGAGCAGATCTTTCTGAGAAAGAGAGAAGGCCTGGACCTCCTCAGCCACACTACTATCCTGTATTTATGTTCTAGAAAAAGCATCATTCTAAAGGCCTAAAAATACATTTCCTGTCCATGTGGCACTGTGAGAGGATTCGGAGGCCACCACACAGTGCCATAGATTGGCACTTAAGCTTTCACATATGTGCTCCTGCACATATTAGACATCCTTAAAGGACCCTAAAACACAAACCATTGCTCAGTGAGAAGAGCAGATTGGTTTTTACTAGAGCTCAGATACCAAATTTAACTAAATCTGATTTTAGTGGTGCTGTGCAGTGTATAGCAGGTACAGAGGTAATGTTTCAATTGCCTTCCTTTTTGAACTCTTGCTTAAATAAGAATACCTTAGAGGATAGGCCAAATTATAACTTGTAATCTAAGATGTGAAGCGTTTGTGTTATATTACATAACAGGACTTTAAATGGCCTATGACGAAATGTAACCACAGATACATATCACACTCTGGATACTGTATATCACGCCACGCTACTGATAACTTCAAAGCCTGACACCAAGAAAGATTGTGAAGAAAGAAACAGTCAGCATGCGGATTCAGGCACACAGCTAATACCATAACTAATACTTTTATTTCCACAGCACCGTTGCCATCAAACATCCCTTTCGGTAGCTGAGTCTGCTTGATAATATACTGTATGTCCCGTCACTTTCTTTTCAGTGGCATACTTTAGGAATGACACAACTTCAGCAATTTCCAATTTGCCAGAATATAGCTCTGTCTGCTTGACTAATAACTCCAAGCTGAACATGCTGAAATGGTGGTCCGCAGATACTGCCGTGAATCATAAATCATTATTTTTTTTGGTATTGTCGTTACCGTTAGTCTCAGTCTCATGGATTTGGTGTTGTTTGCACCGTTAATAAGTATCTCTCACCTGGAAACGTGGATACATTGTACCTTTAAAATGATTTAAGCTAAATGAATGGACCATGGTTTTTAGAGTAAAGCTCTGAATATACTCTAAATGTACCTCTAGGTAAAAGATGCATACTACAGGAACAAAAGATATTCCCTTGAGGGTACCATCCTGTGTGTGGAGTATTGGGAATTGGGAAGGCATATGACCTGTGTTCATAAAGTCAACCTAATACTTAATAATTACTAAACACTGTACTGGACATGTGTGTTACCATCATTTAATTTAAAAAATATATATGTACAGTAAATATGCTATAATGTCACAGTTCTGTGATACCAGAACTATCAGATGGCTAACACAGTAAACACAGTTAAAAATACTGTTCAGCTGTGTATTTTAGAAGGAAAGTCAGGAGGGTCACATCCAATAAAACCATTAGTATAACAAGCAGATGCTCTATCCACTAAAAGACTTTGTAGTTTCAAACTGATGTTGTCCTGCAAGAGCAATCAAGAGGGATATTAAGCCTTTTAACAGAAACCCAAAGGCTTAAGCTAGACATTCTATCTCCAAAATTGGGTGCGCAGATAACACCAGTAAAATCTGAGAGATCTTTAAATCACTTCAAGTTCAAGTTTATAAGAGGTGCCCAGACGGGGGAGATAAGAGGAACAAAAGATCTAAACAGAGGAGGTGACTTAAGGGCATGTTATGCAAAACATCTGCTTTCCCCCTTTCCACTGAGAGTATAGAAGCATCATCAGTACTTTATCAAAGGAGTAACAGTTTAAAACAAGGTTCTCATATGAACAACTGAGCAATAGTGTCTTTAATGTCGGCTTTGTATCAGCGCCACTACACAAAAATTGAGACATGTAAAAGAAAGACCTACTTGTAAGCCTTCATGTTGGGCTGAACTACATCAGGGAATCCCAGCATGCCACACACCACCCTGCTGCTGTTCAGACTCCAGCCTTTGTCACACACCTGCCTCCATCTCCCAGCATGCTTCACTTCCACCACACCCTGCGTCACTAGGGCACGTTTCTTTGTAGCCATTAAAACTGGCCGCAAACGGACTTCCTGAATCCTCACTTTACTGCCAGACTAAAGAAAAGTAAAGGAGAGAAAATTATGGTGATGTTATAAATGTTTTAAATAGAATTAGCAACAAAAAAACAAAAAAGTGGACTCTGCTGTCATTTGGAGAAAATAAACCTTCAATATTTCAGAAAAGAATTTGATAGCAGACTCATAAAGACTGTGAAAACTGCCTGAACACAAACATTCTACAAAAATATGTCTGAAAGATGAAGATCAGAATGCTTGTCATTCCAGCTCTGACTTCTCCTAAGATAACTCTTGCATTAAAGGTCATGTGACGTGAAGGGATGTGCGATTCTCTTTGACTGCTTACCGGATCATGTAACCGCTGTCTGGATAATTGACCCTGCAAAGGGGCCCTTGAATTGGAGTAGATGTCATGCCAACGGTTTGAAGTGCTCACATTGCTTCTAGAAGGAGGGCTTCTTCTAGGCCCACCAGAAACCACTTGGTCCAGTCTTCTCTCAGGATTACACACTACCCCAAGGTCCTCTGAGTGTTTGCAGTCGTGGATCCCCCATCCATTTGACTTGCACTCTTTCAGTGATTTCTCTGAACCATCGCAGCGCACATTATCCAACCAAATAGGACCTGTGACCATAAAAGCATGTTAGGAATGTATATAAAAATAGCACCATTGGCATGACTGGACAAAAATATGTTTGAAGACATGATATCGTGCAGTGCTAATGCCCCTGAGAACATTGCTTTTAATGATGACTTTTATGGAGGCATGTCTCAGGGTTCTCATGAAGCTGTGTGACAGAATGTAGAGCATTTGTTAGATGGGCAGACTGAAGCCTTTGTTTAATTTTAATGATGGTGCTGCCTGGCCAAGTGGTGTTACACTTGCTTTGGTTTACTGGGGATCTTTATGGTTGCCTTAAACTTAAATTATAGGGCAGGGCAGGTCAATGTAAAGAACAGCAGAGTTAGGCTTTCACACTGCTGTGAGGAAAGTTGTCTTTAAATGTCTTCTAACACTATATTTATGACAGTAATTCTAAAAAACCGTTAGTGGTAAGGCGAGGCATCTGGACTTGTGGCATGAGCTTAAATATGTTTCGCCACCCATCTCCGATGCTTTGATTTACTACTGTTTGACATTTTCTTACACCTCTACCAAGACAACTGCAATCCCAGGAAGGAAAAGTCATATTAAAAAAAAAAAAGAATCAGTGAGATCTAGGCAGATGCTAGCTTTGGTCCTCATTACTCACCATCTCCCTCTCCATATTTAGCACTGTGTGCCCATGTGATGGCTCCTCGGAAGCCCAGTTCTTTACAAACCACATTTGCCATTTTGATGTCAACCTCGTCATCGCACACAGTTCCCCAAGTACCATTGTGAAGCACTTCAATACGGCCTTCATTGTCTCTGCGCCCGATTCCTGCCAAACGCACTTTAGCAGGTGGTGTGCGCCCTGAGTTAGCAGGAGAGCGTGGCACTGCAAGAGCAGCTACAAGGAACAGGGAGGTCCAGCAGAGACAGACAGCCAGTGCCATATTAGTGTCGACACAGCAATCCTGACAAAAAAAAATTAATTTGTCAGGTTATGGTGTTTATCCTATTAAGTTCATCATTGTTCAACATAACAATATTCAGAACTCTGTGAAGCCCTAATTCCTAAACATTTAAAAAGTGCTTATTACCGCTTCATTCATTCATTCATTCATTCATTCATTCATTCATCTACAGTAAGTCTTTTATCCTGATCAGGGTCGTGGTGGATTCGGAGTAAATCCCGGGAACACTGAGTGCAAGAGAACTCATCCTGGACGGGATCCCAGTCCACTGCTGGCCACCATTAACACACTCATTTACAATTATGGACAATTTTGCAAACCCAATGCACCTATCTGCATGTTTTTTACACTGTGAAGCCTGAGGAAACCCACATGAAAATGGGAAACTCTGTACAAACCACTTTATTAATATTAAAAAAGAAATCATCTTTGCTTGTTAACTATCCTACAGATTTTGCTGGAATTCCAGGTGATCTTTAAGATCACCAAATCACGTTAAATACAAACCTGAAAATAAGCTCATCTTGCTTTACAGGTTACCTTTTTTTTGCAAATCTATATTACAGTAAAATAGCTTGGTCAACAGCAGGTTCACCAACAAGTGCATTTTTACTATATTTAATAATTTTTTTTTAATTAATCTCTCCCAGTATATATGAGTCTCTTGTCTACCAAACAAAATGGGAAACCACAGGGGTTTAAAAAAGGTCACCACAAACATGCAGAGATGCACAAACATGAAAAACCACATAACTATCTATAAATTTCATGACTCTCAGATGCAGATAATATAATTAGTAACATAAACATCATTCTTTGGCCCCTACTAAAAATGGGAAAAACACGGTTTGCCAAATCCAGAAAGGGAAAGCCAGGAGCTATAAGTGGATCTAGTAAACTCCAAGTGATAGTGATAGGCTAATCAACAAACAGTATTATTAAACTTTGTGGATCATTTATATATTTAACACACACACACACACACACATACACACATACACACATACATATATATATATGTATATATAAATATAAATATATATAAATAAATATATATATATATATATATATATATATATATATAAATAAAACACTGAAAGTATAGCAAAAGATTCCACTCTGGGTAGTGGAAAAGCATGCAGTGGTAAAGGTTTGCTCACCTTGAAGATACACTGGAGTCACATGCGTCCCTGACCAGGGGAAAGTGAATGAAGGAAGGAGTGCACTACTGAGAAGAGGTCCTCACTCACTCTGTCCCTTTCCTTCTCTCCCTCCCTCTTTCCCTCCATCACTATTTGGTCCTCCCACACATGTCCCTTTCTCTAACTCACATGGTTTTGACCAGTTAACCCAACCATCCATTTTCTTGTAACTACATGGATTATTGAGAACAATGAAGGAAAGTGAAATTAGCAAGATGGATTTCTTGATCCAGGTCAAGTTACCTTGATTTCATTGATTTCAACCTTGATTTCAACGCCTCGTGTTAAGTTCTAATTAAAATTATTACTTATAGAAATGAATGGAATGTTCCATTTAAAAATGATTCGACGTTTAGGAAGAAGAGTTTAGGCAGTGACATTTTTCTAATCATTGCAACTGTAACTCAACTATAATAAATATATTACTCATGTCATCAAAACATGAACTTGGGCTGTTTTCTTGTGTTATATGACAAGAAATTCTAATCAGTTGATGCTTGTTTACACTTTCTCTCATTTACCCATCTCACTTTTTTTTAATAGAAATGGAATATCCTACATTATTAAATCAAATTCAGCCTTAATATCAGAAAAGCTTGCTTGTAATTTATCCCAGTAATATTTTAATGTCCTCATCACAGAAAATCTGTAACTTAACAATACAGCTTCTCAAAAACAAGGTTGATTAAAGTTGGACTTACTGGTTTCTCTAGGACAAGAGAGAAACTGTTCTAGTAACAGCTATTTTCATACATTTGTTTGAAAGATATTTGATCATACCTATATTTGAAAATAGCCACACACACACACACACACACACACACACACTTTATATATAGAAATGTAAGTGAAAGGTTTGTGGACCACTGTTGTTGTTGTTAAAGTGTATTTCAGGTTTACAGCAAACCTCACTGGAACTCATTTAGAGAAACAGATGTATTCATAGCAATTACATTCCATCAGCTCATGCAAGGTGTGTGTACAAGGTCATGTGTATGAAGACTCAATTCCATTCTGAGGCACACTGGCAATGGGGAAAGCACAAAAAAATAAAAAATAAAATCTACCAAGCTGTGAAAATGTTTCATCATTCATAATTTGGCATATTCTGTTAAATTATCTGCTAATCTACATGTTTGTGATCTAAGGTTTGTGTGATTGTGCTTAAATACATATCCCTCCCATGCTTTTGCATAAACCAAGACAGGAAGTCGGGCTCCCATTAAAGGGCCCTAATCAAAGAGAAATCCTGTTTTATAACCAGGGAGGTGTGAGAGGCAAAAAATAAACCAGCAGGAGCTCCAGATTAGCATGTTATCAAGTTACTATGATGAGTACGCATGCATACATCATCTGACTCTACATCCACATATAATCCATTGAGCAGATTATAGGATATGTGTTTTTCTTCCAAACAATACAGTAGACATTACAGTGACTAAACGGATGATGTGGTGCATTGGGTTGCATTAAGAGTGCATTCGCTGCTGATTGAGTGTGTGCACATGTGTGTGTGTGAGGGGTGGGTGAAATAAACTAGAGCCACAGACTGAGCTCTTAAGAGGCGCTGCTGCGGTGCACTGAAGCCTCCACCTCTGTAATTACCCTCCAAAGCCTGGATCTAACCCTAGCCACAATTTGAGGTGCTGTGAAATAAATACATGCTCTCCAACAATAAACAACTGCCTTTTTAAATTATAGCACCTCCTCCTGTTCACCCCACTCTGAGCAGAAGTCAGGAATTTTTGTAACATGGAAAGATTGAAAAGATTTTAATTACATTTTTTAAAAAACCTAATTTAAGACCGTCGGCTAAAATTTATGCTTAGCCATACTTCCCAGTGAAATGGTTTAAAGACAGAACTGAAAATCCATGGACACTTTTAAAACAACTTAAATTACTGTTACAGACAGGCTCTTGCTCGTGAGGCTTGTGTTTGTCTTAAATTTCTTGGCCATTACTCTGTACATTACAATGTTTGACATGTCCATAGTTTGACATGGACAGTTATGGGTTAACATATTAGTCAGTGAATGATGA
>CM074947.1:15431066-15441775 GCA_037577455.1 Pangasius macronema
CATTATCAAAGCTATTACATTTACGATTAATTTCTTATAGTTATTAGTTTGTTTGACTTGCCACTTGAACTAAGGTTTAATCCAAACCTCAATACATATAAATGCATATAAATAATGTCAACTAGGACCTAATGTGCTCTGTTGGTGGAAAGTACAGGGATAAAAAGCTCCATGGCTCTAATAAATACCCAAAATATTACTGGATATTTAAATAATGAGCCAAACTTTGAAAAGTAGGATCATGTGGATTTTTAGAAACCCATGCTACAGATAATATAAGAGGAGGTAATAGTTATGTAAAGGGGGATTACTAGCCACTGCATCCCCTATCTTCATATAACTTATATCAAATTTCAGTTCCAGAATTGTCTCTTTTTTATTATTATTATTAATAGACTTAGAAAAAAAACTATTAAACTGAGAGACGTGAAATGACTTTAACTGGATAAAGAAGACACAGGGACCAGCTGTCATATAGTCAAATAGTAGCAGCAAAGCTAAAATGTACAGAAGTAGCAGCTAGAATGCAAACTGACCTCCGAGTTGTTTGTTTGTTTGTTTGTTTGTAATGAAAGAATTTCGACTTACATTGCCAATCACAGGACTCCGTTTAACGGTAGACTAATTAGTCGAGATTTAAAACAGCCACATTGAAGCTAAGTTGTTTGTGGTCTGAGCTTATCGTGTCAGTGTTAGATGAGGGGAATTCATTGATCTGAGCGTGGCGTGTAACTCAACCGCACCACAACGCAAACACACCAGCAGCCAGCGACCAGCAGCCAGTCACCAGTAGCCAGCAGCCAGTCACCAACAGCCAGCGACCAGCAGCCAGTCACCAACAGCCAGCGACCAGCAGCCAGTCACCAGCAGCCAGCGACCAGCGCCTCTCCACCAGCTGCAGTACGCAGCTTTTCCCCCATCTAGCATTACAAAGCAGCACACGGCGGAAAACAAGCGCCAACTCGGCGTCCGTACAAACTTGCTGCCTCGTTTTGGGCTGTGAGTCTGCGAGAGAACTTCATCAGGCTTTACACTCACATATGACAGAAGCAGAGAGTAAATAAAGGCGGTTGTTCTGGCAGATGGAGCTAAACCAGCCTTCAGTACAGCGTGAAAAAGAAGTTTGCCAAAGTAAGCGAAAAGTTCCCAAAGGCGTGAGACTTACCACTCCCCAGCCCCAGCAACCGGCAAATGTTGAACCTCATCAGCGCAACCATCCAGCATTATTCATTTAAATGAAACTATTTATACATCCGTTCGCCTGTAGCCGCGAGCTTTGAAACAAGCTACACAGTATCACACTAAAACTTCTATAGGTAATGGTTGGTGCTCTGCTTCCTGAGCATCGGCACACTTTGGCCCGCACGTAAGCTCCGCCCATTGTGCGTCTTAAAGGGATCGCTAGTGCGTGTCCGTCCGTGCCTGTGTGCTTGTGCTTAAAGGAAAGGTTCGGCCAAAATTGCTAAGTAATGGTAGGCAACATTTTATGTTATGTTTTGTTATGCCAAATAATAGGCCGCACAATAACTTTTTTTTATTGAACTTGTCTTTTTTAATTAATGGTTGGATAATAACAATAAAATGTACACAAATTTGATCTGCCTTTCTGCTTAGGGAAAGATGACCAGCTTAGACATTTTAGCATCCAAATTCTGATCATTCTTGTGGACAGCAAGCAAAAGAAGCCATATTTGCATCATTCAGATTATATGCTGAAATTGCTAGACATCCAGGATGATTTCAATATGAGTGCCACTTGCAAAGAAGTCCTTCAGGAATTACCTTTACAGTTTTCTTTGGGAATCCTGTGTGGACTTTTTTTTTTTTTTTTTTTTTAAAGAAGTGGCTAATTGGTGCTCATAAATTTTCCTTTACTGCTAGATATATTGGGCTTACTTAAACAAAGCCTCCACATTGAAATTCATTAAATATGTTTATACAGAAATATTTGTGATGTGCTTAGCGATTCTGGTTGCTTTGTTGATGCTGATTTTTTCTGAATTTGAATTTGTTTGAACAATTTGTTTGAATTTGATTGAAGATTTTTTTGAATTTGAATTTTTCTAATGCTATATTTTAGTTATTCCCATGAAAAATGATCGATTGTCTGCCATGCTGACAGCACAGGGTGACCTTGCTTGTGCAGTTATGGTGGTGTTTAATAGGAACAGAAAGCTCAAAACAGACATTTAAAATAAATTTAGAAATTTACAAAATAAATCTTGGTTGAAGATCACATGACAGTTTTAAAACTAACCCTATAGATAATAATATAACATCAGATAAATGATTAGAATGTTTTACTCCCCTTTGAGAGAAACTAATTTCACTAATTTCCTCATCAAAATCATCAACTTACCTATATTAGTTCCCTTACTTCCCTATTTCTTCAAACAGATAATTCCAGAAGCAATCAAACCTCTTCTAAAATAATCAATTCTTCCAAAAGCACTGGCTATGTACCTAAATCTTTTAAACTAGCAGTTATCAAACCCCTGATTAAAAAAACTGACCTCAACCCCTTTCAATTGTCCAATTATAGGCCAACATCAAGTCTCCCCTTTATCTTCAAGATCCTAGAAAAGGTTATAGCACAGCAGTTATTCTCATATCTACGTAGGAATAACATTCACGAAATGTATCAGTCAGGATTTAGGCCTCATCATAGCACAGAAACAGTGCTGGTTAAAGTGGTAAATGACCTACTACTGACCTCTGATCAGGGTTGTGTCTCCTTGCTTGTGTTGTTTGACCTTAGTGCAGCTTTTGATACCACTGATCATACTATTCTCCTCGATAGACTAGAAAATGTTGTAGGCATTAAGGGAACGGCCCTCTCCTGGTTCAGGTCTTATTTGACTGATTGTTATCAGTTGTGACTTCTCTACGCATACTAAGGTAAATTTTGGTGTTCCACAAGGTTCTATTTTAGGCCCACTGCTCTTTTCTTTATATATGGGCAAAATTATTTGTAAACATGGTATTATCTTCCACTGTTATGCTGATGACACACAGTTCTATGTTTCAGCAAAGCCAGATGACAGACGCCAGCTTAATAAAGTTGAGGAATGTGTAAAGGGCATTAGACACTGGATGCTTATTAACTTTCTTTTACTTAATTCTGACAAGACAGAAGTACTTGTAGTACTAGGACCACATGAAGCCAGAAGTAATCTTTCTGATTACATAATAACTCTAGATGGCATTTCTGTTTCATCAAGTGCAGCAATAAAAGACTTTGGTGTGATTATTGACTCCAGTCTCATTTGACTAGGATTACTAGGAGAGCCTTCTTTCATCTCAGAAAGATTGCTAAGATAAGAAATATTATGTCACTACACAATGCAGAAAAATTAGTTCATGCTTTTGTTACCTCTAGGCTGGAGTACTGTAATGCCTTCTTATCTTGATGTTCTGGTAGGTACATAAACAAGCTCTAGTTAGTCCAGAATGCAGCAGCAAGAGTCCTTACAAGAACCAGAAAATATGACCAGATCACCCCAATTTTATCCACACTGCATTGGCACCCAATCAAATTCATATTGATCATAAAATACTACTAGTGACCTATAACGCACTGAATGGTCTCACGCCTCAGTACCTGAGTGAACATTTGGTCTTTTATGATCTGCCATGCCTACTTTGATCAAAAGGTGCAGGCCATTTGTTGGTACCTTGAATAGTGAAGGCTACAGCAGGGTGTAGAGCTTTCTCTTACAAAGCCCCACAGTTATGGAACAGCCTTCCAATTAGTGCTTGGGGTTCAGACACAGTCTCAGTGTTTAAGTCTAGGCTGAAAATATATTTGTTTAGTTAAGCCTTTTGTGAATTTTTTTAGGTAAAGGAGCAGATCTGGAGGGTTCACAGACATAGAGTGTTGTGGTGAACTGAGATATTTGGATGCTGTCCGCCACCCCAATTTATTTTGATTTTAATTTATTTTGAATGTATTTATTTCTGCAAAGCTGCTTTGTGACCATTTTTAAAAGTGCTATACAAATAAAATTGAATTGACATGTTAATTATAAAGCTTAACATGTTATTTAGGGTGTTTTTAGCCTTTAACAAATGTAGATTTCTCTATTAAAAGAAGAAGGTACTCTCTGTGACATTTTAGACTGGAAAAGTGCTTCTCTGTTACCTGCTAAATATTTGACTCGCACCATTTGACAGCAAAAACCAGAAGGACACATGTACAAATCACATCTGCTTGTATATAGATAATGAACTGTCTATTAATGAGAAGAAAAAATAAACAGTAGGTGCTATGAAGTATTTTGTATAGCGAATTCTTCCAGGTCAATTGTAAACAGCCTCATAGGAGCACTATATCATTTTAACTGACAGACAGCTAGGAACGTTTTTAAATTCCAATGTCATTCATAGACTAGAAGTTCAAGTTGAAGGCAAACACAGGATACACCCTCTTGTTTAACTTAATTATACTACACCAGTGACAGTCACTTACAATGATGTACATTAATACAACACGTATACCGGATAATAGATGTCTTAACATAGCATGTTATGTTACATAACATAATAATTTTACAGGAAATTTAATTTGTTCCTGACCTATGAGCAATCTTTGTTATTATAAACCTCCTGGATATCCAGCTAATCAATATATCCTTATAATTCATTTGATGAGTGCTTCAAACATAAGGATTTTTACTGATTTGCCAAACAAGTTGTCAATTTATAATGAATCAAATTTATTGGCATAAAAGATTCCTTTCAAATTTCCATCACTTGTGTTGAAATACTGTAGAAATTAGAACCCACTTCAGAAATATCACATAGTATGTCAAGGACAGGGTGTGAGATAAAACAAGAAAACACTGCATTTTTATCACAAGAGAAATTCTTTGGAGATGATGTTGATATTTTTGAACATTCTTTAATTTTACTTTAACTTTAATAGGCTATATGTTAACACTGTGCTTAAGAAAGAAATTCACCTCTTTAGACAGAATGATCAGAATTAACAGTCTGAACTTACAAATTACTTTTTAAAATATTATTTAATCGTCAAACGTTAATCCGTCATGCAGTAGAAATTAGTCAAAGCAGAACTTTCAGGAGTGTTTGTGTGATATAAGATACAAGACTGCAGCAACAGACCAAGTGCTTTGAGAAAATGCTGGCATCATTATTATTGAGAGATAAGGCAATACTGCAGTGGTGGTTCTGAATTATTATTTTTCCCCAATTTTAATTTAACTCAAGGAATAATTTAATTTGACTTATTTAGGGATTTCAGACAGCTATAACTTCTTTGTTGTGTGGAACTCCATGTGTGTCAGACCCAGCTGACACTTCATCAGTGTTTAAAGTCAGCCAGGACAGTCAAGGCAGCATTCCAGCCAGCAGCACCCATAACACCCCCACCTGCACAAAACAAACAGTACACAGGATTTAAATATAAAACCAGTCAAGATAATTAATCAGTGAGATTGATTTTAGCGAATACTATTGTAGGTGATGGAATACTTTAAAACCAATGCAAGTTAAATTCAAAACTGAAGCATTTCAGATATTCAGTTACAGACCAGGATGGCTGCCACTGCCACACAGGTACAGGCCTTTGACTGGTGTTCGGTAGTGTGCAATCGAGGGCAAAGGTCTTGCTAAGTAAAGCTGATCCAATGACATTGCACCATGGAAAATGTTCTGTGGTAAAATAACACAGCACAATATTAAACAGCACAATATTAAAATAAGGCAAGGACTTCTGACTAAGCAAATCATTTTACTGTTGTCAAAGGGCATCTCATGCAAAGCATGATGATATTCATCTTTTTAACATCGCTGACAGGACAAAACTCATCAAGTATTTTTTGTGGTAGTAAAATGGAAATACCCCTCCAGTGAGACCGAATTCCCTCTCCAGATCAGGAGGAGCCAAAATATCCTTGCCAACTACTGACTGCTTAAATCCAGGTGCATAACGTTCAACACAATCAAACACTACAAAGACAAAAAAGTTGAGAATAAAATCATCAACCCAAATCATCAAGTCAAAATTGTACACATAGAAAAAGTAAATGTATAGCATCGTTTGTAGTATGTAGTGATGTACAAAATGTGATATACAGCCACCTGAAAACTAGATTCTAACCTGAATTTGCATAGCTCTCCCTGTCCTCATCTGTCCATGTTCGTCCCCCTTCCAGCCAGTAAGGTGTAAACTGTGTGAAAAAAGACACCACATGACAGCCAGGTGGGGCGAGTGTGGGGTCCAGCACAGACGGTATAGTCATCTCGATCATAGGTCTGAGATAACAGGAATACTGCATATCACTATCACCTTAAATCAGATATATATAAAACATGAAATCATCCCCACAGATAAAACCATTTGTTTCAAACTTGTATAACATCAAGTAAACGAGCATACATCAGTTTCACCAATGGTGTAGGTATTCAATACAGTTTTATCTTTGGTCTATTTGTGCAGTAAAAGTCAAGTCCGGTCAGTGGCAGAATGCATTTGAGCAAAACATTTTAACGAGCATGATTTGATTAACCATCAACTGTAGTATATTGGCTTTTTACATTCCACAGCATTTTATGGCCATTAAATAGTAGATAAGATTTTGTGAATAAAATTGAGAAGCAAGTCACAATATTATGAGAGCAGATTCTACTTTTCAGTGATATTTTAAGCCAAGTTTATTTTTGGAGCTAAGTATATGAGTAATTAAAATGCTTAAAATGGTAAATCTGTCTTAAGAGCTATCATATATACATGTTTGGCACTTTCAAGAGAAGGCTTCATTTAGCTGCAGAAGGTCTGCATTATGTCATTAATAATAAAAGCATGTTGAGGCAAAAACCTCTTCTGTGACCAACTCTGGGTACTGAAAATTATAGTACAATTGGCTGAAAAGCATCATCTCTGAATATTGCAGTCAATAACACTGCAGTTTGGGTTAAGATATCATGGGCATCAGATTTGCATGTGTGAAAGAGAGTTTGCATGTGTGTGTGTGTGTGTGTGTGTGTGTGTGTGTGAGTGTGTGTGTGTGTGTGTGAGTGTGTGTGTGGGTTTATATTATTAGTCATTGTTGTGTTGCCTTTTGCCTTCAAGGCAATCAAGGCTTGATGATAGTCAACATTTTAAATGAGAATCTTGTCTTATATTTGGAGTGCAAAGATATTGGTATCATCAGGAAGCTGAGGCTTTGTTCTTTACAGCAATTTATAAAACACAGAAAGTGATTCTGGTTCGGAGTGTCTTAATTTGTATCCTTTGTAACAGTCGTATCATTTTAACTGCAATTTCTAAAACATCTGACTCAAGCAATTGTACAGAAAACTGTAATTTGAGGCGTTCATTAAAGTTGTGGTTACAGTGGTTCAGAGTGTGCTAAGCACAGCAGCTATAACATGCAAATATCAATCTATGGTGTGTAAGCACTATGAAAATGAGGAAATGGACAAGAGGATTTCATTTACTGATTGAGATTTGTAGTCATTTGCTGCATTATTTTTAAATTAAACCCAGCTGAACTCTTAATTCTTTAATTTATTTTTAATAAATAATTCAAATGTAATGCTATCATGCTCCAATTTGCCAACCTTGAGGATGGGCGTCCTTGCTGACCCTCCCTATATGCTGACTCTAATATCTCCACACTCTCACAGTTCAGGTGAATGGAACACTGGTGATGTGGCCCTGGTTTTCCATCAGCTGTATTAGGGGCAGCCAAGAAATTTGGCAGTTTGTCCACGGCCACTGTAGATTTACAAATACGACAGACAAAAGTGCTGTAACTTCATAGTTTGCTTTGAAGTCTTTTTTATAACTGTCTATTACGTTCTCTTATGAACATGACACTCCCCAGGATTCTAACCTGGTCCGACTTGTATGGTAATTACTTGGTGACAGGAGAGGTATAATCAATCTGATCAACAGCACTAATAAACCTCAGAGGAAGTGCATCCTATAAGCAGACAAGGATTACATGAAAAAAAAACAGTGTTCTTTGTTAGGCATGTTTGTTAAAGTTTACTTCTATTGAAACTAGCAGTATTTTTTAAAGCTATTACCTGTGGCGTAAGATGTTTGAAGGTTACATAGGGAGTAGCATTGGACAAAACCACTTTACTGTGAACTTCAGTCCCATCTTTCAGCACAACACCATTGGCAATATGACCTGGTCCAATCAGAACTTGACTAACCTCCTAAAAATACAAAGGTAACTCCAATATCCAGCCACAAAACAGCCTACAAAGCACTAAAAAGGGGCACAGAGACTCACTTCAAATCCTCACCTTTTCAGTAAAGATATCTGCTCCAAGGGAGCGTGCAGAGTTAGCAATGGACTTGGAGACACCACCCATGCCCCCTTCCACATAACCCCAGGCCCCCATCTCCTTTTCTAGCTCACCCATTATGTGGTGCAAGAGGACATACCTGCATTACATTGCGCATTAGAAGAAAGCAAACAAACCTTGATACAAAGTGAAAGGCCCTAAAGCAGCATACTCCTACCCACTACCCGGGTTGTTAGGGCTCGTATCAGCTCCTATCACGGAGTCAGTGGCTAACGTTGCTCGCAGTGGCTCAGACTCAAACCAGTGATTTAAAACCTGCGGATGATCAGAAAAACAATGAAGTAGATAACAGTATAGTTTAATTAATTGGCAATAGTGATTGGTACCAAATCCTGAAAAACAGGCCTCTACCTGATCCCATTTACAAACCTTTACATAATAATACATAACAAATAAAACTGTGTCTTTCACAAGTATTCACCCCCTTGAACATTTCTACATTTTGTACACTGTAAATAATGTCCATGTAATTTACAGTGAAATACTGTTAAACAGCAACAGTAAAAAACTGTAAATCGGGGAAAAAAAAGGTATCCAAAACATCAAAACACCATAAATAGTAATACAAAGCAATCTTGTTATATTTACTGTAACAATTTGAAAACCTAAACCAGTGTTTACCTTCAATTTTATATGCCCAGACTGTGAGATATATAGACTTTATTTGTAATTCGTGAAAAAAATACCATACAATAAAAAAAAACAACTATATACAGCTATTAATTTGTCCAAAAAGAGAGATTTGTTAGTTAATAATAATACATCACAACAGAAAGCTGTCAAGCGACCCTTCTTTTTTTTCAGTGTTAGTGCAAAGGTCCGTCAGCGCTGTGTGTGTGTGTGTGTGTGTGTGTGTGTGAGAGAGATAGAGAGAGAGAGAGGGAGAGAGAGAGAGAGAGAGAGAGAGAGAGAGAATGATTGAGTTATTCACAACCTGTATGGGTGCAGGTTTTCATTCTAAGCCAGCAGGAGCCACACCTGATTCCACCTGTTTAATCAGCTGATTTTGTGTTTCAAGGGACTATCACATGCGCCTCCTGCAGGCCTTTTTGAGTATTTTTGTTTTGGAGGGTTTGTCTTCCCTAAAATCAAACAGCTATAAAACATAAGCTGATAATTGTTTTTTAGATCTTGATGAACCTTTACTATTTGAAATAAATGATGTACTGCAAAGTACTTCCTATAAGCAAAATGGTTGGTTTATTGTAGTTATAATGAATAAACTTTGTATTTTTATCACTAGCTACTAGCTACTAATACTAGTGAGGAAGAACTCTTATTACCAAGTAAACAGTAGATTGTATCAGTGCATCTTTTTGACAAGTACACCTTTTACACACATAGGCTATACATGCATCATTTTCTGTAGCACTTTACACTTTCTGTAGCACTGGTTGCTTTTCATTTAACAGAAAACAAAACAAAGAGAAACAAGAGGCAGCGATACTAGGTCCTTATTGGTGAAGGACCACTGTCTTCTAATCGATGAGGCTTTGGGAGATAACCATGTAAGCACTTGAGGCTATACACCCTTTTTTTATATATATATCCAGATCTTCCTTTCACTATTTATGGTGAGTTTTGTCTTGCTTGATAAAAATATACAGTATATATATATTTATGAGCTGTACACTTTGGCTTCACCAGCCACTTCCACTTTGTATCATATGCTATAACTTTGCAGTGTTTGCAAGTATGTGTACGACCCATATCGTATTTACCTGTTGGCTACATGGCCCTATGTGAAGTTGTGTTTTGTACAGGATTGGTGCTGTTCTGTAATTACCTGTGTTATCGTTTTTTATCTGGTCATTTTTGTGTTATAGGAAAAGCTCTTGGTATAGGCAAAAGAAGGCAGAATGAACTGTATCATATATGTTATAATATGAATAGGATAACTATGTAGTTTTTTCCTGCATATGCCACAATTTTTAAAGAAATGAAAACCTCCATTCTTATTACTGTTGTGAGTTTCTTAACTGAGGCGTATGAGCCAAATTTGGAAAATTGTTTGCAATAGGTCTAAGTAACTTGTGTTTTGACTACATTGTGTTTTGACTACATGCCACTGTAGTAATTCCTTGGTTTTTAATTGCTGTTTGTTTATAAAAAACACTTTGCAGGTTACTCACTGAACACTTTATTAGGAACACTATACTAATACTGGGTAGGGCCTCCCTTTGCTTTCAAAACAGACTCAATTTTTCATGGCATGGATTCCACAAGATGTTGGAAACATTCTGTCAAGATTCTGGTCCATGTTGACATGACTGCATCACACAATTACTGCAGATTTGTCAGGTGCACTTGTGTGCTGCAAATCTCCTGCTCTACCACATCCCAAAGGTGTTCTGGATTCAGATCTG
>CM074947.1:15457045-15515897 GCA_037577455.1 Pangasius macronema
GATATCTGAGTTACTGCAGCCTTTCTGTCAGCCTGAACCAGTCTGGCCATTCTCCATTGGCCTCTCTCATCAACAAGACGTTTCCACCCGTATAACTTCGACTCACTGGATGATTTTTCTTAATTGCACAATTCTGAGTAAACTCTAGAGACTTTTGTGCATGAAAAGGAGATCAGCAGTTATAGAAATACTCAAGCCAGTCTGCCTAAACAATCATACTGCAGTCAAAATCACTGAGATCACTTTTTTTCCCCCATTCTGATGGTTGATGTGAACATCACCCGAAGCTGCAGGCCCTTATCTGCATTATTCTATGCATTGCACTCCTCCACATGATTGGCTGATTAGATAATTGCATAAATGCATAGGTGTACAGGTGTACAGGTATTAATTGAGTGTCCATGAATAGGAAAATTATCCACCTAACATCATTTAAGAGGCATTATAGATATAGCTTTTCATATCTATTTAAGTTGCTTTTTTTCTATTTAATTATTTATATGAGTTAATAATCTGATCTTTTTTTTTTAATAAAAGATCATGTCAACTTAGGGGTGGGTTTATTACATTTTTGTTTATGAATATGACATTTTGCATAAATAAAAAAATGAGTAATTAGTAGATGAAAAATTAAATGCATGGCAGGCTAAATGTTTACAAAAAGAAATTTTGCATTAAAAATCTCATCAATATTATCAATAAATACTGAGTAATGAGTTTACAGGGTACATAGTATGAAGAAGATTAAAATGTATTTCTCTGGCCTTGTTAATAATAAAGTTAAAGTTAAAAAAAAGTACATTTAAAAGTTAATAACCAGGCTTTTTTTAATAATTTATTTGGTTAATGTGTGCATTCCTAAAATATATTCATTCTGGGAGTAACACATGTCTTTTGCAAACTCAAACAGGTATAGATCCAAAGCAAATAGACCCTTGTGCCGACAGTGACTGCAAAGACTAACTGTGGCAAAAGTAGGTTAGTGAGAGCAGGACCATAGCTGGGCAGCAGCACTTCCGCCTGAGGCCTGCACGTCCTGTCATCCCGCGCTGCGCACTTCCCCACGCGTGGGTCACAGTTTGCCCTTTCTAGCCCAGTCATGGAGGTGTGCGGAGTGTAAACGTCTGGACAGTAGCGAGTAAAGCCGACGGATGTTTTTAGAATAATAGCAACAAACACTTTGTTAACCAGAGGACTGTGTGTCTGGTTGCAAATGGAAGCCGATGGTTTGGTTCGCAGGAGGCGGATGAGCGCGGAGCCGCCCGGTGGAGATGGCGCGGTGGCAGGAGCTTCCGCCGGAGCAGAAGTGCGCTGGATCGGCGGCAGGATCTGGGCTCTGTCCGAGGGCATAATGGGCACTCTGTCACCGCGAATAGGAGGCGAGTCGGAGCTTAACACAGTACAGCTGCATGGGTCCCAGGAGGTGACAGAGACATCGGAACCGGACTACGAAGGTCTTCCTCAAGGAGCTTCAACCAGCACGTACATGTTAGCCGGGGCCGTGGCGGGGATCATGGAGCACTGCCTCATGTTCCCCATCGACTGCGTGAAGGTGAGTTAGCCATTAGCTTCGGCCAGTCAGTCAGGTTACTTCAGCTATGTTCATATTCTTCGAGTTAGCTAGATGTGCCAAAGTTATTCTGTTAGCTAAGTGACTAGCACTAGTCTTAATTTAACTACACATTTCTTGTTTATTACATATATCTTCTGCTGCACGAGAACGTTATAAAGTTTAAATTGGCCTGACATACGCACAAGCAGGGCTTAATTTACAGGCTTAATTTGGGGCTGTATTTGCTCGGTGTTGCAATTCTTACACAAACAAACCTTTAACACTGAGCTCTGAATTAGCCACCATTAGCTAACTCAGTAACTAACTTCTGCTCCAGTCCACGCCTCCCTCCGTCTGCTGTGCTAGCAGGCTAATCACCTCGCTGCTGTGGCTGTGTACTTATAGCTATATTATGTGTAATACATAAAGTGTGCCTTTGCTAATACGATAGTTGTTGCCTTTGTTGTTGTTGTTGTTGTTTAAGGTGATTAACAATACAAAATTTTGATACGAAATCAAACGATCCCGTCGAGGTGTCACAAGCGCGAGAGAGAGAGTGTGTGTCACAAGGTCACACAAGCAGGTCACAGCATGCACGATACCGTGTCCCATTTCCGATATTATACCGATATTATACCGATATCAGAGCTCAGAGAGCAAGATTTATTCAGACATTAGCTGCTGTGCTACTCTGTACACTTTTTTAAAATGGAGGCTCACAGGTGTGTTATGGAGTTGTGCACAGTGTTCATGTGCAAGACCAGGGTAAAGTGTTTCAATATCACACACAGCATAAAGTACACCAGTGCACCTTCCTTCAGCCTGCCCTTTTTGTTTTCATGGCATTCAGAGGGTCTGGCTGTGTTGGAGTTGGGTGGTGTAAATAATAATAATAACAAAACTTCGTATAACTATATCTGATGTCTTCTTATTACGATGTACATCGCAGTATTGAAGTGTCGTCAGAATGTTCAGCAATATTAAGATTTGTTTGATTTTGGCTGAAAGAGAGGAAAATGTGTTGAATTCTCAGACTGCCCAGAAGCTGTTGATTTAGTTTGGTGTTTTCTCGGCAGCTCTGAGAGTAGTGCCGTCTGCAAGGCAAATCACAGGGTTGTATTAATGCACTTATTCTGATAACTCTTTGTAAGGATCTTTGTAAGGCTCTTTTGAAAGGGGATGTTTATTTAACATTAATGAAAGCAGCGTTTTGTAACTGTCCTTTAAGTTTTCCACTCAAGGAAAGTTTTCAGGATGGAGGCCTCTGTGCTTTGCAGTTTCTCAATAACCTCAATAACAGTCTGCTATCTCTGTCTCTTTACTGTGAAGAGGAAATGAAGGAACGAGTGTTTATAGCTGTTACAATGCATGCGATAGCAGGAACTGTACTTGGTCCACAGATGTTTCACAACGTTAAAGGTAACTATAAATGGATAAAAAATTTATGATGGTTTGTTCTTTAATCAGGGGTTGACAAACCTCTAGGCCGGGTGCCTGGGACAAGTCTACCAGCAGAAAAAGACCCGCAAAAAATCCCAGATCCCTTCTCCTTGTTCACTTGCAAAACCAAGCATGTTTGTTTATATTTAGTTATGTTTAAATGCAATGCACTTCACGAGAATGCAGCTCATGTTGATGCTGTAAATATAGCATGCGCTACTCGTTCAGTGCCACTGCTGCTCCATACACACAAGTCGAGGACGTTCCGGTGGAGCATAGGATGATCATTTCTTTCTTTTTTTTTTTTTTGTCCCCACAACAATGAAATTTGAGCGTTTCAGAGCGTTCATGGTAAACGATTGAACTGATAACCCTGAGGGATCAAAAAAAAAATAGTGTGTGAGAGGAGCAGTGCATCTGGACTTGGCAGAAAGACTTGAAGAGGTCTTCTAAGACAATGCACTTTTTCATTTCATGTCATCATCAGATGTGGCGCTCCTCTTTAGTAAAAGTGTAGCTTTTGGAGAAGTCGTCATGAGCCGAGGGCAAAAAAAAGTGTGTGTTTTCTGTGTTTTGTACTGCAAAAAAGTTGCTCACTATTTTCAAAAGTAAAAAAAAAAAAAAGGTTTTAAAAAGGTGACTTGAAATGCTTGAGGTCTTTTTTCTTGTAAGCCCTGTTATTTAAAGTTGTATATTAATTTCCTGATGCACTGTGTTGTCCTACCACTTGATGCCCCAATATTAGAGATTACAAAGAGGAAGAGTATGCGTCCACTTGCAGCCTCACCGCATGCTGTTCATTTCAGTGGAGAAATCTGCTGCATTCACACACAGAATAATGGTGGTGGTGTGGCGAAACCTGCCTTGTGTTTTGTTTCTCCAATCTAGTGTAAAAGGTGGACTTCTGATTGTCCACGTTCAACTCTAAGTCATCATCTTAGAAACACCCGGAGAGAAGAGAAACTCCGCTAGACTTAGGACAATTGATTGTTGTATAGAGAATCGGCATTTAGCTTAGCATATCGAATAGATTCCAAGTTGGGCGATTTAAACGTCTCTTGGAAAATGTTTTGTCTGCAGCTTTAAGACCGACAAAAGTAAGTTGTGCTGTATTCTTTTCACTTATTTTGTATCCTATATGAACCTTAATATCCAACTTCAGAGCAGAGCAACAAAAAAAAAACTTTCTCTGACGCATCTTAGCTTCTCTTGTCCGCTCTGTCGAACAGATATTTCATTAAGAACATGAAACAGCGTCGTGTTTAGCAGGGTGACTTCACTATACAGAAGTTCACTAAGTATCTCCACTGCATTCCTCACAGAGCACATGCACATGTAGTTTATATAGTTGTATTTAAATTCCATAATGAGCTTAGTTGCAGTTGATAACTAGTTACATTTATTTACAGTCTCAGACATCAGATTTGCAGGATTCCTGGCCTTGTTAATGAGGAATAAATCCAAAACTGACTCCAAAATAATGCTACTGCTTGCAGCTACAGCTAATTCATAACCAGATTTTTTTTTTCTGCTGTAATGACATAACATATATACGACTCATGTTATGTATGTCTGACCACGCCCCCTTCTTTTCTCCCTCTAAGCTACAGGTGATACTATCGTCAGTCAGTGCTAGTTAATATTCGCGATAGACACGCAGAGAGTGTTCGGATCGGACCCACGGAACGCCCAGTCGTCTAAAGTACAGGTCCTATAATCAAAAATAACCGTGAATTGCTGACAGGCAAGTAGGTTCAACAAGAAGAAAAAGAGAAAACCCTACTCCCTATTGACTTTTGCAAAACAAAAGTTTTTCTTAAGTGTGTAAGCTGTTTAAACGTAAGGTGCTTCATGATGCCCCTTGACGTTGTAACTACACCATGCGCTAACCGTACTGAATCACACCGCCCGCTGCACAACACGCATCTGACTGATCCAGATTATTACACATGCATTCCTTCGATTGTATTTTAGAAAGATTTTTAATCTGCATGTAAAACTGCTTATTTAAAGTCAAATTCAAAATTACTGGAACCATTGTTAAAAAGTCTTTTGAAATATGACAGTGGTGAGTTGGTTTATTCTCACTGAAATACACTTGCACTTGGATTAACTTCACTTTAGTAAGATTCTTTTATTTTTGGTACTTGTCGATTATTTGATATACCGGAAAAGTGTGTGGACACCTGACCATCACATTCATATGTGCTTTTTGAACATCCTAATCCCGATCTAGTCCCATTTTGCTGTTACAATAACCTTCACTCTTCTAGGAAGGCTTTCCACTAGATTGTGGCATGTGGCTGTGGGGATTTGTGCTCATTCAGCCACAAGAACATTAGGGAGACTGGGCACTGATGTCTGGGATGGAGGCCTGGGGCACAGTTAGTGTACCAATTTATGCCAAAAGTGTTCAGTGCGGTTGAGCTGTGCAGGTCACTGGAGCTCTTCCACACCAAACTTGGCAAACCATGTCTTCAAGGATTTGGATTTGTGCACAGGGGCATTGTCGTGCTGGAACTTGTTTGAGCCCTGTAGTTCCTAACTGTAATTCTACAGCATACAAAGCCATCCTGAACCACTGTGTGCTACCAACTTTGTGGCAACGACTTTGGGAAGACCCACATATGGGTGTGATGATCAGTTCGGAGAATACATAGCAGACCACTCCTCGATGCAGATCACTTCAGATTCTCTTGTGGACTCTCTTCTTCAGTTTACCCCACAGGGTTCAAGTGGGGTTTAGTTCAGGGGAATGGGATGGCTGTGTCTATATTGTGATTCTGTGGTCATTGAACCATGACCCATTTGCCACTTCTTGGTAGAGACAGCCAGATTTACTTTTAAACTCGCCTTTTACTTCATGGAGTCCATGACCCAGCGTATCCTTACAAGGTTCACAGGGCTTTTGGAAGGACACGCATCATCACAGATCCTCCACCATACTTAACAGTGGGGATTAGGTTCTTGTTCCTGTAACCTGCTTTTTACAGCTCATTCTAATCATCGTGTTCAGTAAGCAATGATTATTATGAGGTATAAAATGCACCTTTTGTTTCACCAGACTAACCAGACAGATTGGTGTCATAGAGTTGGCATGTTATTGTAGATTTGGAGATTGGAGACTGCAAAATACTACCACCACCACCACCACTACTACTACTACTAGTAGTTGGCAAATCTCCAACTATGATTCTCAATCGTTGCCTTACTACACAGCCCCCTTACTATGCGTGGGGGCAAAATACACTTGTGTTCCCCTCCAGACAGGTTCATTACAGCTCTTGTTTTAAAATTCTTAGTTATTGCTCTATAGTGGATATGGGCATTTTCAGCTAGTTAGATTTTTTTTTAATAGCCAATTGTCTCGTTTCATTTGTGTAATCTTCCTTATCATGATGAACAAGTAAAGGAATTTGGCTTCTGTCTTACCTTATATTTATACGATGTGAAACCATCAAGGAGCACTTCACATCTGATCTTAAAGAAAAATAAAAATGGGAACATGCTTCAGTTACATCTTGTTCATAAGGATTTCCTGGGATATCAATAATTGTGCCGCGTATGTAGTGTTTTTTTTTTTTTTTTTTTTTACGTTTTGTTTTTGGTAAGGGTTTATTTATGATCAATTCAATTAAAGATTAGATGTCTAGGAAAAATTTGTACTTCTTTACCCAGGGTGCCAATAATTCTGCAGTAGACCTTTTTTTTTTTTTTTTTGATCATGATCATGTTTTTGGTTCTCGATAAAGATGAATACTTGTTCATCTTACAGTTACATGCAAGTTTAGGAGCTGTATTTTCTGAAGTGCTAACAGGAAGGGCATCTTTCTTGCAACACTTCCAAAGCGTTTGTTATTATGAAAGTGGCAGACGACCATTTTGAAACATGACGACCAAAAGAATCAGCTAACTTGGGCAGTTCTAAAACTATGTTGTTTGGCTTTTCCCCTCCTGCACAATCCTCTAGCTATTTGAACTTTTGACTTCTGACATTTAAACATTTTTGACCATAATTTCTATAATTTGTACTATTACTATATATAACTGCTTATTACAAGATTTGGACAGGTCAGCAAACATATGGTTGGATATGATTAACGGCAGCAACAGAGCTCCTGATGACTGAGAGCTTATTATTATTATTATTATTATTATTATTATTATTATTATTATTTGTAGTAGTAGTTCTGATGAGAAGGGTTTATTATTAGGGTATAATAAGGGTATTGGAGGTTTATTTTTCAAGAGTTTCTCCAAATGTTTAAGTAGAAAATTTTAAATATTTTGTCTAATGTTTATTTTATCTCGTATTGATTTCACAAAATGGATTAATAAATATAATGCAGGGTTTTTTTTGGGAAGAAATGTATTTCGATGCTGGTGAGTATACCTGGGCACAGCACCAAAGTTTCACCTGCATGTGCCAAAGACTGAGCATTAAAATAACTACACTGAATAGCAGACCTTTACAAGGCCTCAATATGACATGAAATGAGAATCATTTATTATTACATTGTTCTGTTTAAGGATTTATATGTACATTATGGTCTATCAAATGCATATTGTTGCAAATAAATCTAACCACGTCTCACTGTGCCTTGATGTTGTTATTATTATTATGTCAACTGTAAAGTATATGTCCTGAGCTGGACAGAAATTTTTTATTTTTTTATTTTTTTTATTACTATTACCATGTTATATTTCTCAGTTGACTCATTGGACCATCACTAAGATACTCCTTTGTTGTTATTTTAAAATTGGGATGAGTCCCACATGTGCATATCTGTCAGCATTGGAGCCATGGCAGACATTGCCGAGCACATTTGCTTGGGACATCACAGTCACGGAGAGACGGTTACGCAAGCACAGGCAAGGGGTTTTGTTTGCAATCCAATCAGAGGTTATCATTCAGGCTCAGGGTTTTCCAGGCAAACACCGTCACACTGATTTCCTTGCACATTTTCTTGCACATGCTGTTAGTAATGGCTCATACAAGCCAAAGCCAGTGGACTACACAGGAAGTAGGAAGAGGTGTTTTGGAGCGCTCGGTGTGCTTTGTAGTGACTCCTAGTGCCTGGGGTTAGATGATATGCCAACCATAGGTATGTAGGCAATTTGCATTTCTCATTTGTCTCATGAAGATTCTTATAAATCTCTTCCTGTCTGATTGCTGATTTCCTTGTTTGTCTCACGTGCAGCTCTTTCTGCCGACAGAGAGTGAATTCTGTTAGATCATGCCCCGACCTTAGTCCCTACACAGCAAGGTTGTGTCCTTACAGGTTCTGCATTCCACAGCAAGACTATTGCACGAGAGCAAGGCTGACATGAGAACAGCACTCTACAGGCCCAAGTGCTGCCACAAGACTGCTATATGTGATGTGCTTTGATTTAATATGGCATAATGTGACGTTGGTATTCACAAACACGTAGTGTAGTCATTATTGAGTATAAAGCACTATTCAGCATTGAGCTGCTAGTAAAACAGCTTACTTCATGCCTGCCAAGTACATATAACATAAAAAGTCTTCACACAGATACATATTTATGCCTTTGAAAACAACAACAAATTTCTTACTGTTCTTATGAAACCAATGTAGTGGAATTCCAGTAATTATTCCAGGAGTATCTCTGGCAGTTAGTTAAGTTTTTGAATATCCTTAGCACAAGTATAGCCTAAATGATATTTTACGGTCCTGTGACCATAATGATCAAGTTAAATATAGTATTTAAATAAGTTAATAGTTAATGTGTGTGAATCTTTTAGTGTGATGACCACGTGTACGTCGTGAAGCACACACACTATACAGAGATGGGTGATTTACACAAGGGTATACTCATCCCATGTGAATCGATTATAACGAGGACAGATTACAGCCCTCCCACAACATTACATAACAGACACATATCTGGAAAAAGACCCACGAAAGGATATGTATAATAGATTTCCTTTAATCTTCACCACTGGCTTGTGTGTTTTGAAATGGTCGATTAATACTGTGAAAGCGTGATATTATTAGGCTAGCTTATCATACTGTAGAAATTTCAAAATGTAACACCAATGTTAGATCAAATGCAAAACAACTGAAAAAGCAGCCCTTAATTCTTTGTATATAGATAACCCCCAACCCCTTTTTTTCCGCTCATCAATGATTGTTGGGCTGCAGGTGTTGCTTTCCGAAGCGTGCTGTATTGTTGTTGTTGTATGTACAGGACACAAAATGCTCAAGGGAAAAGATGCTAAGGAAGATGTTGGATAATTCCTCTGAGCACCCAGCTGCAGACTGCCTTTAATGAGACGAACGTATACAATGCAAGGCCAAGCTTCTGTCTTGCTGCCATGTGTGTGACCTTAATGTGTTTATAAAAAGCTTAGTGGAGTAAGGGGAGTGCCAGACATGTACAGACTTTTGGACCACGTTATAATGGGACATTGTGTCTTGTCTCGGATGCTTTGTTTGATTCGTTTCATGTCTGTTTGCTTGCATTTGTTTTCTTTCCGTGATTGACGTAAGAGCAAAAGGTCAAGAAAAGTACAGTCTGAGTCCTTACAGGCAAGTCTGTCTGCATAGCGGCCATTTTATCAAGGCTCTAGTTGTATCATTTCTCAAAAAAACTGATAAGTCATGCTGACATTTCAAAACCAGGTGCATCCTTACTGTTAAAATCTGCCATAAATATCAGGAATGATTTGTGGTGTTTGGCTTGAATAATACCAGGAATACAGTCGTTCTAGCTATTGTATATGCAACAGTTAGTAATACTTAATAATCACTAACTAAATGTTATTACTAATTATAATGGAAGAAGTTTTATTCAGTAAAATAAAATGTTCTTCAGGTCGTATGGCTGTTCCTAGATTATCTCCCTTTTGTGTACAATATAGTGGCTTCTGTGTATTTGACTGTGTGGACAGCAGAAAGCCATTCTGTATCCAACATTTTGATTTACTAGCAATATGTAGTAAATATAAGGTGTGCAGCGGTGCACTGTGGGCACTCTAAAATCCCACCAGGGTGAGAGCTATACTATTGCCCGCACGTGACTCCCTCACACGGTCACAAATACGTGAATGCAGAAGTATACACCAGGTCTTAAGAGTCACAAAGCTCGGCCTGCTCCTGTTGGCATGGAGAGGATAAACGGCTGTGAGAATCTGATAGGCCTGGACATGTATCAACAAGGAAATTGGCTCTCTCTATTGACAACTGCGATTTCCCGTATGCCCTTAACCCTTAAAGTCAGGGATTTCCTGCCAGTAAATTAAATATGATTTAGGTAAAGGATGTGATCCTGTCCCTTTGCTCTTTACTTGTCTCCCATGAAAACTACTCATGCTAAAGATGTGTTAGAGAATTAAGCTGATTTCAGGGATTAGGGACATCTAGTCAAAACATTAGTGTAGCTGTTGCATGCTTATTCTCTGGTGCAGATGTTCTTTTCGTTCTCAGCAAATTGTATTGTCCTAATCTGCAATATTACTGTTTACTCTGTTGTCCTTCAGACCCGCATGCAGAGCTTGCAACCTGATCCAGCTGCCCGTTACCGTAATGTAATGGATGCTCTGTGGCGCATCATGAGGACTGAGGGCATCTGGCGGCCAATGAGAGGCCTGAATGTCACAGCAGTGGGGGCGGGGCCCGCCCATGCACTCTACTTTGCCTGCTACGAGAAGCTAAAAAAGACTCTTGGCGATGTCATCTACCCAGGAGCCAACAGTCATTTGGCGAACGGTACACCTCACTCGCCACACTTCAGACCAAAGAAATAAACACACAATCACAACATGCTTTTTAATAGTTAAAAAAGAAAAAAACTTTTTGTGTAATAACAAGTTTAGGGCTCTCACAAATACTCGATTATAATAGAATACTCAATTATTTACAAAAATCCTCAATGACAATTTCACATAATCACATATTTGCCAAATGATGCTTCAAAGTCGGTTTTACAGCAAACAGCAAGGAAGACATTTCGCTTCATGGCGGAAAGCAATGAGCAAAAGCCGAAGTCTAAGCAAGAAAGGGCGTGCTAAATTAATAAAGAGAAACGTACATTTACTCCATCACAGCATTTTTAATATTCACGTGTTTATAAATGCTTCTGCATGCAGGCGTGTAGATGATGGAAGATAGCAGAGGGTGAATAAAACAAAATGAAAACGTTATTGTTTTTGATTAAATGATAATCATGTGTCTGTGACTAGTGTTTGGATCTGACACCCTGAGATGAGCTGAAGGCCCGTCACAGCCAGCACAAGCTTTCACTCCGGATCTTAATATCTTCATCTTAATACAGGATCAGTAAAGGATAATATAGGATTTAAATCACATGCGTCTACATTTATTTATACTCAGTCTGTTTCATATGGCGCTTCCTGTGTAGCGAGGAACAGCCACTTTGACATTTTTAACTAGATTCTACTACTTTCTTAGTCAAGTAAATATTTGGGTGAGAACTTGTATTTTTACTCGAGTAGTTTTACTTATCTTTCTGATGCTGTAACCACCTGATGACATGAAATTGTTCTTATGATGAAAGTACAAACTTTTTTATAACACTGCAACATTAAAACCTACATTTTGTTTTCATTAGTGAACGATTTTAACTTAGCACTAAAAAATCAGTTAAATTATTTACTAAGTATTTACTAAATTTATTATTATTATTATTTTAATTTTTCTTCCTTGTCTCAATTTCAGTAAGAAACAGTAATGCTGCAGAAACTGTAGTATTTTTGTTCAGGAAAGCCATGCATTATATAAAAAAAAAAGTATATACATTATTAAAATAAAACAGTAATTGTTGTGGATTTATTTTTCATTAATACATCAGAAGTTTAGGATAAAATGATTTAAATGTACATAGCACTTACATGTAGTGTTTATCTGGAAAAAAACAAACATTTACATTTATCTGTTCAAGTGGATCTTAATGTGCAATATGATATCAATTCCTCACATTATTATTATTTATTATTATTATTATTATTCCGAAGAAAGAGTCAGCTAATCGATTATTAAAATCATCAGTAGTGCCATCACTAAACAAATGCTTTCCTCATAATAACGTGATGTTTTCTAGTAATAATGCGATGTCTTGTACTGCTTTCTTCGTGATAATGAGATGATGAGATGTTTTGTTATAGTAACAGCATGCTTTTCTCCTAATAACGAGCTGTTTTCTTATAGCAGCAAGATGCTTTTGTCATACTAATGAGATGCTGGAGGAGGAAAACCCACAGCTGTTTAACCCATGAAGTGTTTATTAAATATACCTCTCTACACTCTCAGCTGTATGCCCTTCATCCTCTACTCTTACCTTTTACCTTCACTCCTGTTCCTGTTTTTTTTTTTTTTTTTCCACTGAATTGCCATTTTCCCCTCTGAGTGATCTGAATGAATTCTCTGAATTGTACCTGACAGCAAGAGGCCTGTGAAGCTCTTAGAGCAGCATTGGTTAACCCAGCAGAACTGACGCCTGGTGTTGCTTTGCCTTTTCTCTTTTTCTCTTTATGCCTAGGTGAGGGGCAGAGTGGGTGAGTAGCCTCTGGAGTGCTCATCAGGTTAATATTCCCTGCAGCCTCAAAGGGGAAGACCTTTGGTTATTTCAGACGGAGCGACTTTGCTTTGTGTGGATAAACCTGTTACTTAGTACCACTTTTCCACCTTTTTGCGAAGTTTCTCAAATATCTTTTTTTAAAAAGATATTCATTAAATGCACTTATTGCAGTTCCTCATTTACTCTCCATTTTTTATTATTATTATTATTATTATTATTATTATTATTATTATTACGATTTTCCTTCAAAGCAGTTCCATTTTTAATAAGGTTTTTAATGTGTGTATGATATTGCTGTGTAATATCCTAGCATCATTTACTTTAAGGTAAATCAGGTAAATGAGTTCCTGGGTGAGGAAGTCTGTGTCATGAGCTAGTAAAGACTGTAAAGCGGAGTAAAAGAGAACAGAAGGTGCATTCTGTCCTGTGTTACAGTCACATTCCTAATACCACGCTCAGCAAATCTTTAATCTCTTCCAAATCAGCTGAGGCTCTTTATGGCTGCCTTTAAAAGTGGCCTGCAGGGATCAGATTGCAAAGTGTACCTGCGCTTCCTCTCCGCTCTGTCTCCTACCTGTCTCCTTGATGCTCACTGTTAAGGATTTATTTTGGCAGGAGCTGCAGGATGCGTGGCCACACTGCTTCACGACGCCGCCATGAACCCGGCTGAAGGTACTCGCTGTTGATGCTAATTCTCAAGCACCCACATTCCCATCTGATCCGTCTACCACAGGGCGGCTCTCCTCTTACCCACAAGAGTCCAGAGTAGCTGCGGGTTTTTATTATTAGACAAACAGGAGCCACACGTAAGAGTTGTTTGAACGCCAAGATAAGGATGGGCGATACGGCAAAAACACCGTAGCTAGATTCTTGAAGGCATTGTGATTTAATGTGTGCAAAATATATATATATTTTTTAGATAATTAATAATAATAATTCATTAAGAATAATTTTCATTCATAAAATATATTTAAAATGGAAAAAATATACAGTTTTGAGGTTTAAGAACAAAATTTTGACACATTACATTTTTTAAAGTTTCAAATTATTAAAAAAACAAAAAAAACAAAAAAACTTTAAATAATATAACGGTATCCAAGCAATCTCATAAAAGTATTATAACATGATCTATTAAGACTTCTATATTATATCCTCATTTCACCTAGGCCTAGAGCAAGATTAATCGATTAAAGGAGAGGGTTTTTTCACAATTTATTTCTGTCATGCAGACCTCCCGGAGACACTAGTCGAGGTGTAAGTGCTTGGTTGCAATATATAAAACCTACAGCTGTACAGGTTCTTTGCAGTTAAGATTGGAGATCCCTGGTCCTGTCTGTAAGATCAATAGAGTAGTACCTTTACACCTTGCATTTCTAACCAGTAGGTGGCATCAAAGAGCTGTGTAACCGCCTGGCAACATGAGTAAACCAGGAAAGAGGCCCGTAGGCTCATAAAATGCTCGTAAAGGGATGTCCTCTGGGAGAACATAGCCTTCACTGTAATTAACAGCTGCACCGCACAGGAATGCTCTCATCTGTGGCCTGAGTGTGACAGCCGTGCTCATGTGCTGGCATTACTCCAGTTCAGCTTTACACATCCAGGTGGCATTACACACCTGCTCTGCTGCCTTGAACCGCACATGCAGCTTTAGCTCTTCCGTTCTCAGTAAACGGCCTCGACTGTGCTGAAAAGGCGACTTTATTTGATCCACTCATGTCCGGATGGAACAGGCCGCAGTGTATAATGGGTCTACACACCGCTCTTTTGATGGCAATACTGGATTTCAGTCATGACCTTTATATTTTGACTGGGCGTTTGTTAGCTGCTTAATGACCTCTCTCTCCCTTTTTTTCTCTTTCTCTGTGCCTCCGCCTGCCTTGCAGTGGTGAAGCAAAGGATGCAGATGTATAAGTCGCCGTATCGGAGTGTGCTGGAGTGCATCCGCTGCGTTTGGCGTCACGAAGGCGCTGGGGCGTTTTACCGCAGCTACACCACACAGCTCACCATGAACGTGCCATTCCAGGCGCTGCACTTCATCACCTACGAATACCTCCAGGAGATGCTGAACCCCCACAGACTATACAACCCCTCATCTCATATGATTTCGGGAGCTCTAGCTGGGGCAGTGGCTGCCGCCGCCACCACGCCGCTGGACGTGTGTAAGACTCTGCTAAACACACAGGAGACGCTGGCGCTGCACTCAGTGAGCCCCGGCCGCGCACACATCTCAGGCCTGGCCCATGCCTTCAGGACAGTGTACAGGATGGGCGGCCTGCCTGCCTACTTCAAAGGTGTGCAGGCTCGAGTCATCTACCAGATGCCCTCTACAGCCATTAGCTGGTCTGTTTACGAGTTCTTCAAGTACGTCATCACCAAGCATCAGCTCGAGCGCCTGAGGATGCAGAGGGACGGAGAGAAGTAGATGCTCGCTTGTTCATTGTCTAACCCTGCCCTTGACCAGCAACTCCCCTGGCCTTGACTTGCTCTCTCGCTCCCACTGTCTCTTCTGTTTGCTGCACCACCAATGAGACATGCGTGCTGCAGAGAGGCGGAGAGAAGTAGCCGCTAACACGCACACTCTTCTGGGCCTGTCCTCGCTCAGAAGATACCATGGACTCCTCTCTGTCTCTGTCTCTCTTTCTCTCGCACAATCTACACCACTACACCACCAGCCAGGGCTCCATACTGCACAGGGACACACTGATTGGACATTCGAACGAATATTTATACCCACATTTGTATTGCACTAGCATTTCAGGCAGCCCAAATGTGATTACTCTTGGTCCCACCAGAGGGCATCAGAAACCTCTACTAAGATAAAGCGGGGAAAAAAAAGTTGCCAATGAGAGGAAGGTCTTTGAAATCCAGTCATATAGAATATAAAACTGTGTAATGTAGCCTTCTCCAAGCAGAGATATAGTAATGTATCTGAGAATATATTTTTGAAAATTCAACACAGATCAAAATTTTAACAAAAGTGAAAGTGTTTAAGCCAAATAACAGGAATGAAAGATGAATAGTGGTCAGAGATAGAAAACCAAATTACACGATGGACTTTTCATAAGAATTGGTTTTTGCTTACTCAAGTTTAAATCACTGTTTTAGATCCAAGTTATACTCTGAAAGAATCCTGGGACCCCTAAATTACCATCATGGGGTTTGAGTCTCCCGAGCATCTGAGAAAACATAGCTGGGAATAAATGCAGTTGAAGGAATTGCCATTCCCTTAAGATCTTTATAACGTTACTGCATTATCTATAAGCTGCATGGACAGCAATAACAGTTTTTAATAATTAGACTATTGTTCTAATTTCTCCAACTGTTCTTACTTGCGCTGATTAAAGTTGAAGGGATGTAATTGTGGTTACTGTAATGTGCATTTACAGTAATGTGACTGGTTGTAGGCAGAAGGATACATTGGCCTCTGTGTAACATCATAGCTGGTTTTTGACTGACGTCTATGTTCTTGCCCTCTGTGTTGCCTGACTACACCTTAATGTTGATAAGTTATGGAGTCTGTCCTGCTGGCATCTGTCTATGCTCTGCCCTGTTCCCAGCTTTCAATAAAGTAGCAGTGCAGCAAGTACTGCCTGCATAACATGGAGTAATTGTTTTACTTTTCTGTCCAAAACATCCACTTATTAAGTTTGTATTAATGCAATTTTTCTGATGCAGCTAAATCCGCATATATTTGATACAGTGATTTAATTATAATTTAAAGCCACAAAAGAGTAGACGCCTGAGTATGTGATGGTATTGTTACAGCTTCCACCTCTCATGTTCATGGTATGCACATTTCAGCTGCAGCAACTGTGAGCCACGTGAGTTGAAAGGCAGCTCTGTTGGTGGTATGTCCAATGTTTGGGTTAAATCACAGGTGCAGACGTGGCCTTTGACCGTATGTGTCCCGACTCGAGGCAAGGTTGTGTGTCGGTTGAGCTTTCACTTTACCTGCCTCCTCAATCCTGTTGAGCAATCGCCCCCAGAAGGGCTGAAGCTCAGAGAGAGAAATGAGACGAAATATGTGGAATGGGAAGGAACCCGAAACTCAGACCAGCTGAACGTGAACTTGCCTGGCAGGATCATGGTCCTTTCCTAGCATATGAGTGCAGGAGGTGTTAGTCCTTGCCAAGAAATGTTTTAACAGTGAGCAAGGAATTATGCAAACAAATAAGGCGTGCTATCACCGCAATACTGTGAGCCGGTATGACAGACTGCCGTCTCCTTTTGGGTCGTCAACCATTTGTCTGGAGATTTTACTTCACCTTTGCACTCGAGAGGTATGTTTACCCTTCGTCTGAGAAGCAAGCCATAACCTGAGTCAGAAAAGAATGAGAAGGTGCTGGTTGTCAGATGCTCATTTCCACTTAGATGATTTGAATACTATTTTAACATGGAAATCAGGACAAGGCTTTACCCTTCAGATCCCTTAATGCTACATTAAACACAGAAGTCTGACACAAGCTCTGCAGTGTCTTTTTTTTGTCAGCTGAGAGTCCTCTAAACGGATCCTAAAGGACATCTCCAGCTCAGTAACCTTCGACGAGAGTATAGACCGCCCACCAAGAAAAACGTTGCCTGTTGCCCTCGGTTCCCTCTCGTTTTCTTTTGTTACAAACGAATACTTTGACACTTGATTTAGTGCCCTGAGTCATGTCATTATAATGTTTTTTGAATGCGGTAGCCCCCGTTTCCCATGTGCAATGCAAACACAGAGCAGACAGTGTGGTCATCCAGGATTAAATGTCTAACAGCTAGTTGCCTTTCAAAACCCTTCTTTAGGCACGAGATGATATTTTGCCACCCATCCAACACACATGTACACAATCATGTCAGTCAGGCACCTGTTCAAACAGGGAGTGTTAATGAGCAGTCTTTGTGTGTATGAGTGTGTGACGGTGTGTATCGCCCCGCCCTGCCCCAGCATTCGTTTATCTCCGTCCTCCCATCCATGGCACGGCTGGCCAGCATGAGCTTGCCTACAATGCACGCTGATGAGCTTCCTTACAAGAGGCTGCAGAGGATTATGTGGAGAGGGTTTATAAGTAACTGAGCTACAGTGTCTAGATTCTTTAGGAGAAAACACTGATTGATTTGCAGAGCTGGTGTCTGGGTTGATCGTGATTACCTGGTCTGTAAACAATTTGAAGTCCCATAAGTGGGACAAAGTGAGAAAGTGAAAGTGTCCATATAGGTGTGTTCATATCTGTGTGTTGGTTCAGTAATGGATTTGCTGACAGACAGATTTGTGTTTGTTTTTTTTTCTTCTCACTTTAATAAGGAGCCCTTATTGCTTAAGAGGATGGGCGTCTCTCAGCGAGCCTACTCAGTGATTTTCTATCACTGTCTTTAAATAAAACCAGAGATTATTTTTTGTTGTGGCTGCATTTGATATATATAAATATTTGATTTTTTTTATTCACACGAGACAGCGCATTCTGCCAGCCAGACATCCCTGAGGCGGTATACGAGGCCTCAGTCATACATTCTGAACTGACAGCTGCTTGCTTTAGTCTCCAGCCTAACACACAAAAAAACCTTTTTTATGTTAATACATTCTAACCACTTTCTGTCTGATAACTTACTGAACCGAATCCCCTCAAACCACAGCTTTGACCAGAGTTTGACTCCACTCTTCTGGGCTTAGTGTTTTCAGAGAGGGGTTGTGCTCTTCCCACTCTACTGCTGTGTATTTAATGCCTGTGTTTGTTCATGCGCTGATCTCTGACCCCCTAATGTCCCCAGTTGTGATATGGAGACCACTTGACTATGAACTCTGAGGTTGGGTGCTATGATGACCCATTCTCCTTCTCATAGTAAATGCACACAGCCTGGGCTAATCTAAACTATTTAGTCTAGTTCTCTCAGCCATGTTGCTGTAGTGAAATGCTGACGGGGCTTGGTGTACCGGAAGCTTTTAATGCAGGAAAATGCATTATGATTTTAAAACCATGCACACAGCATTTTCAGCCAAGGGATTTATTTTACATGAAGGATGTCAGGATTTTCATGATCAACATTAGGGCATAAGGTTTTTCTTATGTTTGATACACTCATAGAACACATGATGTCTATCATGGCATGACAGACAGGCAATTATGCGATAATCTTTTTTTTTTCCTTTTGGTGACATGACAGCATGTACATAGAGTGTCAAATAATCAGAGGAGCTGCAATCTAATCTATAATAACAGGCAGTCCTGAAGAGGAACCAACATCTGGTTTTTACCCAGATTTCCACAGCAGATCCACTTTCACTTTCTGACACCTCTTCTACTTAATAGGCATGATGTCAGTGGATGTCTCACAAACACTTGCTTCTTTTCTTTTCTTTTTTTTTTGGTAGTTTAAGAAATATGTTTTGAGTATGTACACTCACCCTTTATTTTACTTTGCTTAATTAGAGTGCTTTTTTTTTGGGGGGGGGATATCTCATCCTTTCAATTAGCCAATCAGCCAATCATGTGGCAGCAGCAGCACAGTGCATAAAATTGTGCTCACATCAAACATCAGAATGGGGCAAAAATGTGATCCGACTCTGACCGTGGCATGATTGTTACTGCCAGACGGGCTGGTTTGAGTATTTCAATAACTGATGATCTCCTAGGAGTTAACATAAAATGGGGGGAAATGAGTGGCAGTCCTTGCATGTGTCCCCACAACATGATGCTCCCACCCTCATGCTTCACTGTGTTAATGGTGTTCGCAGACTAATGTGCTATGTTGGGTTTGTTTCAAGGACCGAAAGATCTATTTTGTTAAGACCATAGAATCTTTTTCCACATGTTTACTGACTCTCCAACATGGGACTTCATTTCATTTCCATTTTTAATAATGGATTTTATAGTTTTCAGTGTGATGTTCAAGGTTCAGGATATTTTTTTCTTCCATTTTTTTTTCCATAATAGACTAGAGGCACTCTGATTGATAGGGGAAAGACAGTAATGCCATTCTTCCTACCCAGAGAGCATGGCCTATTTTGCTCTTTTATCTCCCAGCCATCTATCTGCCATCAAATGGCAGTGGCATCACTAGGATTCAAACATATGAGCTTCCAACTATAGGGAACACTTTTCTGTTGTGCCACTTGGAAAGTTTGGAATGCTTTTTAATAACCAAACTCTGACTGATACACTTTGTCCTGGAGTTATCATGATAGCTTTTTGGTCTGCATGGTCCTGTTTGTTTAGATACATTCAACAAACTCTGGGGCCAGGAACAGATGCGTGTGTGTGTGCGTGTGTGTGTGTGTGTGTCATCTGTAGCCACAGCCTTTTTGAGTATTGTTACTGACCATGTGCATCCTTTCAAGACCAGATTCCTAGCATTAAAGTGCACCTGAAAAATCTGCAGGAATTGCATGATGCAGTCATGTCAACATGGACCAGGATCTTGACAGAATGTTTCCAACATCTTGTGGAATCCATGCCATGAAGAATTGAGGCTGTTTGGAGAGCAAAGGGAGGCCCTACCCAGTATTAGTATAGTGTTCTTAATCAAGTGTTCAGTGAGTGTATGTTTTTGACGCTCCTGGCAAGATTAAGAATACTCCCTCTTAGAATGCTGAACGTTTGTATATGTAATTTCATTTGGCAGAGAATCTATTTGTCAAGAGCACTCACTAATAACAACTATACCTCAGACACTAAAAAGTAGAGGTGAAGGAGTGACTCTGTAGATGCCTACTCAACACTACATATCACTGTCAGTCAGGCTCTTAACTCATTCACTGGAACAGGGCTACAGTAACTGTTAGGAATGCTGAGGTTCCCATGGTGAATATGATGGGTGTGAAACTGTTTGGGCTCTGACAAGGCATTTGATCAGGTCTTCTTGCCCTCTCAGAAAGGCAGCTTAGGGGAGACAGCATGGCGCCCTGTTCCCTGTGTGTACGTTAAAAGCAGACACAAAGCTCTCCATGATGGAAGGAGGCTGAACAGGGAGTTTGGTGGATCTGGGTGCCCTATGCTCCTCATTGTGGTGCTGAGGAATCCCAACGTCTGAGTGGAGAGAAGCTCCCAGGGCTGTCTTGTCTAAATAAGCTATGACTAAGTGAGCTCCCTTACTGCATTAGGCGCCCCTACTCACTTATCTACTACAGACTCAGCCTCAACACAAAACAAGAGCCAAAACGTCACCTAATGCCAAAGTGCACAGAAATACTGGGGCTCCCTGTAAAAACCTGCCATCACTTTGCTAAATAGAGTGATGATCCCAAAATGGATTTGGAGCAAAAGTCGTGTCATCTGACCATACAACACCAGAGGAATTAGCTTCGTGTGCTGAACTGAACTGTCAGTTGTCCTCTCACACTCTTGCCATCATTCTCTTTTATAGATATCTTGTAAAGTACTCTCTGTATGCACTACAGTCATTAGTGTTTGACAGATTGTAGGTTATAGAGTGCATTATGTCAAATGCTAATACAAATTATACCACAACACTCTTGAATTCTCTCATGACAACATACAGTGAGGGGAAATAAGTATACTTTATTTTTTATTTATATATATTGTTTTTATAATTTAATATACAGTACTTCCAGTGCATATATCCACTTCATGTATGCACATGACTGACGTTTTTTTGACTGTACTTAAATAAATCATAAACCATAAATATCATATATATGAAGGAGAAATATGTATTCACAAGCATAAACAAGGATATGTTTAAAAAACAAAATTGATAGGGAAGAAAAAAGTGTTCAGACACTATAAATAACTATATTTTTATTTGTTTTTATATAAATGAATCAAGTTCTGAATAAATGCTGCAAAAAAAAATCATGCATATTGTTGCCATTGGTTGGGAAGATTTCACACAACAAGTAGTATCATGCTGTAGGTGAAGGAGCTTCCTAAAGTTCTCACGGACAATACTGGTAAACAACACTCAAATGGAAAAAGCTACAGAGCCATCGCAATGACCTTAAACATCCCTCTCACAACTGGTTCTATAATACGGTGACAGCATAGGCAATTGTTGTCAGACAAAATGGCTAAAGGCCCGGCTTCCCCTAAAATTTCATTAAAATGTGGCTATGAAATGTTTACCAAAGTGTCTATATTCATATATTCTATATTCATCATTCTTAGTGATATTCAAATTTTAGGAAAAAATATTACCAAATATCTCACTGAAATATTTCTCTGTTTGTTCATTAACACAAGCTGTTTTTGGTGGACAGTGCAGTCTGTGAGAAAACTTTAATAAGTCAGGGAGCAAAAACAGGTCCTTCAGCTCTCTAGATATAGTAACACTGATTGGCTGACTGGCAGTGCTGTGTGTATATATACAGCCAAAAGTATGTGGACACCTAACCATTATACCTAGTATATGTGCTTGTTGAACATTCCATTCCAAAGTCGGTACCCCCTTTGCTACTATAATACACTCCACTGTAGGCTTTCCACTAGATTTTGGAATGTGCCTATGGAAATGTTTGCCCATTCAGGAATAAGAGCATTAGTGAAGTCTGACACTGATGTCTGGTGAGAAACCCTGGGGTGCAGTCGGTGTTCCAGTTCATCCCACAGGTGTTCAGTGGGGTTGAGGTAAGGGCTCTGTGCAGGCCTCTCGAATTCTTCCACATCAACCTTGGCAAACCATGTCTTCATGGATCTCACTTTGTGCACAGGGCATTGTCATGCTTTAAGAGATTTGGGCTAGGCCATGTGCTGTCAGTAAGGAGAAATCTGAATGCTAGAGCATACAAAGACATTCTAGACAAATGACATTCTTTCAACTTTGTGGCAACAGTTTGGGGACCCTCATATCGGTGTGATGGCCAGGTGTCCGCATACTTTTGGACTTTTCACAAACTTGAAGACAGTTTGCCAAGGGTAATGGGTCACAGTTTAACCACAATGCTGCAGAAAGCTAATTACTTCTTACTATATCTCAAAGCTGCAATTGTCAACAAAAGAGGCTGGTGAGTGAGCGACTGTTTATTGCTGCTGTAACACAGGTGATACTGTAATTTGGTTAAAGGTTAAAGGTATGATGTGTTATTCATTAATAAACTAAAATTTGTAAAAGTTGATTTTGGCATGTACTGTTATAGGAAAATAAGCAAATTCGAGTTGTAACACATTATGCACCACCATGTTTTATTCCTTACTTCACACTGTGTGAGAATCCTCCATTTGTAATGGAACCTCACACACACACACTCACACACACACTTTGTTTATGCTCTGTGAAGTCAGTCTTTAGGAAATCCCAACCTTGAGTCTGGGTCTCCCCATCAGGCGATTTTGTGAAACAAACTTGTGAAAAAGTGCTGCTTAAATGTTCCACAAACCCTTTTCTTCAAGTACTGCCTCTGACTGCTACCTTTTTAGTATCTGTGCTAATATGCCGCCCCATTTCCTTCAGTCAGCAGCATCAGTTTGCTACACACACAAGATTAAAGATGGAACAGAACCATATATGTTGAGGGAAGAAAAAAATAACCAACCCTTCTACAAAACTTCCTAAAGACTGAAGGCCTTTGGGGATAAAACTAGATTAGTTGCACAATAAAGGACAGTAGTCAATGTGTGAAGCCTGGAGGTGAAATGCTTTTTCTCACCGTGTTGATCTCACGTTTGCTGACTGGAATGCGTGTTGATGGAGGATCTGTGTTTAACCCACCTGCCCGATTGCCTGTCTGGGAAAAACAGCGATGTCTTTCTGTTGCTGGCTGCTCTCCACTGTGCCTGGTTTTCTTGGCTCAGAGTCTCTGTTTTACATGACAGAACGCTTTGCCCTTGACTTTGCTATCACCCTCTCACTCTGTGTAAGAGGGCTGGGCAGGGAAAGTATGTGGGAGTGAGATGTACTGATTCAACTTGATCTTTGTAGCATGCATCAACTTTTCTCTCTCTTTGTCTGTCTCTGTCTCTTTCACATTTCCACCCCCTTTTCTTAAACAATGTATAGCTCTCCACCGAGTAACCCAGTAGTTGAGTTTAATTGTAGAAGAAAAAAAGAAGAAAAAAAAAAATACAAAGAAATCCAGGAACTCTGCTTTAAATACGCACCCGTCTTATTTAAATATGTCCTTTTAGTGAGCTCATGTTACGTTTAGACAGATCTAGTATCACTTCATTACATGTTAAATGTGCTGTCGGAGGCAGTACCTGGTGTTAAAGTAATGTCTGCAGGCACATGTTCATTACTGACCACGAGAGATGTTTAGACAATAAAATGTCCATTCATCTGTTAAGATAAATTACTGAATTTAGGTTTTCTCACTAGTGCTATTTGTGGTTTTTTGTTTTGTTTTATGTTCGCCACTGTGTGCATTGCATTGTAACTAGGGCTGGATCTCATGGTATCTTCAGTTATGTACCTTTCTTAGTACAAATTATGCAGAGAAAGCAAACAGCAAAACATACAGCAGTATATGTAAAGTTACACAAAACTCATAATATTATAGATTTTCCTTGAATAGAGATATTGTGCATTTTCAGACAGATACAAGCAGTTCTACAATCTCTCTCTCTCTCTCTCTCTCTCTCTTTACACTTCCCCTATCTTTGTAATTAATCTCTCTCGTTCTGTAACTTTGCTTAGCTGTAAATGTTCATTTAAAGTAAATCCCTCACCAAGCGATGAATGAAACATTGTCATGGTCTGCTGCTATACTCAAAAGATGATGGATCTTTTTTTTCTCCTTCTCAGTTTCACACTGCATGGTGCTGCGACATAAATGAACCGTGAGATATCTCAGTGTGAGGTACTACATAAAAGAAGTGTAGCTATAGCTGGAACTATAGCTTAGGCAGATTAAATGTGTATTTTTGTCTCAGAGAAGTGGGCTGCACTGGGGAGAGTGCACATGTCAACACTGTTGGGTTGTTTGGGGAGGCTTTGGTAAGGTAGGATAGAGGGCCTGCACCATGTGGGCTTATGGAATTTCTCCCAGCTGAAGCTAAAGATGATGTTCACACGCAGACTAGTTCCTATGAGGCAGAACTGCAGAGGGATGGGAAACAGCTGGTACATTTGTGTGTGAAGATGTGGCATGAAGCCATGGAGGGTAAGGCTGCTTTTACAATATACTGTAGATTATAAATTACCGATCATAAACAATGATGAACCTCATTAGTATAATCTGAAGAATGACCCCATAATTTTGACTATATGCTCAATTGCAATTGAGCGCTATAGACCACAGAGAAGTAACATTTTGCATTGATTCCAATATGACTAATATTTTTCTATTCCTTACAGTATTTATTAGTTCTTTTATCAACATCTTTATGTTCATGTTATTACTCTTGTGTTTAGAATATTCAAGATCCTGCATTAGGAGCTGAGGTCAGAGTAGAAACATGAAATGCTTCATTGCTAATTTATTTCCAAATTACCTGTTTATTATGCCATGCTATGATGTTTCAGATATATATCAACTTACTGTTATACAGTATTGTGCAAAAGTCTTAGGCACCCTATTGTTTTTTTTTTGTTTTTGTTTTTTTTAAATTATGTCTCAAATGTTTTATGACTTCTGGATTATTGGGTCAGTTAAAAAATAAATAAATAAATTCAAACATTGCTTTTTTAACCAAAATCAAATTTTGTGTGTCAGTAAATAAGGTAACATATTATGTAATAGACCACTTTTTAGACCAAAAATGTAATGCTGGCTGTCAGTTATTGCCTGCAAAAACAGAAGCAAGTTTCCAGCGGAACTGTGGCAGATTCTTAGGTGCTTAGAAAAGCTCACCAGCCAATTTCCTTATAAAACTGCATAAAATGTACCTGTGCCTACTGCATTTAAACAGACAAATGGTTGTCATGCCAAATATTGACTTAGTTTAGTTAATGCTGTTTACTGCTCTGTATAGTTAATTAATTTTGTTATTTAAGAAAATGTTTAATTTCATTATTTCTGAAGGCAACAGTTCTTTACAAGACTTTTGCACATATATCCAAAAGGAGATCCATACAATGACAGCCCGATGTTGTTCTATTCTGTTTATATCTGTTTCTTTTAAGAGTATAACACTGTGTGTGTGTGCGTGTGTGTGTGTGTGCGTGTGCGTGTGCGTGTGCGTGTGTGTGTATGTGCGTGTGCGTGTGTGAGTGTGTAAAGGGTAAAAGGATACACCACACTTAGCGTTACATAAAAGAAACTCATGCAAGGCTTGATATGAAAAGAGCACTTCCCTTAATAAATTCAGCTTTTTGTAGTGCTGTGACTGTTAATGGTCTCCAGTATTGAATGCATAATAACTGGTCTTGTAGCAGCAGGAAAACTGTTGGCATCTGGGCATGGACACAAAGGAGAAATGGTTTGGTAAGGCAAGCCTACTTTAGCATGTCTTGTTCCATTTTTTATGCTTCATTCATAAAAGCTGTATATAAATGCAACAAAACATCAGGTATATATGTGTTACATTTCAGCCTATTATCTGTGGATATAAAAGTGATCGTGTGCTGGCTATAGAAGGCAGATCAGGCTGGGAATAATATACTGTGGAATGACTGTTTGAGGAAAAGCATAGCAATGACATTAATGCAACAACAAGAATGAATTCAAATTAACCCGAATAAAATAATCTGCGGCCTGCAGATTTAAACATGTATGCACTTCTGGGTGATATTTCTTTCCACCAGGCTGGTGGATGCCTGCAGAGGTTAACCAGACTAACAAAATGGATGTCCCGAAGAAGCTGTTTTGTGTCCCACTTATTTACTTTTCTATGGTTCCTACAGAGCATAAAGCTGTATTCACTTGGACATTTACTGAGGTTTCATGCATTAGTTAGCGCAAACAATAAACTCTTTTCCATAGCTTGAAAACTTGACTTGCATATAGCAAGAATGATGGGAGCGATTTTTAGGAATGGGAAAAGATGCAGAATTTTAAAAAAAATCTTCGAATTTTTAAGACTTTACATCACACAGTTCAAGGGGGACATCTTATCCAGAATGTGTGTATTTAACTAGTAAAATTATTTGTTGTTGTATTTTTCCCCACAGTTGTGTTTTAAATAAAGTGCACTATATAGATTGAAGCAAGGAAATTGAAATTCAGGACATTTGTCCTTCGCCAGATTATATGTAAAAATAACCAGTCTGACTGGTACGTATAGTTCTAGGTGACAGCATGTCTTTTGATGGTCAGGTTCAAAGATCAGAAAAGGAACGTTCCATTGTCGCGCGGTGTCTGGTCTGCACCTGTGAAGTACAGCTCAACAAGTTGAGACCTCACAATCTCAATCCTACCCATTTCTTCTGAGAGGAAATGACCCAAAGATTCCCTAAAGGTACTTGACAGCAGAACTGGAGATTTAATCACTGTTTACTTTCTTAGAGACATTTGTCACAACAATACTATAAGTGTGTGTGTGTGTGTGTGTGTGTGTGTGTGTGTGTGTGTGTGTGTGTGTGTGTGTGTGTGTGTGTGTGTGTGCGCGCATGTCTGTGCTTGATCGTTTTCTTTTCTTGAAGAAAGTTCTAACATCTATACAAATCACCATAAAGCAATAATAAACCACTGGGCTCTCAGGTATAAAGACAGAGGTCACAATTTCATATAACCTTATAGATGAAGCTTATAGTGCTGCAAACTGCGGTCATTTAGGTCATTAAAAAAATGACAACAAGTAACCTCCAAAACTGATTTTATGAATAGAACGCTATACCTTGAGAACATTAATATACTATTTAATAATAATTAATTCACAGAATTTAAGGAAAAGGATAAGACATGCTTTCAGAAACGTACCACTAATATCCATGCTTAAGATTGACTTGTGTAGTTATAAATAATATTAATGAACGCCAATGAATAGTCTAGGTATTCCAAGAAATAAGGTGACAGTTGGTTATACTGTGTACTATTTGATTTTGGCACAATTCCTGAGAGTGATGTACTTGCAGGTGGTGTTTTTTGCACCTAACAAATTAACTGGCGCTAAAGACGTTTTTTTTTTTTGCTTTCTACGTCATATCTTTTAACATTTTAGTTACACCCATAACACCTATAACACACACCCTGTTGAGGATTGTGACTATAATTATTTAATACTCATGCAGCTGAGACATATTTCAAAGTAATAGATAGTAATAGAAAAACAGCGACCTTTATCTCAGAGAACTTTATCCACACTCCCAAAAGACAGAACCAGTTCAAGGCCAGACAGTCTTTGTTCAGAAAATTCTTGCTAATTTTCAATTGGCTTGTCTATAGTTCAGTCATGCATGTTACCTGGCTAACCACAAAGCCAGTATACCACAAAGAGCACAAGGACACAGGGAGTCATGCCAGGTCTGAGCTGGTAAGAAGCTCTAAGAGCTTCTAAGTGGATGACCTATCTGAGCGGTGATAGGAGATGCTGCCTAGTGTCAATGCTTCTAAATGCACTCCTTGTTTTCCCTTATCTGTAATAATTAAAACATTTAAATTCCTTACACAGAGCTCAGGGAGTGTGAGAGCAGCCTGTTGGGAAGTATCTTGAGGAAATGTAACAGGTTGGAGGATATCAGCCTTCTCGGCAGGCCATCTATGGCCAGTGGAGTGAAGAAATATTCACAGCACAGTGCCAAGAAACACCATGTTCCCACACTCACAAACGTATTGCACAGCCAAAGAGGGAAATTTCTTTTCCTGAACCTTTCAGGCATAGCAAAGCAATGTCATTTTTATGTCAGTATACTATTCTAACACCCATAATGTGGCATATAATTCACTTGCTCGTTTTAATAGGCCACTTTTCTGAGCATGTGATTCGGAATGCTTACGTTTCATTTAGGCAAATGTGAGGTACACACATCAGTAAGTATGCATGTCCTGGGTGGGCCAATTTGTTAAGCAGTCACTCACTGACCTTGTCTGTGACCTTCTCCAGTGCTTTAGGAAACATTAGTGAAAGAGATTTTCAGTTTTCAGTTTCAGTGGCGTCCCATACTATGGAAACATCCACAAGAAGGTAAAGAGGAGGGCTCAGATCCTCGTCACCTTTTTCCATGGAATTAAATCCTGATGACACTACAAGGCTGGTGGGGATTAACTGTGAACAAAGAGAAAAAGTCCATACCGTTATTAATTAACTTTGTAAATCTAAATTCTTGAGATTTATATTATATAAATCTTAAATGCCACTTGCATTGTAATTCTGGTCACGAAAAAAGTTAACTTTGTATTATGTAGAACTAAACAGAAGAATCTTAGTTCAGTTTTTGATAGAAGAAAAAAAAACACAGATGGGTGATGGATTCAGTATAGCTGAGGGGAGTTCATCTCTTATGGTTTCTACTGTAAATGTTTACATTCCACCATACGGTGATGTTATCAGCTAATAGTTTCTGGAATGGTCTGAACAGCCCTGTGGGATAGATTTTTGACAGAGGTGGGGGTGTATGCAGTATGGAGGAACTTATGTGGCTTAGAAGACAGGGTCACTGAGAAGCTGTACTCTCTCCAAACAAAGGTATTAACTGCAGCCCATTTCCTTCCTCTCTCTTGCCCTTTGCTGAGCCTAGGTGACCGCATTAATTCCTTTACCACAATGGTGCTGTGAAAAGTGCTGCAAGCTTCCTCTTCCAGTCCATATGTTCTCACCTGGAAGCTCGGTGGCTTAGCAGATCTCAGACCAAAGAATATGTGTGTGTGTGTGTGTGTGTGTGTGTGTGTGTGTTTCGCTTTTTTCAGTGGATGGATATTCATTATGAGCCAGACATTTCATTTAAGTGAAAAAGTCTGGTTTTTGTGCTGTCTTTCATTGTGCAGTGAAAATCTTTGAAGAACACTGGCACACCCTGGAAATAATAAGGTTTGGGCAATGTTTTTTTTTTTCATATCTTACAAAAAGAGGTTAGTCAACAGTATTAACAATGAGAAATGAAGCTAATTGCACTTTGTCTGTGAAATGTCTCTATCGCTGATGAACAGTCCGTCGGTACGATGCTTTTTGATGCAGTCTACCGAAACAGAATTGACTGAGAAAGCTAAACCCTGGATTGTGCTTTTCACGTTGCCTTTTTGTCACACCTATTTTAATGCCCAAGGGATTATGGTCTCTCTTGTGTGTGGTATAATTGCAGGGATTAAGTTTAAAGTAGGTAAAAGTGATCTAGACAACTCTAGACTTTTTCCAATTTGTCAGTCGTGCATTGGTGTGCTTTTGCATGTGTACATGTGCGTGTGAAGTGCGCACAGGGGGTGGTGGCCTAAGGCTTGCTCACACTGGTCTACACAAAACCAGAAAGCAATGCCCTTCACATTGAAATGAAGTGTTTGCATACTTCTCTGCTATGCATTTTTGCATAAATGCAGACATGTGTATAGGGCATTTCATGTATGTGCATATGTTTGTTCACACACACACACACACACACACACACAGACACACACACACACACACACACACACACACACACACACACACTCACTTGGATTTAATTCCTGCACCCTTGGTTTAACGGTGTAGGAATTACAACACTTTTTATATGTGGTTCCCCCCCTTTTTAAATTTGACCAATTATTGTATGGATTACATATATTATATTTGTAGATATAATGGACGCTACAAGGATTATTTCCATTATTACAAGGATATTTCAAACTTTGCAGCATAATCGGATGATATACACCGATCAGCCATAACATTAAAACCACTGACAGGTGAAGTGAATGACATTGATTATCTCTTTACAATGGCAGCTCTCAAGGGGTGGGATATTAGATAGATATTAGGCAGCAAGTGAACAGTCAGTTCTCAAAGTTGATGTGTTAGAAGCAGGGAAAAATGGGCAAGCGTAAAGATCTGAGCAACTTTGACAAGGGCCAAATTGTGATGGCTAGATAACTGGGTCAGATCATCTCCAAAACGGCAGGTCTTGTGGGGTGTTTCCGGTATGCAGTGGTTAGTTTTAAGGCTCACTGATCCGCATGGGGAGCAAAGGCTAGCCCATCTGGTCCGATCCCACAGAAGAGCTAATGTAGCAAAATTGCTGAAAAAGTTAATGCTTTTTAATTTCTATGACAGATGATAGAAAGATGTCAGAACACACATTGCAGCGCAGCTTGCTGTGTATGGGGCTGTGTAGCCACAGATTGGTCAGAGTGCCCATGCTGACCCCTGTCCACTGTCAAAAGCACCTACAATGGGCACGCGACCATCAGAACTGGACCATAGAGCAATGGAAGAAGGTGGCCTCGTCCGAAAAATCATGTTTTCTTTTACATCATGTGGACAGCCAGGTGTGTGTGTGCATCGCTTACCTGGGGAAGAGATGGCACCAGGATGCACTGTGGCAAGAAGGCAAGCCTTGGCCTCCAAACTCTCTAGATCTCAATCCAATCGAGCATCTGTGGGATTTGCTGGACGAACAAGTCCGATCAATGGAGGCCACACCTCACAACTTACAGGACTTAAAGGATCTGCTGCTACAGTCTTGGTGCCAGATTCCACAGCACACCTTCAGAGGTCTTGTGGAGTCCATGCCTCGACGGGTCTGAGCTGTTTAGGTGGCGCAAGGGGGACCTACACAATATTAGGCAGGTGGTTTTAATGTTATGGGCTGATCGGTGTGTGTATATAGCCTATGTTATAGTTGAATAAAATGGTTCAAAAGTAAAAGCAGGTCCTATTTTGAAAAACATTTCGCAAAATTAGAAGTCTTATGATTACGATGAGTTTATGCTGAAGGTTATTTTGATTTCCACGACTGAAAAGACACACAAAAAGAAAACTTAAAAGACTTTTCAGAAATTACACTGCTCTTTTCCACAATACGCTTAAAGCAATTGCATCATTTTATTTATTCATTTATTAATTTTGTGAATTTAAACGCAATCGTATTTTGCATAGTGTTTAGGTAAGTAAATGTCAGTTATAACTTAAGTGTCGGACCTCATCAGACCCTGTTCAGCCACACGCTCAGCTTGGTGTGTCTTTTTTCTTTTTTAATACATGCGCAAACCGAGCTGCTGAATCACTAGTTTTTTGTTTTGTTTTGTTTTTTTAATCAGCAGTTTTTATGTATGCTTTTTCGTTATCTTTAAATTGCGTCTTACTGCTGGTGAATATTGTGAATATGTTGTTTAATGTGAAGGCACTGATCACAGTGTGTCTTGCTGAACTCCATATCGCGCAGAGTTTTCATTTCACGCCTTGGTCTCACTTCATTACGGAGGTGTTGGCCTTTCGACAGCACATTATTAATGTATTCTCTCCAAACTCTGCCAAACTGTGTTTTGAAACCCTGCCATGGTCTATTGACGGTATCTGAATCATGCAGCTGTGTGCAAAGGCCTCTTGAGCTCATCTCCATGAATTCGGATATACTTAACACGAACAATAATAAAAACGACATCACACTTATTTTCATGAATATTTTGCTTGTTTGTTTTAAAATCCTTTTATATTTTTATATAAAGGTTAGCTAATTAGCCTCCTCGGTGTCTTAGCAAATGCACAAAAGTGTGTCTATTGTTTATTAATCTTAAAAACTATTATTTATAACTATTTAGTAGACAGGCTGACAACATTACTATAAGGATATATTTCAGGAAATATTTTAAAACTTATAGTATAATCAGATGATTTTTCAGTTTAACACGATATAATTTCTAAACGTGCTAGCATCCAGATCAAAATGTTTTCTGTGCTTGTGCCTCAGCTAGGCCTACACGATGACTTGTGGATGGAGAGCAGTCACTACCGAATATATCTATCCCTCAAATATATCTATCNAATATATCTATCCCTCCAATATATCTATCCCTCAAATATATCTATCCCTCCAATATATCTATCCCTCCAATATATCTATCCCTCAAATATATATATCTCTCAAATATATCTATCCCTCAAATATATCTATCTCTCAAATATATCTATCCCTCAAATATCTCTCTCTCTCAAATATATCTATCCCTTCAATATATCTATCCCTCCAATATATCTATCTCTCCAATATATCTATCCCTCAAATATATCTATCCCTCAAATATCTCTCTCTCTCAAATATATCTATCCCTCCAATATATCTATCCCTCAAATATATCTATCCCTCCAATATATCTATCTCTCAAATATCTCTCTCTCAAATATATCTATCCCTCAAATATATCTATCCCTCAAATATATCTCTCTCAAATATATCTATCCCTCAAATATATCTATCCCTCAAATATATCTATCTCTCAAATATCTCTCTCTCAAATATATCTATCCCTCAAATATATCTATCCCTCAAATATATCTCTCTCAAATATATCTATCCCTCAAATATCTCTCTCTCAAATATATCTATCCCTCAAATATATATCTATCTCTCAAATATATCTATCTCTCAAATATATCTCTCTCAAATATATCTATCTCTCAAATATATCTCTCTCAAATATATCTATCCCTCAAATATATCTATCTCTCAAATATATCTCTCTCAAATATATCTATCCCTCAAATGCCAAGAAATATAAGAAGAGAATTATGTCTTTATACTATATATATATGTGTGTGTGTGTGTGTGTGTGTGTGTGTGTGTGTGTGCGTGCGTGTGTGTGTGTGCGTGTGTGTGTGCGTGCGTGTGTGTGAGTGTGTGCGTGTGTGTGTGAGTGTGTGTGTGTGTATACAGTATAAAGACAATTCTTTTAATAATAAGAAATAGATTTTTGTTTATTTTTAAGGGTTTAGTTTTTCATTATCATTTAAAGACGCTATGTGATCACTTTGCGCTCTGAAAATCTGTCATACATCTATTTATGAAAAGTACTGTTATTATTATTGTTATTATTATTATTATTATTATTATTATTATTATTATGTTGTTGTTGTTGCTGTTGTTGTTATTATTATTTTTTTAAATAAGTTAATTTACATAATCATCAACTTTTAAGAATAAAAAATTGCTCATATGAAACCCTGTGTTGTGTTTTCAGTGAATGTTGATCTTGTGATAATGTGAACTGAATAAAGTGACACTTTTTGAGTGTCGCTTAACATCTACATTTCAAGGCATCTAGTCAACGTTTTAACTGTAAAACCGATATGGAGTTTTTTTTTTTTTTTTTTTTAATAAAAATATATTACAGAAATACACCAAAACCACTTGGATATTGTTATAAGAAACATGTTTGTTAAATTATCTGTCTAATCAAAGAGGCGATGAGATTAGACCTGTAACTCATAACTGTAGTGAATTGCGGTTTCAACATGTTTAATATTTTGTTTATTATTATTTTATTTACTATTGAAATATGGTCCTTACTGTAATTCTGTGGTGTTGTGATTTCGTTACATTCCCCATTTTCTAAGGAAGTCTAACATCTTTTGACATCTTTGACATAATAGATATAAAAATGCTAATATTTTTGTGAATTTTCTTTAGTTACATTAAGAATATATCTCTGTGACTAAATGATGTATCAGTGCGCGTTTAATGCTGACTTCAGAAATAATCTTGTCTATGGTGCATGATAAATGCAAATTAGCCTCCATTTTATTATTGATGTCTAAGCAAATGAGTGGCGATCTCGCGCGTGTGTGTGCAATATTTACTGTCGTGATTTGATTTATTCAGTGGATATACTACATCCATGAGCTATCTCTGCATTTCTACACGATTTCAACATCACCTCCCTTTGTTTTAGCACGGCTCGGAGATGGAAGCTAGTGAGGTTTAATATTTGCCTAAAGCACAACAGCATATCAGGACTGAAACTGTCCACAGTTTATTTTCCTACACTCTCATCATCCATTTCTCTTTAAAGAGCACTCACAAAAGGCACTCATCGCCTTGTTCCTCAGCTTCTCTACAAGCCAAAGTGACATTCGACATAGACGTCCACTGTGATTTAGGTTTATTTATTGGTTAACTATGTCAAACTTCAAATAAACCAGCTTGGATCGAAAAGTCATTCATTCATTGTGTGCAGAGTAAACTTTTTATATGACAGCGGCTCATTAATTTAACAAGGGGCACACAGATAAATCACAAAAGGCATACAAAATTCCGTTTCATCGATTATTTTCGCTGTCAGACAAAAAATTGAGGCACTTACTTGCATCTCTTAAATACATAGTAATAATATGTTTTCATTTCTCCAGAGTAAAATCAAAAGCCATCGTTCAAGCAGATCGTTATATCTTTGGAGTCTCATCAACCGTGTAGCTTAGAAGATGAACGGCGCACGCGCTCTTCCATGTCCTAAATCATTGAAAATAAAAACCCGTCTCGCTTGCTGTGTGTGTGTGTGTGTGTGTGTGTGTGTGTGTGTGTGTGTGTGTGTGTGAAAGCAGAGGAAGGTGTCAGTATAGGTTTCCATTGAGCGCGCTGTTCGAGATCCAGGGCTGAACGCAGTACATGTAAGGGCAGCACTGATAGGACTGGTACAGGCGCAGATAGTGAGGCTGGAGGAAATCATCCGCTCCGTACTGCCTCTGGTCGTCCTTCACTAGCACTCTCACCGCCACTCGCTTGGCCAGCGTGGACGCCGAGGTAGCTGCGAGCTCAGCCGCCATCTGACGCCGTTTCGTTTTGTACCTGCGGTTCTGGAACCAGATCTTCACCTGCGTCTCGGTGAGCTTGAGCGCTCCCGCCAAGTGCGCGCGCTCCGGGCCGGACAGGTAGCGCTGCAGGTTAAAGCGGCGCTCCAGCTCACACACCTGCGCGTGCGAGAACGCGGCGCGGCACCGCTTCTTACTGGCTTTCGGGTGATGATCGGGAAAAGCACAGCTCTCTCTCTTCTCTCGCTCCAGATCTGGAACTTGCACATCGAGATCTGTGTAAGAACGGATAAAGTGATTAAGTGCGCTAAATCTGAGGACTTTGCTGTGCTGTTGTGCTGTTAATGGAAAAAGCTTAGCGCCTTCTGGAGCGCATCTCTCAGCACGCTTATCTCCTGTATGTCAGCCTAGAAGCCAAGGTTAAACAAACGACTAAACTGGATGGATTAGTGGAGTTTATAAGCTACAGCGTGTGCAGTAATAAAAACGCAGCAACAAACTGAGACATAAATCCGTATTTCTTTGGTTGTTTTTTTTTTCTGAACTGTAGACTTACTTTGTCTGTTTTCTGTGTGCATTGTCTCCTCTCCTGTAGACTCCTCTCCACAGGACTGTCTGTCTGATGATGTGTCGAGGTCGAGAGCACAGGGAGCGACCCTGCTGTGTCCATACACGATGCTTTCCTTTCTGCTTCCATCCTCATGGCCGCTGCGGCACTGAGCGGATCCGGGACAGCTTATTCCTTCTACCCTTCCGAGAAGCTCTGCCTTCACAAGCTCGTCGCTGTATTCCCGGGAGAGTCGAGTATTTCTCCGAGAATCAAGCCCTCGATTCAAAATGCTATGTATTGAGAAAGAGTTGTCGCTAGCCATTTACAACATTTATATAAGCCTCGGGTCAGAAATAGCTGTGTAGCTCCTCAGAAATGCTCCAAAAACGCAGATGGTGCGTGGGCTAGATGTCCCAGTTGTTGTTTGTTTGTTTTGTTTTTTTTAATTATTTTTGTTTTTTCCCCCCCAAAGACGCAAAACCCTGGCTTTCACTGGAAAGATTGACGCTGTCTTCCACTTTTACTTTAGTTTAATTGTGGTGAAACTCCTTCTGGGCCAATCAACAAGCAATGTGTCAGAAAAAGTCATGCCTGCATCAACACTTTCTCCACTTCTATAGAAAGAGCGCGCCAATGCGCAGGCTGGGAGCGAAGCCCCGCCCACTCAGCCTCTTCCGCCGAGAGCGTCCAGAAGTAGGCCTACTTAATTAATTAAAGATCAATGCCATTTAACCCTACTTCATTTTGAGAATGCAATTTTACTCTTACTGTAAACTGCAAACTCACTAGAGCACGGAGTGGCTTTCAGGAAGGCAACTGTCATATTTAATTTAATTATTTTACACATTTAATATGTGTAGCAAAAGGTAGAAATATTGAACGTTAGCAGACATTTCATTTAACACGTGGTTGTCTTGTAAAACAAACAAACAAACAAATAAATAAAATAACATCTAAGACTTTGAAAAGTTCAATTTTTGCTACTAAGATGCTTTCTTTCCATACTCTTAAGTTGAAAGCATAGAGAAATATTGTCATTCAGTGTAACATTTTCATATGTGTATGGGCTGTAAAGGGAAAATTCATCAGCCCTTTAATTCCATTCATCTTGACCTGTACTGGATTTTGCCCTCGGTGATTGCTTCTAAATCCAAACCCTCTAAACTCAACAGCAACTGGAGAAAAATCTATAACTGGAGAAAAAATATATATATTGCGTCATTTCAGTCCTTTTTAACGATCTAGGTAGAAGATACAAATGCTCACAAATACAGCACCATCATGAAACAGAAAAGTACAACATTTGTAATGCAATATAATGTAATTGTATAATATACGCTATAATGTAGGTTATATAATTTGATATAGCACTGTATTATGTTTTACAGAACGATATAGAGTGTATAGGAGCTGACCTACCGTGGATGATAGAAGCATCAGCGTCTCCTACCGTCTGCAGTCAGCACCTCTCCTCATCCCTGGACTCGCTTTCCTTTCTCATCTCGCTTTATTATCTCGCTCATTTTTACTGTCCAGAAGCACAGCCATGGCGTGTGCCATAACTAAAACAATTTAGAAATTGTCTCGCGTTTATATAGGGCTACCTGCTTTCATTTTTTGATTTTTTTGATTAATCTATTTTATGAAGAACCCCTTTAAAACAATTGCTCGGACAATTAACATTCTGCTGGTGACTCAGGATCGGGTATCCTATTGGTCGAATTCACTCTGTCACGTGCTCCATACTGGCGATCAGAATGCCGGTTCTTTTCAGGGACTCGCATCATTTTCTTTTCCAAACCGCACAAGCTTTGCGATACTTCCACCTTCTTTGCCTAACTATAGCTGACATCACTGACATTTCACTCTTTTTTTTCAATAACAACAGGCTATAACATTAGCCTACGTTACACTGCATATATAGAATCTTTTAAATAACTGCAAAATCAGTAAAGCACTTCAGACGTGCACCGACAAACACAGTAAACATTTCTGCATTCATGTTTTCCTCCTGTGTCTGTTCTTCATTTAGAAGATGAATTCCCATTCATGATGAAAATAATCTCTGTGTAGCCGAGATGGCCTTCACTAACACTTGCTCATGCAAGAGTTTATCTTCAAGAAGCAGCGGTGGAAGCGAACATGGTTAATGGTTAAATTACATGGTATTGATTACCTCTACCAAACAAACAAATAAATAAATAAATGAATGAATGAATAAATAAATAAATAAATAAATAAATAAATAAGCCCAAGAGTCAAAAGGTCACGACTTACAAAAGACGCAGTTTGATGACGTAGGCCAGACTATTTTGGACAGCTAGTCGTTAAAACGGAGAGAAAAAGAGCATGAAGAATATAGTGTAGTGTATATACAATAGTATAGCGTATTGAATACTATATATTGGTTAGAAATTCACGATTCTCTCGGCTACATGTAATATTGCTTATTGGCAGGTCTGATATGTCAGTTCTGATGATGCCGTTCTCGACGATGAAATACGTCAAAACAACAATTTACATCTGTAATTTCTAAACGTATAACTCTAAAAGCACACTAAAAGGGCAAATGTGTAGCTTGATAGACTATCGACTGGCATCCAACACTAAACTAGCAACTGTAAGACACACACACACACACACACACACACACACACACACACACACACACACACACACACGTCCCTGTTTGCACCCTGATCACAAGATCGGCTGCACCCTTTAGAAGCCACTCTATTCTCATATTATCCTAATAATCTGTCCTGTCAGTCTGTGGAGCTGTAGGTGCACTCCTCTGTGATCCTGTGTGTCAGACCCTGATATACTTCTCCTGCTGTGACTCCTCTCGCCTTCTGGAGCTGCCTGATTGATCCTGATACTCTGCTTTGGTTTTGCTATCTCATGCTTCTGCATCTGGAGCTTTCTCAATTTGTTACTCATCTCTTGTAGCTTTGGATAATCTTACATGGATACCCTGAAGATTTGCCCTTCCCAAAACAGCTTATAGCTAAGACCCACTTTCCTGTTTCAGTGGGATAATATTACCTGGATACCATAGTCTTGCTTGCTGACTTTAACTGTCTAATCTATTTATCTTAGCCAATGCACCTACCAGCATGTGTTCAGTTTTTGGAGGTAGGAGGAACCAGGGGAACCGGGGGAAACCCATGGACATGAGGAGAACATGCACAGAAACTCCACACGGTAACCTGAGCTCAGGATTGTGGTGGGAACCCGGGAGCTGTGAGGCAGCAATGTTATCCACTGGACCACCACCATCAACACCACCAACACCACAGTGTTGATGCACCTTCTGTAAATCATATAGCATGCTTGTGCCAGGATTCCTATACTGAACATTATATCTCTCTTCAATACATTTAAGATTAATTCCTTTTTTACTCCATACAGCTGTGTAATCTCTCTACCTGATGTCACCCAGAAGAAGATGGATTCTGTTTTGAGTCTGTCCCTTTTAAGGTTTCTTCCTTATGCCTTTTCAGGGACTTTTTATTATTATATTATTATCAATTAATTGCTTCATTCATTCATTCATTCATTCATTCGTTCATTTAAAATGTCGATTTTTATTTATTTATTTTTATAAATATATTTGGAAAAATATAAGCTAGCTACAAATATACTTCACTATTGAGTGTTGACTTGTAGGAAATAAGATCATAGCGCCACCTTGTGGTTATTAATGGCATTTAAAGGTTGCGTGGCCTCTATAGAAGCCCCATTTAGTCTTTAGAGGGCGCACACTTACACTTTCAAACCAACTAGCTCCAACTCTGTACATACAAAATCTCTCTTCTCCTTGAATTCAGTGGGCCGCTAGGTACAATCAGCCAACAGGACAGCTCTTTAATTTCTCTCTCTGTTGAAAACAAACAAGCAAACACACATACAAACATACCAAATGATAACGACAACGTTATCCATTTTTGTATAGTCCTTATAAAAATAGGTTGAGATTTTCTAAATAACATTAATTTTATGGAGACTGCCGGCAAATGAACACAAATAGACTATGCACTAACAGCATGATTTTTTTCAAACCCTCATCCTCTAACCCTCATCTTCTGACCAGAAGGCAAACACGTGACCACCGCACCCCTCAACAGCTGCTGCTAACACTCTTCTGTTCCTCCCCAAAATGACCAAGCAATGTATTATCTTAGGTTTCAGTATTGCCTATTGTTTTAGAAACTACTATTTAAAAAAGCATTGTATGCTTCCTCTTTGTGAATTATAACTAGCTGCATTAAACTGACTATGACTCGGTGTGTCCGGTTTCTACTTCTGGCGCCTGATATAAGAATAAAACACTGTGTAAACCCAGTTAGTGTATTTATGTCAGCAGGTCTGATGGAAATAAAATCCTCGTTGAATAATTTGCCTTCGTGATAGAGCGCCTAATGAACAGATGTAACAAGAGATTTTCTTCTCCTTTTTTTTTTTTGACTTGCGTAAATACTGAGATGAGCCAACAACTCAACATGTAGCTGCAGTTAAGCGCCCAGAAACCAGTTCTGTGCACTGCAAGTGGATAACAATACATCCAGGAAAAACCTTTTCCAAATAAAGGCAAGATTTTATGGGGAATTTATTTGGCTATACTGAGTAATATACATATACATATACATACATACATACATACATATATACATATACACACACATATATATATATATATATATATATATATATATATATATATATATATATATATGTCTTAAGAACCCTATTTTATTAATCCAAACTCATATATTTTATTTTATGACTTCTACATTACTGATTCAGTACAAAAACATTTTAGATCAACATTTTAGTTAATCCAAACATTAGTTTTCCAGCACAAAATTTAATTTTACAGAACAAGGTTTGTATATCAGATTACATAAGGGACACTTTTCAGACAAAGAAACAGAATGAAGGCTGCTGGGTTTTGCTGCAGAAATAAGAAGCGAGTGTGACAAAGTGTCCAGAAGAACAGCGGCTGCTTCTGTAAGATGCTCAGTAACACTTACAGCTCAGTTCCTTATCAAACTGCACTAATTGTGCCTGAGATATTGTTTTTTTTTTTTGTTTAAAGCGAAGGATCGTCACACCAAATATTGACTTTGTTTCATTTATTACTGTTTACTGCTCTTTATAGTAGTGTTTTAATGTAGAAACATTTAATGTCATTATTTTTGAAGGCATTTTCACACTACAGCATTTCTTATATATATATATATGTTTAAAAATAATTTACTAATCATCAGGATAATGTTTTAGAATGAGCGCGTACACACACACACACACACACACACACACACAGTACTGAAACCTGCACACATACACTTTATTTTTATGGTTTAAAATGTTGCCAATTTTACGATTTATTCCATACCCTATATTATTATTATTATTATTATTATTATTATTATTATTATTATTATTAAAACAGTTAGTGCATTTATCTTGCATTTATAGTTCAAATCTGCCATTATTATTATTATTATTATTATTATTATTATTATTATTGTTGTTGTTGTTATTTTGCACACTCATTCTATTTTCTACGCTCGTGCATGTTTTTAAAATTTCCCCTTCATATACACTATTCATTTGCTCTTTGGTAGTCCATTAAAACATAGATCCAGCGCATGAATTTGACTTCATTTCCTCCTGATCAGGATCGCGGTGGATGCTCCTGTCCCCGGTAGGCAGCGGCCGGAACTCCAGTCCATCGCAAGGCAAAGCGAGGGACGCACTCGGACCCTGGACCCTGGACCCTGTGCGGTGTCAGCATGCCGCCCTTGACTGTGTAATACACTCCTATACGTTCATCTAGTGATATTATTCACATGTAGGAGCAGCAAGTGGCCCACACAGGCCAGCCCCATTACAAGATCTCTCCATCTTAATTTAAACACTATGACTTCAAGGAGATGTTTGTCTCCGGTTTGCAGTCACAGCAGAACCGACTACTAAATATACACTGATCTGTGCATGTTTATATCGAGTAAAGCCTTCTCACCATATAGGGGAATGCAATATTCCCCAATGCAATATTGCAATCTGCTGCTCCTGTTTACTCATGTTTGAAAAAACATGGCCTTAAAGTGAGGCCCATCAGGTGTATGAGCTAACAGCGACTTTACCATGTGCGGAAAACGCTCAGTGAAACAAATCAGTTACTCTGCTGTGTCTATCATTTCACTTCTATCCTCTTTCTCCGCAAAACCATAAAAAAACTATTGGATGGATGGATTCGATATTTTAATCTTACTTAGCTGAACTATTAATGGCAAATGTTATATGTAATGAGAGCCTTCCAGTTTTAGCAAGGCTTAGGAACAGTGTGGTCAAATGTTATCTGCTACTTTACTCTGCTGAGAAAGTCAGTGTTTAGGGAAACTCCATGCAGCCTAAGCCTGATGGAAAGGCTCCTATCTGGTCATAGATACAAATCATGAGAAGTGTGTGTGTGTGTGTGTGTGTGTGTGTGTGAACGCGCCCTGGCGTCCCGAGGCATCGCCGCTCTGTCGCCAGCGCTATTTACACTCAAGGGCCTAGGCCACTTATCCTGACACCAGGTATGTCCTACCGGTAGTGCACTAGTCACAAGAAGTGGTCATCCTTGCTTTCGGCGCAGATAAGGTCTTTTCGACGCTTTGTTTACATTTCTATTAATCTCCATTAAAAGCCTCTGCAGGATGAGCGCGGCGCGGCTGTAATGGGCTAACAAGCAAGTAGCACGTTTTCTCCTGGTGCTCGTTTAACTGAGCTGTGTGTTTGTCGTTATAGTTAAAACAAGCTGTCAGGAGTGAAACTGCAATAAAGGAAAATACTAGACAAGCATCTATCTATCTATCTATCTATCTATCTATCTATCTATCTATCTATCTATCTATCTATCTATCTATCTATCTATCTCCAAAATATTTGGCTTGTAAGAACAGCATATTAGTCTGGAATTATTTTAGAGATAATAATTCTATAAGAACAATGCACACGCTGAGTCACTCTGTAGGCTACATCTATAATGAATCGACTGCACATTAGGTCACATTCATCGCAAAGCTGCAATCGAGTCCAGCTGAATTACCAAAACGCTGATATTAATGTCCACTCTTTATGTCTGTTTAGGTTCCCGGTCGAGCTTCTGCTTTTCGTCAGCAGGCCTCTGTGCGCCTGGCCTGTCTCAACATAAATAGCCCATACAACAACTGTCTTCATGCTCGATCGGCGCAAACGCAAATGAATCAGTGGGACGCTCTGGGAAGCTTGGAAACAAAGTGCATTTCATTTAATCACAACTCGGAGCGAATATACTGCCTGGCTTTATTGTATAACTTCTCTCATGCACAGGCGGGGCAGGAAATATCTTTCTCTCTTTCGTTTAAAATGACTGAGAAGCTTAGGCAGGCCTACAGCAAACGCTATGCACTGAGCCCAGTGAGGAGCCTGGTGTTCCTTCATTTATTCCAACTTCTGCTTTCACAAAGATATTTTCACAAATATGTTTCACTGAGCATCAGATGATGCTGCATTTAACGTCGAGCTGATTTGAACACTTACTTTGCCCGCTCTTAAAAGAGCCCAGAAGAATTGAGCTGCATCCAATATTATTCTCAGCATAAAACAGGATCATTATTTCAAAGCATATCTGCACCTTTTCTACGCAAAGGTCTGATCGTAAACTCCGAGGCATTGCATCTAGATGTCCACATAAGTGTAGTTTAATGCAGTCGGTACTGTAATTCCAAGTTATTTACTAACAGTAATGATTGATAAAGAAGTTGTCTGTTTCGATGTGCATGTGCGCGCATCCCCCAGCGTCCAAACTTTTATTTAACATTTGGTCCAACGCAAGGTATAGAAATATTGCAATACCATGAGATGTCAACCCATTAGAAACTAATACTTCATGTAAATCAAAAGAAAAAATTCAGCATAGAAACAACTTAATTTACATGCAATCAACAGGTTTGGCGTCATTACATATTTTAGCCTACATTCCTGTGTCCCTGCGGATCTGGAGCGTGCTGCTATAGTCACAATACAATATATGTAATGAATTGCTATTGGCGTGAAGCTTCGTATTCAAGGCTGTACAGAAGGCATGTGGTTGTTGTGGCATTACCACGCCCGGATGCCCTGCAGAGGTGCTTGGCACGATGAAACGGAAGTCCCTTGTGATGACTGGGGCTGGGAGTGTGCTCCGAGATTATTCAAACTCATGGACATTAACGGGTTGGCGCCTGTGTTTGCTGGGAGCGCTGGCAGACTCGGATACGAGCAATTGTAGGCGTTTGTGTATGCGGCATTATTATAGGTTGAGTAGCCATTATACCCGTACGGGTTGGACCCCACCGCGTAGGTAGCGTTATAATTCTGTGATCCAGAAAGACAAGGCTTGCCGTCCCGGACTAAAACCGGTACCGCCACGCGCCTCGGCGGCGGCGGATGGTGGTGGTGATGACCAGCCATCTCCAGGCTTTTGTCTTGACGCTGGCGCTTGCATTTGTATCTTCGGTTCTGAAACCAGATTTTCACCTGGGTGGACGTGAGTTTCAGAGTGTTCGCCAAATGTTCTCGCTCGGGAGCCGAGAGATAGCGCTGCTGCTTGAAGCGCCGCTCCAGCTCGAAAACCTGCGCCTGGGAGAAAAGCACGCGCGGCTTCCGCCTGGCTCTCTGCCTCTGAGCTCTGTCCGGGTCCGAGGGCAGCTCACAGTCCGGGGACCTCACTGCAGCAGCACAGCTCTCTGCAGCACACACACACACACACACACACACACACACACACACACACACACACACACAAAGGGGCAGCTGGGAGTAATAGTAATAATAATAATAATAATAATAATAATAATAATAATAATAATAATAAGCTATCACAAGACCACTGTGGTGAATTTATTCATTTTCATAATATGCTGAAAACGCATTATTATTATTATTATTATTATTATTATTATTATTATTATTATTATTATTATTATGCTATTTGTTATGATTAATTTGTTGAGTTTCACTATAAATCTTGGAACAAAAGTAAATAGGAGCAAAAGGGTTCATTTCATTTTTATCTGTAATTTAGGCTCATGTTTACATTTCAGAATCTCAGCCTATTTGTTTTCACTGCATCTAAAAACCTTTCAAAGAAATTAGCAGAGTAAGTCAACAGGAAAGGCGACAATTTTCACATTTTAGGAGCCAAAACATTAAGGATAAATACAGCCAATACATCGAATTGTGATTAGAATAAAATCAGACTACAGACATTTAAAGATCAACTTCCTCTGTTATCTTTAAGAGATCCAATCCCACTTGTACCCTTGATTTAGGTCAGTGTTGGTTTCTTTAATTAGGTGGTCTTTTTTTTTAAATGTATTTAAATCAACGTATTAAAGTGCAAAGCACTCACTAGTTTCCTGATCTTCGAGGTCGTCCTCTAACTTTGCGTCTACGACGTGTCCCAGAGCTGGATGGCCAAACATGGGCGGAGAAAGGCTGCTTTCCACCAGGTTGTCCTGTACGGAGAGGGCGTTGAGGAAAGCCATCCTGTCCTCGCTGTCCGAGAATCCCGGGCTCTCTGCGCCTCCAAGCAGGCAAGATGGTGGAGAGTGAAAGCGCTGCTGCTGCTGCTGCTGCTGCTGCTGTAAATCCGGTAAGGGCGCCTGCAGAGGCTGGCCGTGTTGGTGGTGAGACTGCTGCTCCAGCTTTAGTATGTCCTTGACAGAAAACGGGGTTGACGTTACTGGGCTGGGAAGCATCATCGGGCTCTGTTCAGCGACATCTAGAATATGAGCTCTGTTGAACTGGCGTCCTGAAGCACTGAGTCTTACTAAAAATATTTTCTTTAGATAGGCAGAGATTTCATGGAAACATACCCGATATGTGAACTAATCTTCCATTTTCGGGGAAGAGCCACAGAGGCGCGCGCAGAGGGACGAGCAGGGCCAGTCCCCTCGTGAAAGCATTGAGCTTCGAGACGCTGCTGTGTGTTTTGCAGCAGTTTCTTGAAGTTGTGGCATTGCTTCTTGCTGGTGATGTCATGCTCCCGGGGCGGGATGAAGGCTGAACGAGTGACGAGCGGCTTGCCCTCAGAACCAAACCAACTAGCTCACTGTTTCTTACTCTGTCTGAGTAAAAGGGGTTCCTATTTGACCGCAGATGTTAGACTAAAGTAAGGTGCAGTGTTGGCTGTGATTAGATTTTTTTTTTTTTAGATTATTATTATTTTTGAGTAGCCTACATACATGGGTCTACACAGATGAACAACGGTAGGAGCATAAAGTTTTTTTAGTCCTATTTGTATGTGGCCAAGTCATACACGCTGTCCAGAAGCCCTTGAATGAATTATTAGTATTATTAATTTTTTGTCTGATTGCTTCAGAAACGAATTTTGGATATGTTTTCGCTGAAAGAATGCACGAGAACCATATCTGATCAAAGTCTAGCTGATTTCTCAGAAGGACAAAGTCGATTTGAGTTTCCTGGCATGTTTGATGTGTAGGAGTGCTCGCGATCAGTGCAAAGCTTGAATTTGATGCCACAGAAACAGATCAGATGCGTGAGATGAGCAGTGCTGCTGAAGTGGACGCTTACACATGACCTTTAGAGATGACCAACCGCAGTGCTGACTCAGCCGCACAGTTTAGATACGAGAAGTTTTTGCGTAAGTTATTTTGCAATTTCCAGTTGAATAGTGTGTATAAAAAAATCTTATATAAAACAAACATCAACTCTCATTCAAACTGGTATCGAGGAAGATTAGAAGACATTTTGTTTTGCCTAATGACTGACTTTCAGTGACTGTCAATTGTGTGTGTGTGTGTGTGTGTGTGTGTGTGTGTGTGTGTGTGTGTGTGTGTCCTATCCTATATATACATCTATACGTATAAGCTAGCAAACGATCAGTTCTCAGTCACTTCTCCTGAAATAAATTCTGACTATGAATATGCCTAAATGCAATATATTAAAATATGTGATGGCGAACTATCTATAATATCTATAAATCTAGTCATATTTCATAATCATAATTTGTTTCAGGAGAAGCAAACGAGGACTGATCGTTTGCCAGCTTAAATTACACGTTAATATCCCTGGAAAGTCTTAAAGATGAAATATGATAACATCGAAATGCAGTATGTTAAATGATCTTGGCGTTTATTCGCCTTTATACACAAGGACCTGACATTTCTACAGCACCAATTTATGTCTCATATCTTTAATTACAAAATAATGCGAAAATGAAACGACATTAAATGACACGGCGGATTAAAACGCGACTCTTCTTTCTCTGGTGCAAAGATGTTGAACCATTTGTCTAACGAATGAATTTATATAATAAGCCAAATTTTTATTTTGTAGCCCCGGAAATACGTCATATGTCATAACTTTAAAACACAGACCCGATTTTAGTATTTTCATGCACAGCCTTTTTTTTTAAGCATTATTATTATTATTATTATTATTATTATTATTATTATTATTATTATTATTATTATTCGCGCAGTTGGAATCGTGTGCTACAAGTGTTTGCATCTCACAAGTATTGCTCAGTCAATCAATACTACATGTGCTGTGTGTCGGCATGGTGGGAGATGGACAAGCTCTCTGGCCACTGAGTGATGCTCTCTGCTGTCTCTTGTCTCTTGTCTCTTGTCCTGTGTCATTTGCAGTCCAGCACCGGCGCCAACTGACAAAAGCTGGTCGCGGCTAAAAAGCGGAGGAAAGACAGAGGAGAGTAAAACGAGATAATCTCATCCGTTAGCAATCATCACTGCTGTTTAGATTAGCCTGATGTCTTCCCGTCTAAAGATAAATGTCTCAGAATGGCCCATGGAGGCTAATAGCGCTGCAGAGGTTCATTAAATACTTACTTATTTTCTTCTTATTATTATTTTTAAATGAAACACTTATCCAGCATCACGGTGCTGAGTTAACCACAGCGCTGACTTCAGCTGAGGAACACGCGTGTAACCCCGGGGAGTCTGGGGCTTTACACTAACACACACATCAGTTTATTAGCTGCAGCCGAAACTTTTAGGCCAATTGTTTGTCAACACTTGTTGCAGAGATCCGACTGCACAGCATCCTTAGAAAAGGTCTATGCGCTATCTCAGGTTTTTTTCTGAACGTTTTATCTGGTCCAAGAGTCACGGGCTCTATAAAATGCCCACCATCCATCATGATAAATCCACATGTGCTGAAGTGGGAAGCCACAGTGGGAAGAGGGACAGACGTGCTGAAGAGTCTGACAGGATCTGTTTCGGATGAAATTTGCTTAATTGGCATTATTTACTAGAGGTAAATAGATCAGATGTTGCCTCCTATTAAACCTTGGTGTTAACCCTCACCTTTTCATCCTTTTGTGAAGCACGCACACACACATACACACACACACACACACACACACACACACACACACACATATATATATATATATATGCATGTTATAGCACAAAAGTATGAAAAGCTTTATATATATATATATATATATATATATATATATATATATATATATATATATATATATAGCTAATCAGAGATGTTGCCTGTCTTTCTGCCTTGTATTAGAGGCATTAATATGTGTTGTGTGTTGGCGAAGAGGTCACTAATGGCTCCATTAGGTTCGGTGCGTCCCACTCAAGCACCAGAAAAGAAATTCAGCTGAGCGTGAAGGGCGCATGCTCATCCACACCGCCCAAATACACCCCCCCAACACGCACACACACACACACACACACACACACACACACACACACACACACACATGCACGCACGCACGCACGCACACCATAACAATCGTTTCCATTATCTTGCCTCACCAAAAATACACCTAACATAAATATTTTAGGCTGAAACAAACTATGTTATCGCGCATATTATCTAGATGCATTTATAACTCATTTCCTCTAAAACAGCATCGACTCCTATATATTCTTATAAAGTTAAATTGTATAATGTTAACACTTTCATCCATGTGTCTGTGCAAACTGACTAAAGTGTAAAGTAAGCTAAGACTAAAGCGCAGCAGCCCTGAGCCCAGCCTCATCATTACAATTGAGTTTTGTCAGCTTTATACAGTCCAGTGGTTTTTTTGGGGTTTTTGGGGGGGTCTGTGTGTAGGACGCGCCTGCGCTCTCGGCTTGTTTAAGTCGTTTTAAGAGTTTAACATAAACGTCGTATATTTTCATTAGAGAGAAACGCCTCTGTCATTATTGCTTAACTACGAGCAGCTTATTTTTTATTACCTCGTAGCTCATGTCACTCACTCAAATAAGATTTTCCTTTCTGAGCGGATTTTCTTTACTTCTTTTTTTCAGAAAACTATAATTATTTCTATAATAACACCATATATATTTTACTATTAAAATATTTACCTCTAATCTTCTGTCTTACCTTGATCTATTCCTAGTGACTTGTTGTTTTATATATATATATATATTAACAGTATGTAAAAGTCCCCATGTAATGGCCTGTGGTTTATCTGAGCGCTAAAACCATTTATTGGCGTTTATGGAAACGGGCCTCCCTGACAGCCGTGTCCTTAGCATGGACGGATATCAGCTGTACCACACGCACTCTCTTTATTGTGATATTTCATTATAGCCCTGCACTAATCCACTAAAATGCTGTAAATGTTTATACCGTATAAACTACCACAATCCCCTGTCTTAAATAAACTTTTTGGGAACTGTCTCTCTTACCTGGCATTGTTCACAACTGTGATTTTGTTGCCAAAGCTTTTTGACAAATGTCAATTCTCTGTAATAAAATAAGCCAAACAATGCCGCATTCCCAGTGAATCACTTTACCTTCAGCTTCATCTCCTTCCTCAATGAATCTGAGAGAAATGACAGTAATGTTTGCGTGCCAGTACCAGTCTGGACACAAACAGACTTTAAATCCATGTTTACGTGAAGGAAGAGTCTGTTTCCTGAACCTAACAAAACCCAGGCCCGAGCGCCATGACAGTGAGCTGGTCAGCAGAGGGAGGGACTCCGGTTATCTAGTAGAAGTAGTCCTGGACGTGACTTCAAACTGACGTCTCCACACTGCACTTCCAATATCTGAGGGAGATAGCTGGTTGAAGATAGCTCTTTTGTAGCTCGCTGCATTACCCTCTGAGAAAAAGTACAATCTAGAACCTTAATAGATAATTCGGTGTATTTGTCTGGAGGGACCATTAAAAGCCTTTTAAAGCTTCTAATCAGAGCCCTTTATATACCACCATTGAAGAACCCTTAAAGCATCAGTTTTTTTTTTCAGAGTAAAAAAATTCTCTTTAATTTTTTGTTTTTGTTTTTGTTTTTTTGTTATTTCGTTATTATCCGGGTACACAAATTATTGAGTAGTTCACGAGTATAGCTATTTAATTTAAAAAAATTACTACAGGATACATCAACAATATTGTTGCTATATAACCGTGGTATTAAAACTAATTAAAACTGTATTTTGTCCTTGCACTCACAAAGGAATGTCAACATATTAATCTCAATTAGCATGTCTTGATTTTCTTGTCAATAAATCACCCAGACAATGCAGTGGAATTTGTGCAGTGGAAGATTGGTGTGTGTGGTTCAGACATGATCCAATCACTTTTTTGTTAGTAAACTGAATAAATTGCAGATGTATGACAAGGGGGGATTTACTGCCTTCTTCCTTCACACACCCGGCATGCAACCAATCAGAATCACCTTAGTAAATTCCACAGTAAAATCACACTGAATCCAGACTTCATAGCTTTAGTCGGGATTTGTTGACACAAGAGTTTAGAACCTGCTGTACTGCAAACGAACGCCCCTGCTTGATGGTCCTTGTAGACCCACCTAATGGTTTTTTGTATACCAAAAACAATTTAGATGGGTTTACGAGGAACGTAAAAAATGATGAGTCTACAGTGCCAAGCTTAAGTGGTACGCTGAAATTGGGTCTACCTAGATCATTGAAGAATTTTCAGCATATAAATAGATGCAGACAGAAAAGGGTTCTGAGATAGTACCAAACATGCCTTTGTAAAACAGTTTGAAATATCTTACTGCTTATCTTACAGTTGTTAAAATGTTAACCAGGACTGCTGGGATGGAAAGATTGTGAAGTTTCAAGGTCTATTTTTCACATACACGGAGCTGTATTCATTGCAGTGAAATGCTTAGTTCCAGGGCAGTGCTTACTTACAGACAATAACAACAAGGTCAAAGCTATTCAGGATCTATGTACAGAGCAATATAAATAAACTGTACAATATACAAGCATCTATGCAAGCATCGTCATGTCTAATATGAGCAAGTGGGAACTGGAGCCCAAGAGTCCATAGTAAGTAATGGGAAAAGTATACAGATAGTCATGCATCAGAAGACGTGATTCTGGTGATGTGCATAATACAGTACAGCATAAGAGATAACAGCCGAAAGTGCAAAAAAAAACAATGACAGCGGTAGGTAAGCACAACAAGACAGGCCAGTGTTACACAGAAGTCACAGGTGTGTACAGATTGGCATGTGGGTTGTCCTTGGTAAGAGATAGATGGCTATAAAAAAAAAAATTAAAAAAGCATGGCCTTTGTGGTGGGATTTTGGACACAAAAATACATCCAGAGAAAAGACCAGGAGCGTGGGAGTAAACTTGTTTTTTCATGTCCTCTGTACAGGATATGTGAATAAGTTTAGTGAAAATTTCTCAACCACTTAAAAAATGCTTTGCATGCAATTATTATACAAATAGCTCTTCTATAAACGATGGCTGTTGATTTATCTAATAAAGTGTATGTGAATCAGGTTAGGGTTATTAGTCATAACCTAATGAAAGGGGATATAAAGTTTTAATATTCTTTCTATGCGAAAAGGAAACACTTTTACCCGTTTGTTTCAGTTCAGTATTACTTGTTATATCACTTTTAACAATCAACACTTGAACAAAGCAGCTATACAGAATTCTATTATCATAAAATGATTTTTCGGAATTTTCGGAAGCAATACTGTAGACTACACAGCCCTCTCAGATCATCATCTTTTTTTTTTCACTTTAAAAAGGACATTGATGCAGAAATGTGTCTGTTCAGTCCACTTGGCACACTAGTTGCTGAGCCAGGTTTCCAGGCCAGGCACAAAGCCCGCTATATATACAGTATGCATATCTGAAGAGCTGCAGACCCCCCGGGTCCCGGAAGGTGAGCCTTATCAGCTGCTGGTTGGAAGGCTGTTTGTTTCGGCTGGGCTTTGAGACCTCGGCAGCACCATTGTGCCGCTGATTGAGTCAGGTGACTGATGGCCTTGCCTGCCTTGGCCTCAGACTGGGAGGAAAGGAAGAGGTGAGCCAAAGGCCTGGGAGTGGACCCTACTGAAACACCAGACATTTTCTGTCACACTGCAGCACCAAGCTGGGGAGGTCTGCTCTCAAAGACCACTGACGGAAGTTAGGCTAGTTTAGATCCCCACCTCCTGCTCCTCCTCATGGGACCAATAAATTAGACAGCTGTATTTCTGCCTAGACAGCCTTAGCCTTGCAGGTGTGTGTTTGTATATATGAGTGCAAATTAGCGACTGTTAAGACTATAATGTGTGTGACCTATGTCTCAGGGAATGTGGTACAAGAGGAAGCATGTAACCTAAATATTCTCATCCTTTCTATTGCCAGTGATGAGGAGTGATAAAGATATACCAGTGTAAATAGTAGCTACCGTTCATCCAGTAGGCCAGTGAAAGGCTACATTTCCTCTTGTATCATTTAAAATGTCCCTTGGGCTTCACTAAAGTTGCAAAAATAAAAAGGAAAGGTTGTATTGAGTTCATCTGACCACTGGAATGTCCATCGTTTACTAAGTTTGTCTCTGAAACAATAATATAATTAATTTCATTTGGATTTATATGGTGTTCACTTGTGCATACACACCACATGACCTCCCACAGGGTAAACATGTTGCGGGCAGCAAGCCTGTGTTGCTCTAAGCAGCCAGTGTGGCGTCTCCCATCAAAATGACAATTTGTTTTCTTTAAACCATGAGTTCCCATTCATGTGTCGTCATATCTGTAAATAAAAGTGACCATATTTCTGCGTGAACATTTCCTTAGCGATTTGAATTTGGCAGGGCAATTCGCTCCTTTCTCTGTAGGCGTGTGCAAGCTTGGGAAATGTAGAATATCGATCAACCTCTTAAAGCACAGAGTAAGCGCTGGGAATCATTCACTTTGTAGTAATGTGGAGACAACTGAAAAGATTAATATGACTATGTACTAGTAGATGGATGCTGTTTATTCTAATGGCTTCACATTTATAAATATAACATGACAATAAAATGTATTCATCATATATATATAATATAACATTTTTTTTTAAATGTATAATCAGGTTATTTTGCTTTTGTAAAATAATGATTTTGTATGTTTGGCCTCTCCTTAAGAGCAGAAAGAAAAGGAAAATAAAAGAAAGGAAAACCAAAAGAAAATTGAAAGAAAAGAAAAAAAAAGGAATTAAACCAACACTTTGTCAGTGTTTCGAACTAAAATAGGAGCACTCAAGGGTATTCATAGCATGCATGTAGAGACTTGCAATATCCCACTGAGGAACTAGTCAGGCACTCTGAATCGAACAAATTTCTTTCACTGGCACGACTCTACTAAGCACAACTTTATAATCACATACTCCTAGAAGACAAAGTGAAATCTACAACCATTAAGGGTCCTTCGTCCTTACGTCTGGAGCGAACCATTAAAGGTAGACACGTCTTGGGATATTGTGACAAAAGAATAGTCTTTCGCAAAATTTTCATCTTTTCGAATCTTGTGAAGTGAAAGCAAAGAGGCGAATTAAGAACCCTTGAACAACCCGTTTTCTAAGGAAATGCTGTATGGAAGATGTATTATTTTGTACAGCTAATATTACTAATGCACCAAGATATTATGTGATTATACAGTTTTGTAGCTACACTTTTAGAAAACCTAGAAGCCTCAGAGTTGTCCCTCTGGGGGAACCATTAAAAGTTTCACAGTAAAACCTAACAAACAGAGTCTGTGCCTATCAGAAGAGGTTCTGAGCAGAATCCTTTTAGGAGGATAAGAATCCTTAATTATCCAATAAACATAAAAAATCCTCAAGAACCCTGTTTTTTAAAAAAAAATGATTGCGTTTCGAATTACGTACCATTATTTATTTATGAGAATATTATAATTAATGTACTAAAGTTTAGATACTGCCAGTGACATTTCAGCAGTCATACTTAGATTTTGATCTGATATCGAATTATTCATATTCCAGGTTACTCATAGCTGTAGCTGGCTGCATTATTTTAAAGATAATATGCAAAATCGAAGCAAATTTTAATGAGCATTTTGTATAATGTTGATGACGTATAACCTCACCACAATACCCCATTTGTTCAATCAGGGAAAATAATTAGAAGAACATATATTGATATATTTTAACCCTGAATCTGTTGATGATGTGACATTTGCTAATTAATACAATGTTTATGTGGAAGTTCTTGTCTGTTTATTTATTCTTTTCAATAAGATGTAAACCAATTGCTAGGATAGGATAGGATTAGACTGGTAGGCATGAGGCTACACTTCCTACTATTGTTTAAAAAGGCCCTATCTAAATGTAGTGCAGGTCTCCAATGTCATGGTCCAACCAAACACAGTATCAATCAAGCTTGTATAGAATAGGGCTAAATGTATGGTTCTCCTTATTCCTGCTTTTAGAAACAGCCTGACTACACCTCAGCCTACTTAACTAATGGTTAAGCAAATGTTTGTATTAAAAGACATACTGCTTCAAATGCACTTCTCCAAGTTGAGCACATATTAATGAATAAAACACACTGCTTCCTTAATGTATACGTAAGAGATTTGTGAGTAGAAAGTATAAACACTCTCGGTTCTCAAACTGGTACCGACAGGTAATAAGATTATAGTAGTTTAATTAATTTTTTTGGTCTTTTTTCTTATCTTTTTTTCCATAAACAGAATAAATCATCTCAAACGTCTTTGGAACATTGATCGATGCTCAGAGCTATCCTCATTTTGTTTTGTTAATGACATTGCAACAAGGCACATGCCTTAGTTATATGTCCATATAAGTTACAAACCCTTTTCACTCTTGTTTTTACTCGGTTCCGTCTCTAAAGCCGCGGAAAGCCGAACAGACCAACATGGATTTGAAAGGGCCTTAAGACTCAGTGACCCGTAGACGAAAACGATTACATTGTGCACTTGTTGTGCTCTTCCAGGGTCAGACCTTACATCAAAACACAAGTACAAACCATACTTATCGTCACTTCCTTCATGGTCCATGAAGCAAAGAAGGCTTCTGAAATTCTATCCTAAGAGTAAATATTGGTGTATCTGAATGAGGCATGAATCAAAAATGGACTTTTCATTTTCTGGTGATTTGAGTAATAAGTAGACATCTTATAGTAAACATGTAGACATTATTGGTAAAATATTCAATAAAAAAAACGAAGAAAATTAGAACATCTGAATGTTAAATGGTGTTAAATAAAAACGGTTTATATGGTGCTTTATAACGTCTTCATTTTGTATTGATTTATCGATTCATTTCTATTCAATTTTGTGTAGCGTGTGATTTCTCCTTCAATCTCATATTAACATGCAGAGTGTTAGTGTGACTGAAGAAGCAAGCATTTGACCAGAAGGCACATATGTCAAGCTTCTTCTGCGTTCAAACTCTCTCTGCACTCCCCCTCTCTGTGTCTCTGTCTCTGTCTCTGTCTCTCTCTCTCTCTCTCTCTCTCCCCCCCCAAAATCCCATAATTACCAAGCTGACAGGTAACACAGAGGTAAGATAGCCTAACTGCCTAGGAAAGAATGCAAATATGTCCTGTAGGAGGCTGGGAGATGGAGAGAAAGGAGGAGTTGTTACAAGTGCAGCTAAAACCCCTCTGTGATTGGCATACGCAAATGTTCAGCCAAACAGAAAAACAAACCCAAGCACATTTCTCCCACAGATAAGGTCATTTATTTAATTATATTCTAACTGATCCAGGTTTGACAGACAAGCTGTCATATTTTAGTATTTGTTTAATTTTTTGTGTGCAGAATGATAAGTAAAATGCTCCTACAGCAAAGCCAATGATGGAGCCATTAAAGTTTTGAAGTAAGAGAATAAATTAAGTAGTATTCAGACTTATCTTTCAGTAAAAAGGAGAAAATCAAAAGCTAGTAATAATCACTATAAGACAAATTGCCAGTATACTTTTCTTTCAACAGTCTCTAAAGTTCCAGTTTAGGTCTTTAATTTTACTTTGCCCTGTAGTTTTATTAAAATTGACTTCAGTATAGGTGGCCAGGTATTACTCAGGAGAAAACTCATTAATATATCTGAGTTCTAGGCAAAAGAACAAGTTCTGAAACAAGAAATTCTTTCTGAATACATGAATATATTTTGAATGTGTCTCATCTCTTGTCAATTATATATTGTTATTTTTATAACAACTTATTTTTCTTGTTAAATAATACTGAAGTTGAGCGTTTAGAAGTTAAATGTCTAATTCCGTTATGATGTTGAGAAGGTAACATCACTCACACAGCAGAAATGGTTAACATTTTCACTGATTCTTCACTTGCCTTAAATAGACACTCTACCTACTAAAAATGGCAAAAAGATACCTACACCCATGTCACCTTTTAGGTAAACTCAGATGGACTTGTCTTTGTGGTCTGTGATGCTTTACTGTTAAAAACTGAAGACTTAAAAAATGATTAACTACGTTTGAAGGAAGTGGAAAAACTATTAATTTAATTTCTCCTTGTACCATTCCTGCAGAGTGACTGTCTACCACCAGGCCTCTTATGTTTACACATGGACGTAGAAAGCTGAAGAACGATGTTCATTTATGATAAGAATGAGTGCAGACAGTTTAAATCTTCATGCTCTATTGTAAATTGCAAATCAAATCTGATATAAACTGCTGCACTGGCATTTCTCCGTGGTGAGAAAAACTTGAACTTAGACCTGCTTGTTATGGGGCCCTGCAGTAAAGAGCAGCAGCGCCATCTACACCATTTCTGTGAGTATTGTTCACTTAAATAATAACCACCTCCAGTTGTCTCGAGTCTCTCTTACGGCGACTTACCCTCTGGTGTCAGAGGAGCACCATGCATTGATCTCTTTGAATAATAATAATAATAATAATAATAATAATAATAATAATAATATATGTATATATACTATGTTTACTATATTTTCTCATACACGCATATTTATTATATTTAGGTCCCAGTAACAGATCTCCTCTAAATAATTAATTAAAGTCTATTCTTATTTATAGCTAAGAGTTATACAATTCTATAAAGGATTGGCTCAAGTTACTGAGTGTGCGCTGAGCTACCATTTCCTATTGAGTCAGACAAATCCCGCCCCCCTCCTATCACTATTTGCAAACGTTTGTGTCAATCACTCCATAACGCTTGTAGTCGGTCACTGATTGGTCATTTGTCGCCGGCGACCTTTTACCTCGCGACCTTTCTCACATTGCAGTATGATTGGCTACTTCTTGGAAGTAAGCAAGTGGAGCGAGCATTTCTATTGGTTCATTTCACCCCGCCCATTCTCCATTGCTCAAGCTAGTTGAAGGTGAAATTCCCGTCCGGCGGCTCAACCGACAAGCCGTTTTGTGCTCAGTTGCTCTCTTTTCTCTCGTTAAAAAAAAGACATTTTATTAGCCCAGCATGTCGTCGATATTCAGCGAGGTTCCTCAGGCCGCTCCCGTCGCCGTTTTCAAACTGACAGCGGATTTTCGTGAAGACCCGAGTCCTAACAAGGTGAACCTCGGAGTCGGAGGTGAGATGTTGTGTGAGATGTTGTGCATGATGCTCGCTCGCGCTGAACTCAGGAACACAGCACGCAGCTGCGTCACTGGGTGTACACTGCTTTACGGCTTTATTCAGCTCAGTATCATGGACACAAGTTGCTAGCTAGCTAATGAATGAATGAATGAATGCTGAGCTAAGATACCAAGGTTGCCTTTAGTAACTGTCAACAGTTAGGCCCTGAGCTGCCAGCTTTGCCCTGATATCATGCACGCAGAGTTGAACTGGAATAGATCAGCTGTTTTCTGTTTCTGCCCTTTCAGAGAAGGTCTGACCTGCTGCTCTCTGTACTGCACCGCAGGCACATAATCAGAGATCAGATTGCACTTGTGCTTAACACTCTTCCTGTCTCTCCACTGACCTTGAGTGTTATTCAAATCGAAGCAATTTTTAGACACCTTTCACAAAGTAATTTATGGATCTGTCAATAACTGGTGGTGTATGTTAAGATCCCATGTTAACCCAACATTGTTAAGATGGGTTAAGATTCCATGTTAGAGCTTGTCATTAAAAAATGAGGCAAGCTTTCAGAGCAGTTATTTTGAGTTTTGAGTAGATGTGACTGCAACACTTTGTCCTTGCTGTAATGATTCTGCTCTGCTCTCAGACCTGCAGGAGGACAGCTAGCTCACTGACTGATAAAGCTGAGGACAGCTAGCTCACTGACTGATAAAGCTGAAAAAGGTTTCAGTTTACTCCACATTTCTCAGACTAATGCTAGGCTATTTTCTCTACCCCTGTTGGCAGCGGTTAAGAGGAGGCATGAAGAAACACAGCCCAACACTAACCGTTCAACCGTACATGTCTTAAGTCAAAGTGCTGGAAGCCAGCCAGGTGCATGCAAAATAGATGAGGAGAGAATCGAATACGACATCCTATAATGTCAATAGGGTTGCGGATATTGTGGCATTTTAAAATGATATTCCTTGCTGTGCTGCCGAATTAGTATTTCATTCTATCTGGTGGCTTTTACAGCAAAGGATTTGCATACAGCATACGTAAAGGGTAGATAAATTTGGGTGCTAAAACATGACTAATTATGAACATGACACATCTAATGACTAAGATGCTTAATCCTAGAGGCTTGTGGTTGGATAAAATAGAAAGAAATAAGGCAAAGAATGTTGCATCACACAAATCCCTGTTTTATAGAAAAGCGCTTTGCTAAGGAATTTAAGTAAAATGACTACAATAGGGCTCAATATCGTAATATATTGTGATATGCAATTCTCAAGGGCTTGCAATAACTGAATGATTTTAATACTTCAAAAAGTTAGCAGAAGTCAAAGTTTTAGGGTGACACAGCAGTTAATGCTTTCTTTTTTTCAAAACAACATGAAACGTGTGTTTTTATTTATATATATATTGGCAATTTATTGAACTGCATTTAAACTCAAACAGGCTGTTCATCAGCTGATCAAAAGTTTAAGACCATAGCCCAAAAATACCCACAACA
>CM074947.1:15518012-15525512 GCA_037577455.1 Pangasius macronema
CCTCCCTGGAATTCTGTGGTCACGCCTCACATCATATACCACCTCAGTAAATAGTACGTCATGTCATACAGTGGCGTCGTCTTTAGTACTGTAGTACGCGTTTTTTTTAATTTTTGGGTTGTAGTGTGTGTCAGCCTTATGCTGTATGATGATCATAGCCCTGGGCTCAGCACCATAGGGTATTTCTCATGACTTTAAAGTGTGCAAATAGGAAGAGGTTTGTCCCATTTTCCATGTTGCTGCAATTCTGTATATTCTGGAAACCATCAGAATACAGGGGAAAAAGACCAAAGACCGTTTGCACATACTGTGCCTCCAGCATGTATTCACTCCCCCAGTGATCATTTCTCTCTTTGCTGTGTTGCACCATCAAATATAAGTATATGTAAGTGACTCTCTACAGAAATAAAATTGAATAAAGTATGTAGATGTTCTTAAAATTATTTTAAAAAATCAAAAAAAAAAAAAGTCTAAAGACTTCATAATTGATAAGTATTTACTCCCTTTCTTTTTCGAAATCTAAATTAGAGCTAGTATTTAATTTTGGAGCGCTCACACTAAAAATGTTGAACTGTGTTCATTTTAAATCCACCGTGTCCAATTGTATGCCTGCACGATAAATAAATCACTACCTTTGGGAGGTCTAATGGCTAAAACGGCCGATCAGATCAGTCTTGCTCTCATGAAGAACAAGGAACTGCCCATGAAGCTTCAGCATAGCTTTCAAACGTCTTAGGAGCACATGTGAAATCCATTATGACAAAAAGGGGGAAAAAAAGGCACAAAACACAACCAAGACTGAGGTGTTTTTTTCTTTGGTCTTTTCTAGCATACAGGACAGATGAGTGTCAGCCATGGGTGCTGCCTGTTGTGAGGAAGGTGGAGAAGCTGATTGCTGAGGACGACAGTCTAAACCACGAGTACCTGCCCATCCTAGGCCTACCCGAGTTTCGTTCTAGTGCATCAAAGATTGCTTTGGGTAATGACAGTCCTGCGATTCTGGAGAAAAGGGTAAGCAGAGCTTTCACCTCAAATACTAGTGTGCTCATTACAGCATGCGACAGTGTAATGGGAGACATTGTTGCTAACATTTCATTTAGACACATTACTGTATTCAGCATGCACACTGTATTCAAAATTGCTAATACTGAAGAATTGTTCTGGTCTCATTTTGAGCTTTAAGGTCATTTCAGTCAGAGGTGTCTGGGTTGCTTGGTTTCAGTATGTTCTTTACATGTCTTGCAGGTAGGAGCTGTTCAGTGCCTAGGAGGAACTGGTGCTTTGAAGATTGGTGCTGAGTTTCTGCGCAGATTTCACAATGGGAACAATAACACAAGAACACCTGTTTATGTCTCTGCACCCACATGGGGTAAGACAGAACATTTTTAGGGCTTAGGAATGCTACGCTCTACAAAACGAATACCATACTAATCTAAAGGTGAAGATAAATGAGTAGGATTTTTCAGCAGTACATGCCGAGTTTATGCTCTCCGAGAGCATAGGTCAGTACACCTAACTAGTGGGCCTGTGATATGAATTAAAGTCCAGAGGTAACCTTTCTAAGATAAGGCTTTATCTTCAATTGACTAAGCACTCTTTTGTGGTTGTTTGTCTCTCTCTCTCTCTCTCTCTCTCTCTCTCTCTCTCTAGAGAACCACAATGGCGTTTTTGATAATGCTGGGTTTGAAGATATTCGTTCATACAAATATTGGGATGCAGAGAAGCGTGGACTGAACCTGCCTGGCTTCCTGGCTGATTTAGAGGTGAGGTGTAAACCTGGCAATGCTGTTTTAAACATTCAACACTTGACTACAGCAACTTATTTACTTACTAAAATATTGCTCACTTTTATTGGCACCCTTCAAGGGAATTATTCTCATATAAACTTCTTTTCTCCTCTGAAAAACAATTGTGGCAAAATCGGCATCCCTAAACTATGAGCTATAAATATAAGGTCACATAATTAAAATCCATTTGTGGTTTCAAATCAAAGAGCTTTTAATACCAAAGAAACATATCGTTACCATAATAATAAGTTATCAAATGTCTGGACATTTTCGTCAGGAAAAGGACATATATGAACGTAACGTTGCTATTTAAGTGTCGTTAAAGTACTTATTAATTACTATTAAACTAAACACACAAATATAAAACACATGAACTTCATTGAGCCACATTGGAAATATAATTATGATTGAATGAGTCCAAATCAAACCCTCTGCATATTTGGTGGAAAAAAGGAGCCTGCATACAAGAACAAGAGCTTGATATCCACTGTAAAATAAGTTGGTGATGAATTGATGCTATTTGCTACTTAACGGGGAAAAAAAAACCTGTTAAAACTAAACAGCATCTTCATGTACAGAAGTGCAAACATCTACAGTTTAGCCGTAGCATTTTGACCTGTTGCTAAGGTAATTAGGGAGACACACGTGAATAGTGTGCTTTTCTATATTCTCTGACAAAGTAGCACTCTCACAGAGTGGGTGGGACTGTGATCACTTTGGTCAATTAAAAATTGGAGGAGCTGCTTGTTCTTAGTAACGATCACATCAACCATTTGCCTTGCTGTTCTTAACATTGCTTGGCGTAGATTTGAAACAAAAAAAAAAATCTAGCTAGTTGACGTTACCTTTACATTCTGTTTAAAATCACGTGCCATCCAGACTGCCTGATTTTGTATCACCAGCAAGGTAAATAGCAAGGGGAAAATCTGCTGATACCCATCAGAACTAACTAACTGTTGATGTGTGCAAGTTGACGGTATCAGTTTAGTCTACCAAAATAAGTCTGGATGTAAGTGAGAACACTGAAATCAGTTAACTGTATGCAAAAAAGGTGGAATGTAAAAACATGTATTTTGCATTTCTGTGCAGACAAACAGGACTTTCAGTGATAAATGCTCATGGTAGGATGTGTGCGCCGCCATTTTTTTTCGAGCATATATAGGTTAAGGTATACATTTATGTAAAATAAGGTTTTATCATTCATGCTGTCAGAATCGAGCCACTCCATCCATCAGCATGTGCTTTTGTGATCAAATTCTCTCGTATAGTTAAACTCAAAATATCTTCTACAGTATGTGTTGTTAATTTTTGCCTATTGTCATGAAGGGTGCCAAATAAATCTGGGGTTTATCATAACTATGCCCTAATAGACGATTGGGGGTAGTCGTGGCCTAATGGACTTGTAACCCGAAGGTGAACCCGAAGGTCGTGGGTTCGAGTCTCGGGTCCGGCAGGGANGTGAGACCCTTGAGCAAGGCACCGATCCCCCAACTGCTCCCTGGGTGCAGCAGCTAAAATGGCTGCCCACTGCTCCGGGTGTGTGTTCAAGGGTGTGTGTGTTCACTACTGTGGGTGTGCACTTGGATGGGTTAAATGCAGAGCACACATTCTGAGTCTGGGTCACCACACTTGGCCACAAAGTCACTTCACTTCACTTCACTCCACAGTAATCTAATAGTGATGTTATGTCTTTCAGAGTGCACCTGAACACTCTATCTTCGTGCTGCACGCCTGCGCCCATAACCCCACAGGCACAGATCCCTCTCAAGACGAGTGGAAGAAGATTGCTGAAGTAATGAAGGTGAGAGATTCGGTTTCTCACTTCAGTCACGCCACAGCATGAGAAATAGAGCACCATGCAGTGACTAATTACTGTACAGATATCACCTCTGTTTACAAAGTTATATTTGCAATTTGCAGAGGAGGAATCTCTTTGCCTTCTTTGACTCGGCATATCAAGGCTTTGCCTCTGGAAATTTAGAGAAGGATGCTTGGGCAGTTCGTTATTTCGTGTCTCAGGGTTTTGAAATATTCTGTGCCCAGTCTTTCTCGAAGAACTTTGGACTGTACAGTAAGTTACTGCTTTTGGACACATACAGTACCCTGCATCTTGTTTCTGCTGCTAACTAAAAACCTTGAAATCAGACAGAATCATTAACTTACAATAACCATGAAAAGTAAGCGTACCAGTAGAATGTCCTCTTAAAATTACGAAGGCCTGTTTAATGCTAAATGTTTTGCACAGATGAAAGGGTGGGCAACCTGACAGTTGTTACTAAAGATGCAGACAGCCTGAGCCGTGTTCTCTCTCAAATGGAGAAGATCGTCCGGATCACCTGGTCCAATCCTCCATCACAGGGAGCTCGTTTGGTTGGGATAACTCTCAACACCCCAGATCTCTTTGCTGAGTGGTATGTATTAGCACCATGGAAAGTTGAATAAAAAATGTATTGTATTGAAAGTTGTTTTGGCGGCCCTAGTGCCTATATGTACATAAAGCTTCTCTCACATTATCAATTTATTTTTAATATTTTTTTTTTTTGAAGAAAGAAAAGAAAATCTTAATGAATTGATTTTCTGCTGTTGCCTTGTATAGGAAGGATAACGTTAAGACGATGGCTGACAGGGTTTTGCTGATGCGCGCTGAATTGAAGGCCAAACTGCAGGCTCTCGGCACCCCAGGCACCTGGGAGCACATCACCGAGCAAATCGGCATGTTCAGCTTCACAGGCCTTAACCGTAAGCATCATCCCTACCACAGCACACGGTCTATCCAACAAAGCAGGGTCTCGAGGATGAGTTAGAAAAAGCTGGCTTACAGGATTTTATTTTGTATGCATTGCAACTTTACAGGACCACTTGGTAAACCGGATAACCTTGTGATAAACTTGTAATATATATAAATATCTCTTTAGGGTTAAATCTAAAAATAAATCAAGGTTAGGTTTAGGGATTCAAACCTGGCTTATGAATTAGAACCAGTTAAGCACTGACGTTTTCATGAAAGCTATATCAGCTCTGTGGAATAGACAAAATATGATTTGAAAACTTTGAAATGATAACGCACGTTTACACACTTTCCAAACTATTCGTTATTGCTTGTATTTCACAGCCAAACAAGTGGAGTACCTGGTGAAGGAGAAGCACATCTATTTGATGGCCAGTGGCCGCATCAACATGTGTGGCCTGACCACTAAGAATATTGACTACGTCGCCGAGTCCATTCATGAAGCCGTCACCAGGGTCCAATAACCATGTTTCTCATGCCATCTTTCTGTTCGTGTGTGTGACAAACAAGGCATTATTAATGTGGCGATGTCCTCTCATACCCATCCTCTATTTCCTCCTTATTCATCTGTCTGCAGCACTCCAGTGTCATTTGCTGGCTATATGATCAAATATAAACTGTAAACTAAATTAGCCTTTAAGGTCACATAGTTTTAGAGAGATAGTTTTGCGTGATCTTTGTCTCACTTGTACTCATCCTGGATTAGAACATAAATCTGTACTTGAGTCTGTTCCCCTTGTAGTAGTGCAGCATGGACTTTCATGGCATTACCTAAGAAAGCACTTGCTTCTGTAATTATGAAGTGATGAATCAGTGCCACAAAGTTATGACCGAACTGATGTTAATAGGTTCGGCTTGATTGGTTTTTAAGGTCTTATACCGTTTTTTTCAAAATGGTAACAGTATAGTGTGCATTATGTACTTACTATGTTCTACTGGTGAGTCAGGGTAGATGAGATGATTTTGTGAAGCTGAACAAAGAATTGAAATCTATAGCAACTCTCCAAAAAAAAAAAAAAAACAAACCTTCATGTCCCTTTGTCAAAAGGGAGTGTTTTAAATAAATAAACAAATACATGTCTTTACTTATATCAAATATGAGCAAAAATTACTTGACTTATACAAGGCTTTATTTGAATACACTACTGTCTCGTTTCTAGCTGACGCCCACAAAGGAATATGTTTTACATAAATAACTTTACCTTGCCTACAACCTGTACGAACATCCTGACCATCCGTTGTGGCTGCATCATCTAGATGTTCCCATTTGCATTGCAGATACCGCACTGAACCACAGTGACTATCACCATAGTCCAAAGTAAGAGCACTGTAGATTTAGTGTTGACGGTTTTGTGTGATTTTGCACTTTACGCTAAGTCTTTCGCAATTGTTGTTTCTGCGCCTCCGTGAAGGCTGTGCATGTGTGTTTAGGGTAAGTGCAGTGTCATGGTAGCTTTGTCAAACATATTAACATATTAGCACAAGTAAACTTTGGCTTAGGTTGCTTAAATGCCTAAATGTTAAACAAGCCCTTCTCTCAGAATGTGAAATACACATGCACAAAATATAATGAATAGGACAAACTGGTCAACCCTCATTAAATAAACAGAATGAAATTACAGAACACCATGTGTCCTGTTTCTTTCTTTCTTTTTTTTTTTTTGGGGGGGGGGATCGGGTGCTTATTTGAACTAAGTCCTTGGTGCAGAAATACCTGGAATTTGTTCTCTTGTTTAGAACATCTGGTTATCATAGCAGAATAGCCAATAGGTCATGTGGTCTTAGCTAACAGCATAGGCCTTGAATACGCACACAGTTGTAGTGTGTAGTTAATGCTTCTAGACCTACACAGAAGATATGAAGCAAACCCTAATTTGGATTGCTTACCATAGTTTAAAATAAAGGACAGAATGTGTAACTAGACCATTGTGCTTATCTCTTATCCCCTTTGGTGAACGTTCACTAGACAGACAGACACACTTTTTTCTTCCATTGCCAACCCAGGGAAAACAACACCAACAAATGCAAGTCAAATTTATTTATTCAAAAAAGTTGTCATTTTCATTGTACCACAATATCATCTTATATAGTTCTCATATAGTATATTTGTAAATCATTGTATTTCTTATATACTCATTCTGAACATTTCTTTATAAACACTATATTCTTATATCAACTTTAGATATTCTCCAGCCATTGCTTACAATCTTTACTGAGAGTGCATGGGAGAGATGGCTTCACAGACTATATTTTTCCCATTGCCTTTAGCAATACTGACGGGCTATAAGGCGTTAATGTATGCATCATCACAATTGGAGTGAGAGAGAGCCTGAGGGAGGGATGCAGTGTATCTTGTGCTCCGCCAGCTGACGCTAGCTTAGTTAGTCAGTGCTACTGCAATTCCCTGAAGCCACTGGATTGTGTGTGTGTGTGTGTGCACGTGTTTGTGTGTGAGAGTGTGGGTGTGTACGTGTGGAGGGGGGTCGGGCCCAGACGTCAGCAGGTGTCACATGTTCCTATGCCTGCAATGCAGCAATGGATCCAAGAGCACTTTCTCCAACTCTCCTGTGTCATGTGCTCTCAGTAAAGCAGAGTCAGCTTACTGTATTGCACAACAGAACGTGACCTGAGAGCAGCAGCACCGCTGACAGGCGCCTTTTCGAAAAACACGGAACTCCAATAAGTCAGTAGAAAAAGGGGGTTATTCATCATACAGCTCTGTTATTGCTTATCATTACTATAAATAGCTATTCGAGGGGTAACAAGGACGTGTTGTTGTTGCCAGCCTGAGTCATTGTTTCTCTGTGCTGTAAACTGATGGAATCAGATTGAATGCCATCATCGATTCCTAGCAGCTCAGAGGCACTGCGGATCTCCTGGGTGTGTGCGCCTCATGCAGACATACCTCTCAGTTCTCACTAGCTA
>CM074947.1:15528012-15540512 GCA_037577455.1 Pangasius macronema
CCACTGTTTGACAGTTTCAGTGCATTTACATATGTCATGGCAGATAGCTAGGATCATTTCTCAAGTGCATCTGGTGACTGCTATCACTGGTGTGTTAGAACTTTCTTTAATGGTGAGATCATATTTTTTTTAAGTCAGAATACGTTTTTTTATAATACTTTGCAAAGTTTTCATACATTATGACTATCAGTAAAATATCTGCTCAGAGGGAAATCATCAGGCCCTGTGGCACCACACTTTGTAAATGAGATTTGTAAAAATAAATACCACTGATTCAACATTCAACTAATCAGGACAAGCAATAAGACTGGAGGATGTGACTTTGGGGGAAAGAGGGAAGAGGTGCTGTATTTGCTTAAATTTTGGAAACAGTAACTTTGCTTTCAGATTGATTTGGAGTGTCTTTGCTCACTTCCTGGAGTAGCACAGGCAGTCACATAGAACACCAGAAGGAACAAAATTATGTCACGTTTATGTAGAATAAGATGGTGATAGTTTCACCGACCAGTTCCTCCCTTTTCCTCTAGACATTCGGTCCGCATGTACGGGATCTCATCCATTCGCAAGAACACAGAGTCACTGGGGCTTTTCTGTCCATCTGATTTACTCCCTACAGGAAGAGGCAGAGAGCGGCTTAGCTATTAGATATTAAACAAGAAATCTGACAGCACGACTACTAAGTGCCTTATGAACATTTAGTGTAATATAATGCTTAATATAATATAGCAGGGTTAATCTGCATAATTGATGACAGTTGTAATGCATATGATAATAGAAATTATTTGAGTACTAAAAAGTTTAGGCACAATAAGAGTTAAATTGTTACACTAATTACTCTCCCGAGTCATGTCTGATTTCAGAAGAGATTTTACCCTGAACTTAGATACAGGATACAGAATTCAGGAAGTAACTTCAGTAATATAATGTTATAATATTGTAAATGTTATAAACGTTATATATTAACAGTTTAACACCAGCACTGTCACTGCTGTCTCTAGCAACCTGAAGTGTATACCATCTGTCTCACCTCTATCCTGAAACACATGCAGACCAATTAAAAGCAGATATTAATCAGAATGTAACACTTTACATAAGTATTAGTCATGCTCAAATTGTAAACTGTTGTTTTCTCATTAATAATTCTCAATTATATATTTTATACCAAATAAGGAAAGTCTGAATGAAGACAGTTGCACTCACGGACGATGCGGTTCTTCTCGTTGAGCATGGAGGTGCTGCGGGGGTGTTTGAAGTGATGTGTATGGTGGTGTGATCGGGGAAGGGGCAGCGCAATGCTGTTGGAGCGTGTTTCTGGAATTGTGGTCCTCTCTCCTCCGGCCTGGGTGTCTGCATCAGGGGTCTGAGGAGAGCTGTCCATCCGCGTGGCTGTTAGAGCATTCTGGTAGTGGTTACGAGTTACCTAAATAAGATTAATAGAGACTTATACTTACAGAAGCAGCTAACAGAACATCGCTCTCTTTTTTAATTTTTTACATAAACATGCAGTGTAGCGAAACTGAGCAAGTGTCATGAGACACTGAAACAATGTGAGATCAAAAAGAGCAAGATATCAAGATCAGAGCTATGCATGACGGTGAAAAACTATCTACACAAGATTAACATTCAGAAATTTGACTCTAGCTTATTAATATCAGCAAGTAATGATGTTCTTAATTATTCAAGCATACTGATTATGAGTCTGTGTCTGTGTGTATTTGAACATATAACCTTGATGATCTGCAGGTCGGTGAGCTGGCGAACAGTGTAGTCTGGTAGGTAAGCTCCTCCACCTATGCTCAGCTGGCTCAGACTCCCGGCGTGGATGGTGGTGTCTGAATGATTTAGTCCACTACTCCGTGATGGTGACCTGTGAACTGAATCAGACACAACCAGTCACTTTTCTGCCTGTTTTACCATTCATTATGACAGATACGACTTTTACAATTACAGCATATTTAATAACCTTGCTCTTCCCCCTCATTAACGTCAATGTGTTTTATATAAACAAGTCACAAATGATAAGTATTAACCAAAATTAAATTATTCACTACTGAAATGATGCTGAAATCCTAGACTGGTTGTAAAGGCTGCAAAATTCATCACACCTGAAATCATTCAGAAGCTCTGAATTGCAAATCTGCATCTGATCATATGCCATGATTGACAGATGGCAATCATGAGCTTAATGGTTGCTCAAGAACAGTATGTTCTATCATAATAAAGATAATTGATATTTTTTCCAGCAGACTATGAGAATAAGTAACTCAGCAGTGACATCCACAGGTATTATTATGTGAATATTATTGGCTCCCTCATGGGTGCAGTGTAGATCTTTTTTAGTTGAAAAAGCTTGAAAACTGTGAACCAGCGTGTGCTTACTGCATTCCTCCTGAAGGAGCTAATTAAGTAACTTTGGAGGATCTGCTTTTTCTAGCTTCCTATTTCTGTCGATTTTAAATTTATGCAACTGTGTGCCATTTTTCTCTGAGCTGACCTCTTACTTTAATTACTGCAGTGTTCTCCCTTAAGGTTGACACAGCTGATCTAGTTGCATTTGTCTTAATTAAGTCCTATGTACGGCACGTCACTTCTACTGGAGTTTGCAGACAAAAATGTCTTTAAGGGAGCTAATGAGTTGGACTTAAACTTTAGGAAGTTGTTTATCATTTATTGCTTTAAATGATTCAGTTCTGGATAAAACATGATCATGTTGTAATAAACAGAGCTTACCTGGGGGTAGTACAGCCATGATGGCAGGCATGCCATAATAAGTGAAAGGACCATTTTCAAACTTCAGTGCTTCTTTTCCGATCTCTACCTCCACTCGACCCTGTAGAGCAAGAGAACACCAAGCCTCTTTCAAAACCCTATCAGGCCTCACTAGAGGACGCTATAGAGAAAGAAATTCTGGTGTTGTCTTTATGTTTTTTATACTATATTACCTCCACAACAGGGTTTTTTTAAGTGATAGTACTCTTAGTCTGAGACCAAAGAACCAGTATCTGGATGTATTTATTTATAGACTTTAAAGCACTTCTGTAAGTTGCTCTGACTAAGGGAGTCTGTCAAATGCCATAAATGTAAATATAGGAACATAAATGATGAAAAGCTAATCTTTCCCCCTAACACCAATTTACATAAGATTTTATACTTTAACTTTCTTTCCTTTATTTATAAGTGTCCACTGTTCATTCTCTGATTAAATAATTCTCTGTTTCCTTTTGTTGGCTACCATATGTAAGGTGGCCTAGGAAAACCCATCAGATGTTGCTCTGGCTGAGTTCTGGAAAACAAGCTAAAAAAAAAAATCTGAAAAATCAGATCTTGACCAAAATTGGGCTTTCTGTCCAAATATTTTTTCATCTGAATGATGTACTAATGTTTTAATTTACTTTCTAAACCTGCCTATGCTTTCTGTTTGTATCACTCCACTCGTCTGTGTTCACCACCTAAAATTCCACTTCCTATTTTGAAATGGTTACTACGGTAGTGTTAGTGACATCATCAGCGTACATGGCAAATGATACATTTTTCATTAATATAACTTTGGACTTAAAATAGGAAGCACCTTCAACAGGAATGGACTAGTCATTGTGCGCTAGCTAGCCAGCTAGACGACGTACTATAAAGTGAGTGTAGCTTCTTCGGAATCTATTTCCGCTAGCGGAGCCAAAATAAACAGAACATATTGTGTCTCAAATGTCAGTTACTCAATATTAATTTCTTGTTTATAGAACTGTTGTACAAAAGCAATATCACACTTGCAATCATGCAGTTATACTAAATATCGGCATGGCTGTGATTACCTACAGCACTCACACTGCGGTTTCGTGTCTGCAGCCAAATCAAAGTCGTGACAATATTCATGATTTAACTGCACTCTTACTCATGCAGCATTGCTTACATAATGAATTCTAATAATCTACAAAAGTTAATTGCCCCTTAAAAAATTAAATGAGGGATATTAATATTAAACATGGAATGACTGTTGACTGGATGGGAATTTGGAATAGTCTGAGTAGTCTGTAAGCTATGAATGAAGGCTTGCATAAAGACCATTTTAATGGCCATATTTATTATTTATATTTTTTATTTACTGCATACTAAATTAAATGCAAATGAAATCAATAGATGGCAGTTGCATTTAGACAACCTGTGTGCTGTTGTCTCTCAGTGGAATTGGAATGGAAGCTTTAAATGCAGTTTTCTCCCTTCTTTACGTGTGAATGAGTTTTTAAGTGTTTAAGTGTTCCAGGAGTGCTGATATTTAATATAACAACACTGGTATATTTCACTGTTTGTATCATTCCTCTGTGTTCACTACATAAAATTCCAATTCTCGCAATAGTTTGTTACACTGAAACTGTAACTACACTTACTGTAGCTTCTTTGGGAACTATTTTCATTAAAGGGGCCAAATTAAACAAAATATTTATTTATTGTGTCCAAAATGTCTCAATATTAATTTCTTGTTTATAGAATTGTTGTATAAAGGCAATATCACACTCGCAATCATGCTGTTATACTGAACATTAGCATGACTTTGATAACTTGTGGCTGAATCACAACCATGCACAATAGCGCTCTTGCTCATGCAATATTGCTTAAATGTCAGAATTTCACCAGGTTACGGGTTTTCTCTTCACCTGGTTATATTTACCTGCAAAATCAGTACAAAGTAATCAACAGGTTTGTTACGCTGGTAGAGGTAGTGCTTTGGTGATTTCTTTTTCTTCTCATCGAACTTCAGCTCCTGTACAACACTTGGATGCTTAATGAGGCGCAGCAGGATCTTCTCTGAGATATAACTAGACTTGAAAGGCTCCACTTCTGACAGGAGATGGGAAGAAAAAGTTAAAGGAAAAAAATAAAATGGAAAAGTGAAAACACTGGTCCACTGTGTTCAGTACTTTGTGTGCCCATATCGATGTCTAAAGGCATAAGATGTTCTGAAGCGCTTGTCCTGTAATGTTGTGCCTTGAGGAAGGTACCTGTAGCCAGGAAGCGATGAGTAGCCAGCAGCAGCTGAGGGGAGACTTTCACCTTCATCTCACTCTCAGACAGTTTGAAAATGGAGAAATCTTGCTGTTTCCTCTCGTGGTGAGACACTCGCCTTTTAGTGCGGTTATCAGCTACAAAGACACAGGAATGCACTGAGGAAAAACTTCCTATCAAATTTTCTAGTAAGAGACAGAAATGTATCACCTGGATTTCATTAAACAAACTCTTATATAGAGCCTAAAAAAGATTCATCATTCAGCCAGTGAAAATAAACCAGATGACGTATTAAAATAGAATATTGAAGTACATCTGATTAAATGTATTCTATTCTGTTCCATTCAGTTGAACTTTGTGTATTCATGGAAAGCTAATTAAATATCTTGGGGCATAGTTTAAGCACCACATATGGTACAAATCTCATTTATGCAGAAGATAAATGAGCTGACTGCTTGTTTACAAGAATGAAACAATGAACTAATGTCTAATTTGAGTTGGACAGATGTGATGTGTATGCAGCAAACAATCATCATGCAAACAGACAAGCACAGCACAGAGGTATAAAACAGGGATGCCCATGCTTCCCATTCCTATTTTCTATTTTTATTGAACCATTAGCTGTAGCTATGTATATGCCAAAATATAAACAACCATATCGAACATATCTAACACACAGCACAAGACCAGCCACAGATGATATTTTAGTCTTGCTACAGTCCTTCATCCTCAATATGACACTATCCAGACCATCGAAAAACAACTCTCCTCCCTTTCAACTTATCAGAAACTGCAATCCAGATTCTAAGCAGCAACATAAGCACTGACCACATTACATATTTGGGCATTAAAATATCTTCCCAGCTGTCAGAGCTGCGCAAATTGAAATTTACTCCATTGCGCAAAAAATAAACAACAACCTCCAATGCTGCACAAATCTTCCAAAGCTTCTCTCAGTAGCAGAATACCTTTTATAGAAATGTTAATAATACCAAAATAGTATTTTTTTTAAATTTTTTTGCATCAGAGACCCCTTAACCTTTATTACTATAACAAGAACAACCACTCATAGCAAGACTGCACTCACAGCCACAGCCATAGTACACATCTGTAGACCTTCACACACACACACACACACTTGTTTGTCTTACTGTCCTTGTGAGGACCTTCCACTGACATAATTACTAATGCAGCTAATTAATGCTATGCATATCCCCAAATCTAAAACTAACTTTAACCTCAATAACCAAAAGGAAACCTTCTGGTAATTTTTTTAAAATAAAAGCTGCAGTGTTTCTCATGTAGACCAGCCAAATGTCCCCACAAGCTCAAAACTGTCAGATATTCCTACCTTTATGGGGATATTTGATCCCTACCAAGATATAAAAACATACCATGTTGTCTTACATCTTTTGCACTTTCTCTGTGTTGTTTTTCATGTTTGCGTTAGTTTGCATCTTCTCTCTTTATGGGACCTCATTACATTGTGAATTATATAATAACACTCAACAGTCCTCAGAAGAAGGGGTGGTGCTGAGCCCAAAGAACAAAAAGTATAGAATGGCATCTGGGAATTTCGAGTAAGCATAATACTTACTGTACAAGTCAGTCTCATCCACGATTTCTGACTTGATAATCTCTTCAATAACATCTTCCAAGGTGACAATTCCCATAACCTCATAGAAAGGGTCCCCTTCGCCCTCATTGTTGACTCGCTGCACTATGGCCAAGTGGCTTTTCCCTGTAAAAGAGGAAGTTTGAGAAAATAAAATGTTTCATTTTATGACATAAATGCGGAAAAAAGTGCATCACAGCTTCCAAAAGTACTAAAAAAACCCCAATTCTGAGTATATAAGCATGAATAATGTATTTTTGCTCATTTGTACTGCAGACCTCTATAAAACAGTATAAAACTCTATAAAACAATTTAATATTGCTGCAGAATACTGAGCATGTGACATCTCATTATTCAGAAGATTTTGATTCAAATGATGGGAGTTAAGCAGCCCAAAGTGTTGACTTTTGAAGATTCAGATTTGTCCTTACATAAACAGCGGTGAAGAATTATGCAATGGGGTTTGGGAAGCCTGGCTCTGCTGACAGATCTAACCAGACCATGAGCAACAAGCATGTACAAAAACCCTCCAGCAAAAGAAATAGCTATTTTAATGTACACTCAGCTGTCAGAACTAATTACTAGCTTCCCTGAAAACTCATGAGTGTCAACGCATCTCTCAGCACAGTACTGTAACCTCAGCGCAGTCATCTGAGGGTGCATGCATAGAATTACTTAACTCCAGTGGGAGTCTGGAAAGCATCAGATGGCCAGATTTGGAATATCAATTCCTAAAGAGAGGATAATATGTTATAATCCATTCACTTTTGCCCTCAGAGCAGAAGATGACACCTCAGTCTGGCCAAATGATTGAGTTTAAATTGAACAGTTCCCATATTGTAACTGAAGGTCAGACTGACCGATGTGGAGAGTTTCTCTGGATTCAGGTAAAAGGACACATAAGGCTCAGCCTTCAGCCTTGAGCTAGTCAAAGGAGCTGCATTACATCACTCCACTATTATATAATATGTGCACGCACCAATACACACATACAAAAACACCCCAAGGGACGTCCACATGAAAGTCCCTGTGATTCCCTTTGCTGCTGCGCCAGCCAATGAGCTCCGTAAGACTGACAGCACCAGAAGAGCGCGTTTGTGATGTTATATTAGATACTTCATCATAGTATAAACAGCAGAATGTGTAGTAATATAAATATGAAGGATTGGCTATTAAAAATACCTTTCAGATAATATGACAAAACTCAGCCACAGATGAAAATCAAATAATATTTTATATTGTGCCAAGCATTATGTATGGATTTGCCTTTTTTATCCAGGCATATGGCATATAGATTATGACAATAAAAATCACTGGCCCAGGATGTAATACTTAGACCCATTATGTAACATTTGAGACATCTGGAATGTCTTTTGAAACTGTTTGATTACACTTAAGAAGAATTCAAATGAATCTTTAGCTTGTGGAGGAAAGCAAATAATTAGAATTATTTACTGTCTCTTTTATGGGCTAAATGCTGCCAGATTCCAGGACTATTATAAAACTCACTATAAACTCTTTGTGACCTGTAACTTGTGCAAATGGCCTCTATGAATTATTTGCTTCAGTGATGCTGATCACTGAATAATCTTCAAAGCAAAACCTACTCAAATCCGTTCCAGACATCGCATGACCTCCACTGGTATGATACTTTTATAGTTGTCCTTTGCCTTAGTTTACATCTGCATCTGAAATTTTCTAATAAAGAAAAGATTAGAGACGCTAAGAATATCAGCGAACTGAAGACGTCGCTACAATTTCTGAAAGTCAACCCTCAACTGCACACATTATGGTATACTTAACAGGGAAAAAAATCTTATCCTGCGCTTTATCACTTCAAATTATCTTTAAAGAAATGTAAAAAATATATATATGTTTTATTTTATGGGTATTTTAGTGTACAGTGCTTTATGGTAACACCATCCAACAATGAAAATAAGCCGACTGAATATTTAATTATTTTTGTCACTGCTGAAGTAATGGTACACATTGCATTCTGAGCATTTATCTCTGGTGATATTCTTGTAACCAGGGATTTTGCACATATTTGTTTAACTATGGAGTTTCTGAAGATCAGACTAAAGAGAAGACCCCGTTATGGAACATGAAGATTTATATACATGCAGTCTGCAGCCCTACTCACAAAGTACACATCAGCATGAAGGATGAATTATCTTATTTCCCATTCTATTAAACATTAAGATTCTAAAACAGTGACAACTTTTATTACCAATGCACAAATGAATTTAATTTAAAAAGAGACTGTCATCTTTTTGGCTATCTTCAGTGACATAGCAGCCAATCACACTTCCAAATCAGCCAAACACACTTATCTTGATTCAAATATATATGCTGTACATGGTCAGAATTATGATCAGTCAATACATTTTTCTTCAGAGGTCTCTGTGGCATCACAGGCTCAATAAATAGGAGAAGAAAAAAAATAACGTGGACCACCAACCAGTCAGAACAGAGGAGTGTCTACTTGTTTGAGAGTTCAGCAAGCACCCTCTGTTGTAGTAGCATTCAGGTGTTCTAGGATGTGTGTGTGTTCACAGGATGTGAAATGAAGGACTGTGTCTGTTTAAATTCAGCTAACTTCTACCACAATTGCTGGCTATACATTCAAGCCACAAAGCACTAGATTCTTTTCAGAAATTGCAGCAATAACACTCTTTACAAAATATCACAAATCAAATTCTTGCAGATTTCTAATATTTCTGAATTATGTCTATGTTCAAAATTCACGCAGCAGACAATATACTACGTGGATAAATTGATTATATTAACAGCCTTTTCTTATTGGCTCACTAGTCACCGAAAAAGCAAAGTGTGTTGCAAAACTCAAGTGAATCTTACACCCATTGAATATACAGTACAGAGATACTTACTGTAATTAAACCAAAAGGTTGGTACCCTATGGATTTAAATATTTTAGGTAAAGAGGTCAGGAGAAAGCATAATTAAACACTGAGATAGATTACTAGATCAAATCACATCTAATTACAGATGACTTAAGTATGCTTGATGTGAAATATCCCAATGAAAATATACTATTTCTGCAAAATACATACGCTATTAAACATCAGTACTTAAGTAAATACGAAAATAATATTATTCAACAATGGTGGTCATTTTTACTTATCATTTTCCATTATTTTGTTAAGATCATATCTGGGCTTTTAAAATGGCTAATTTAAAACAAATAATACAACTAATGTGGACATTTAGACAAAAAAAAATTAGAGGAAAAAAAATCTTAGAAAACACAAGAATTTATAGAATTAAGAGCCTGTAAACGCTGGTTCTATTTGACCTCTTCACCTATTTAACGTAGACCTTCCAGTCATGAAGTGATGTATGACACATTATTTGCAATAAATGCCGCTGTCATGCAGCCATCTTTCTCTTTTTTTTTCCAATTTCATACACATGTTGGGCCACATGTACACCATATGTAACCATATGTTACCAGTGTGTGACTATGATCAAAGCTACATTTGTCTTGTCCCCCAAAGCTGTAATGTCAATTTTATGATTCTGAAGGCTTTAAGGATGCTCTTTCAGTTTTCAAATATAAATGTTATACAACATATATGCGCAAGTCTTTGTTTTAACACTGTTAATCAAGAAATACTGTAAAATTGCAGATAAAATTATATTTCAGCATATCATTTATCAATCCTTGTCTCAGTAAGAGGGGCATAGGCACTAGTTTAGCTGTGAAGCAAGATCTTCCTAACTAAAAGGGATCTGCTTGGGAGGGGTGCCTGACCAGAGAGACCGCAGTCTCCTCCCACACTAGCTGGATGGTAGTGTGGTGCCATGGGAGCACTGGGAGCTAAAGGGGTTTGCTTGGATACAGGTGGACTGATTTGCTGATGCCAAGCCAGCTCACAACTCACTGTGGCCCTGCCATCTACCGTACGCCTCTGCTGCTGATTGTTCCCATGTTGCATGGATTTCAGCAACTAGGCCACAAAGTCTGACTTGTAGCCCTGAGATGACTGGTAAGGCCTTGTTCTATGAATAGTGGTCCAAAACACCCTGGCAAATTCATCCCTAAGCAGATCCGCTGTCTCAAATGGATGGGAACATTTGCCAGCCCCACCCAGGACACCTGTACCTGTGGGTTTGTCCTTTCAGAATAAAACACAGACTGAGGATTGTGTCCTTGCATTTCAGGAAACTTTTCTGAACACAGAAAGTACCTAGAGTAGCCTTGTATGCCCTTAGCTGGAAACTCTTTCATGAATGGTGTGCACCTAATTAGCTAGATCCGCAGCACTGCCTGATTTCTGAAATATTAACCTTTATTCAGGGACTTCAACACAGTGGCAAGTCCTCACCTACATTAAAGGTGTATGTGGTGGCCATTGCAGCATGTCACAGCACTGTGGGTTGCATCTCTGTGGGGGCTCATAAACTTATTATGAAAGAGACGAGGTGCCCCCAAACATCACGATTTCTATATAGCCCAGTGTGATTGCCAGTACAATCTAAACCTGCATGTTGCTGGCATCACATTGTCAGAAAGAATGGGAGATTGGTATGCTTTGGCAATAAGCTAACCTTGAATATTTTGGTGCCCAGATGACTCAGGATTGAACTTGTAGTTAAACCCAGGGTTTCTGCTCAAGGTTATATTTCCAATTTTGTAAATCAATCAACTACATTTGTAGCATTCCATGAAGGCAAACCTGCAGAGTGTTCCTTGCTCTGCCTAGTATGCCCTCGAAGGTACTGTTTAAACCAAACATCATCCATCCAATAATCACACCAGCCATTCATCTGTCACAGAGGAAAGACATGGGGACCACCTTGTCTAAACAGAGACTGGCCCTGTAGGTGATGGATATCATCACCATGGCCTATTTATATGTAGGCTGGATGCCTACTCCAAGACCTTTTGTTCTCCTGCTCCCCAGGTGTCACTGTGTACCTTCTCCAGGTTCTACAAGGCCAACACTGCCACTCCCAGTGGCATGAACCCCCCAAAATTGCCAGGGTTCCTTGTCATTTGGGAACAAGCACCTACAAGACAAGGGTTTAATGAGAGGTTTCCAGGAAAAGATGGCTATATGACATGGTATTTATTGCAAATACTATGTCATAGGTCAGTGTGTGCCTTTGTTAGAAGCTCTTGGCATGCACATGAGCAAGATGGTATCCAGAAGATTCACACCACTCATGATGGTTATCTGGGGTTCAGTTTTGTATAAAGATAATCTGGCATGTGCCTAAAGGAGCCAAAGTTGATGCAAAGACATTTATTCTGTAATTAATGCATTTATATTATTAATAACATCTTTCATCTGCTCAATTTTGAAAGCTGTGATAAGGAGTGCTTTATTTGATTCCGCACTGATTGCAGCGAGAGACTGCTAATTACTTTCTCTATAAACCAACACCAATCATAATGTCACTAAACTGACCCCCCCCCCCCCACACACACACACACACACACACACTGCCAAAAGAAAAGGTTGATCTTGCATATTTCATGACTTCCCTTATAACACATTTAGTGGAGGCAGCGGGGGGGTAGCAGCTTCAAAGACTTATGCTTGGGGAGCTCAGCCTGACAGAGGCAAAGTCTTCCTCACTACAACCCCTGACATTTTATTCCCCGTGGCCCGAAGCTGAGACAGTGATTGGGAGAAAGGTCACTGCAGCAGGTTTAATTTGCCCTGAAGTATCTGCTCATTCAGTGTCCTGCAATGCAGACCTGATCCTCATACTTTTTTTTCTTTTTTTACAGAAAGGTAAAAAAAATACTGTGTGCATGCTAATCTCTCATTCCACTGGAAAAATGTCTTTCAGCATGTAGAACTATGTGCTGATATATAATAAGACGTTACGTTTAGTTGCTCTACTGCGTACTGAGTCT
>CM074947.1:15545512-15547170 GCA_037577455.1 Pangasius macronema
TCAACTTTCATTTTTGCAGTATAAATAAAGCAAATCATAATCTAATGCCATCTGATAATGTAATTATTTGAACTTGCCTGTGGATTTAAAAGACGCTTATCTGAAACAGGAAGTCTGGCTTTATACTGCATCTAACCTGCGCATCTTGGCCGAACTATTATAAAGAATTATTTATGATTAACTTAATAATTATTCATTATTAATTAATTAAGTTCAGTGTCAAATGAATAGAAATAAAGCAGTATTAGGGATTCAGAAGGCCAGTAGCCTGTTTATGAGCAGACTGAGTGAGTATCTGAGGTGGTCTGTAGACTGGAGAATAAAAACACACGCCGTCCGAAGAGCTGCTTTTCGCACACTCAATAAGATACAGGCCTAGATTTAAAAAAAAAAAAAAAAAAGTGCTGTAATTTGTCTATATTTCAGCCGCTAGCAGTAAATGAAACACGCTGGCTATTCCATTTAGATATTTGGTGAATAACTGTTCATAAGCCAGGCCTGCATTAACTGCAGTAAGCTTTAGGCTTTTAATAACGCAGGGCGAAGAGTAAAGGTTTAAGATTCTCGACTTGCTTTCCGGCTTAACCTGTATATACTATTTCAACTATTTTGTCAAGTATTTAGGCAACTGAACTGTTATCAGAAAAGTTGTGGTTATATAGCTTAATGTAATAATAGGCTACTTCCGCTAAAAACTCTTTCCTGCTCAGTGTGTTTCAGCTTATTCGTGGCCGAGTTGCCTACAGACTGCATCCTATTTGACTAAATTTGACTATATCTGGCTGTTTGACTTAAGTGAAGTGAGTGAAGCAGGAATCTTAGTGAATACTAATGTAATATATTACACTTAAAAAAGATCAGCTAAAATAAATAGACCTATTGCATAATTTTGAATCAATTTCCTGACATTTTCCCCCCCAATAATTTTGCTTCAGATCACACATTTAGACAGCAATTAGACTGAACCACTGGATATTAAGACTCATTCCCCGGATTGTTATTAGTTATTACTTACTGACTGTACGGTCAAGAAATCGCTACTCCAGTATAGTTCTTCTTCTGCATCACCTTCCTGTATCACAGCTCTGTTTATCCAGAGCACATGCAGGTCATCGCCTGGTTTAATGTGTCTACAGAGCAGGAGTTTGGAGTAGGTTAGGATACATGGTGTCACTTTTGTTTTAGGTGAGACTGTTTTCACGCCATCTGGAAAGTGTTAAGCGGATTGATTTAGCAAATCGAACTATGAACAAACAGGGAGGGAGAATCATCATCACACTGTAGACCATTTTTATTTTTATTTTTATATATATATGTATATAAGGAAAAAAAAGCAAGCGACCTAAAACAGCCCTTAAGATGACAGTCTAGAAGCAGAGTTTTTAGCTGAGTTTAAATATTACTTACAGGCCATCTGAAGGAGGGAGTATCCTATGTTCTGATAGCCTGTGTTACCTCCATGCAGGGTATTAACGTCAGCCGAAAGCTTATCCATTACTGTAACGTAACTGACGTAAATCTCTCCTAGCAAAATCAAAACTTCCTAAGTAGTACAGTACGTAGGTAGTCTGTGTGGCTCCTTACCTTGTGTGTGTGTGTGTGTGTGTGTGTGTGTGTGTGTGTGTGTGTGTGTGTGAGAGAGAGAGAGAGAGAGAGAG